>CM077506.1:37400367-37732367 GCA_039654745.1 Houttuynia cordata
GAGTTCAACCATGCTTTCGCTTTTTCTTTCAAAGAAAAGGGAAAGAGGCGCAACCTAACAGATTCATCAGAAAAATTTTGGAATTTAAATGTAGCACAAATGTCAAGGAACTCTTTAACATGATTATAGGGATCTTCTTTATTAGAACCATAGAATGTGGGCAAGAGTTGCATCACCCCTGGTTTCAACTCAAAGTGGTGTGCCGTGGTGAGCGGCAACACTATGCAGGAAGGTGAGTTGAATTGAATGGGGGATGAATAATCTTTTAGTGTCTTCCTCACATTCTCATTTTCCATGTTACCTAATTGATTTGTAACATCCATTGTATGTTTGAGTCTTGCTTTAAAAGTTCTTTAAATTTCTAGGTCAAGAGGTGCAAGCTTTTCACCCAGTGACCGACGACCAAGCATACACTAATTAACGGCACTAAAAATTATATACCTAAAACAAACCTAAAAATCGCAACTAACACAAGCATGCAATCACAGAAAGCAATATAAAAATACCAAGCACCTAGAAAAATTAAAAGAGAAGGAAAAAGAAAGCAAACGAGGGGAAGGGGTGGCCCTTCCAACGTTGGCGAGAATTTCGAGTCTTCTTTTACTCCTACACAAAGACAAAACACTAATAAGCAACAAAAATTAAACTAAATTAAACTAAAACTAAACTACTCTAAGAATTTGGTAAATTATCCTACGCAGTCCCCGGCAGCGGCGCCAAAAACTTGATGTAAATTTTAATATGATACTCGCAAGCGAACGAATCTAATGCAGAATAGTGGCTACGAGGTCGATCCCTCAGAGACTTAGTAAGATATTCAACCTAATTCTAGAGTATGTAGCAAGCAACAATGAAATGAAAAGTTCTTTTTATTAATTTTTTTTATTTTCTTAATTAAGCAATCAGATATTCAACTAAACTAAAAACACAGAAATTAACTGAACAAAAGATAAAATAATAAAAAGCCTGTTTGCTGTTTTCAGTCCGTCTGTAATCCCGTCCTGCTTTCCTCTTTCCTCCACCTTCTGCAACAGTCTCTCGACTGCACGCCTCAACCATTCTGATCTTTCTCTCGAATAGAACAGAATAGTCCCCAATTCCAACCAAAAGCAAGCTCTCCTTCTCTAATCGTGCAGCAATTTTCCTTCGCTTGAAAACAATCCTGCTTCCCTCTCTCGAGCAAAAGCAAACCCCCCCCTTCTACTCCTCCTCAACCGCCCTCTGTAATCAATCTATTTTGCCTCTCTCGAGCCAAACAGATCTGATTGCAGTGAATTTCGGCCCCCCCTCTCTCGAGCAGAACGACCACCCTTTCGTCTACCACAGTCAGAACTCCTCCCCCAGAAACAGAGCCACCACTTGCATAGCCGGCCTCCCTTCTTCCTATCCTCTACCTCTCCTCCGCTCTGTTCAGAACAGTCCCCCACCACAGCACCTCTTTTCTCTCGACAAAGCCGCCAATCCGACCTCTCCTCCGGCCCAACCGCCAGCCAGAGACTCTTCTCCTTCCACAGACAAACCGCCCAAAAGCCACCCACGAGCAGATGTTCTGCTTTGTCAAAAGCTCCTCCTTCCGGCCTCTAGAAAGCTCAAAACAGAGCCCCCTCTTCTACCTCTCCCTGCACAGCACGGCCGCCGACCACTCTCTGCCTCTCGACAAAGCCGCCACCACCGAACAGACCGAACACCCAAAACAGAGCAGCAAAAACGAGTCTTTTTAAAACAGCCGCTTCTCTTTGATCTCTTATAGACGAGCGCCAATCCTTCGGAACAGCAATTTTCCTTCCTGGAGCCGGCCAAATCAGCGACATTCCATTCTCAGCGGGAACCCAAATTGGAGCTTTCCAAATCAAGGCCCCTGCTGTCGTGAGCTGCTCCTCCCAGTCGCCGTTGCTTCTCGCCGTCAACCTTGCCTCCGATCGTGAGCTCAGCCATCGCCGCCTTCATAGCCTCGCCGGCGTTCGCTGATTGTCTCTCTGCCGATCACCACTCTGCTCGAGCAGAGCTTCTGCACTGTGTTCTGGTAACGCCGAAATCGTCGCACTGCCGTTTCAATCCGCCGCCACCGACCTCCTCCCGATCGCCGTAGCCTGGCCGCCAAGTCGACGGAAGCATGACCCACCGCCACAGGCCGCCGGAATTTCCTCCGTGCCCACTCTCCGGTCGAACAGAGCCTCCTTCTCTATTTTTCTGTTTCAGGCGCCCGAGCCGTTGGGCTCGGGTTGCTTGTTTTCCTTTTTTTTTTTTCTTTTTTTCTTTTCTGAACCGAACTGGAACCGGTCGGTTCAGTTCAATTCCTTCTTTTTTTTTCTTTTTCTTATTTAAAACCCGCCGTATTAATCTCAGCCGCCGGATCTTCAAAACCCGTTTGACGTGCTCCACTTTTACGCGCTGAATCTGGACTCTCCAAACCTGCATAAATAAAATCAAACATCATTTAGACACATTATAAAATATAAATCCAATAAATCTAATTAACGCATCTAAATTAATCAATTAAGCGCATTTATTCATTAAACTCCAAATTATTCACTTAACACATATAAACATTAATTATCCTCACTTTAACTAAAAATACGACTAACAAATAGGTAGAAAGGCATATAAAAATTTGTATATTTTGCATATATCAGCCACCTAACCAATTGATCTTGTTGTCTCTTAGACTACTCCTCAGTTCACATTGGCACCACGTCAACAATTGTCACTGAAGGAGTCTTTAAAATCATTCATGCAATCAACTACTCAGGCGATTGCAAAACTATAAACTTAGGTAGGGCAGTTAGCTAATCACATTGAAGAGAGAGAGAGAGAAAGGGAGATTTTCCAGATACCCTGAACCAACCTTAAAGGTCATACGTTGCAGGTAATTCTTCCAATTCTTCTAATGATCAAGGGCAAGAGCAGTCACTAATTATACTTAGATTTGGGAAACATGTTGACATTCAAATAAAAATTCTTGAAGAGAAGGCAACTAAAACAAATGACTCAAGTGATAAAAATCAAGAATCTCGTTCCCCTCATATTGTAGTAGACTTTTGTGCCTAAAGCTCCAATTTCCTCAAAGACTAGTCAATCATAGTAAAAATGCGCAGTTTGGAGATATTTTAGAGGTGTTCAAGAAAGTGCATATCAACATCTCATTCCTTGGTACAATCCGACAAGTGCAATCTTATGCTAAATTTTTAAAATACTTAGTCACCGTCAAGAGGAAAACAAACATTCCAAAGAAAACATTCTTAATAGAGCATGTCAGCTCCATAATTCAGTGTAAATTCCCTGTCAAATATAAGGACCTTGGGTGTCCCACCATTTCATGCAGGATAGAGAATCATCACACCGAGTGGGCTTTCCTTAATTTGGGAGCGAGTTTTAATTTATTGCCATATTCAGTTTACCAAAAATTAGGTTTGGGGGATTTGAGACCCACCTCAATAACATTGCATTAATTAGTTCATAGGTCCTCGAAAATTCCCAAAGGTGTTGTCAAAGATGTTTTGATTAAGGTTGACACATTCTATTTTTTAGTGGACTTTGTAGTCCTTCACACTCAACTTGTTCAAAACATCGGTGGGCAAATATCTATTATTTTGGGTCGTCTATTTCTTGCTACCTCTAATGCTCTAATCAACTATAGAAATGGGGTTATGAAAATTTCTTTTTGAAACATGACAGTTGATCTAAACATCCTTGACATCATCGAGTAGCCGCCAAACACAGAAAATGTTAATGGAATTAACCTGATTTATATTGTTGTTCATGAGACTTTTTTCCACTTACATTATGAGGACCTTTTAGAGGTTTGTTTAGCACACTTTGGGTGTTTGATATTGATAAGTCAGTTGAGGAGGTAAACTTATTGCTAGATTATGTACCTCTGATGAACATTGCGAAATGGGTTAGTTGAGGAGGTAAACTTATTGCTAGATTATGTACCTCTAATGAACATTGAGAAATGAAAACCCAAAGTGGCTTCTCTTTCAATATCTCCATTCTCGCCACTATCATCCATTATAGAATCACCAAAGTTAGACTTGAAACCACTGTTTGACACCATCAAGTAGTTTGTCTTGGGAATCATTATTTTTTGTTTATTTTATTTATTAGTTGTTTGTTTTTTTTGTAGTTAATTGCTATCTTTGTTGATTGTTGTGATCATGATGTGGAGGGTGTGCTTTAAGTAGATTCATTTGTTGTTCCAATATTCTTATTATTCTTTTGCTTTATTGATTCATTTATCTTTGATAGCTTTATAGCAGTACACATCAGCAGGAATACTATCTTTCTATTCCCTGCTTTTTATTTTTTATTTTTTCTTATGTATTCTATTTCTTTATTATTTTACACATTAAGGACAATGTTGTTGTGACCTGAAAGAATCACAGGGTATCAGATCGTCAAAAGAAAAGAAAAGAACTAAAGTAAAAGAAATAACTTGATTGATTGCCTCCTGATGAAGAGGATGAAGGTCACCTTATAACAAGAGATGGGAGGCGCACCACTAATTGGGCCCTTATTACATCCACTAATTGATACGCAAAAGCAAATCTAATCCTATTTAAAAATAGCCCGGCGTAATATCCGTGCGTGCTGACGTCCTGGGTGAGACGTTCACAACACTCCACCATGCTCCGCTTTTGCCTTGACCTCAAAGCAACAAAGCCGGAAAACGAGCCAAAATGTCGTCTTCCAACTCCTACGTAGCATCCTCCAATGATTTACCACGCCACACAATCAATATCTCTGTAACAATGCGGCCAGATCTCTGTACCCGACGTTTGTCAATCAGGAATAGATGCTTCAGGATCCGTAGGCCCCATAAGTGGTAGAGGCCTACCAACAGTCACCGATGTTGGATCACCCACAAACCGTTGAAGACATAAAATGTGGAACACCGACGCTAGAGGTAAGGCCAGACAATAAGCCACTGACCCAACTCGCTCAACCACAGAGTAGGGCCCATGATAACGGGGGGCAAGTTTGGCCTGATCAGACCAAAAGAGGGAAGTATGGTGCTGAGGAAGTTCAGACACATAGACCAAATCCCCGACCTGGAATTCCATGTCGGTGTGCTGCTTGTCATATATCTGCTTCATACGATTATGCGCCGATGCTAGATTGGCCTTTAACTGCCGAAGGACCTCATCTCTCGTTTGAAGCATGTAATCAACCTTTGCAATAGAAGATCGCTAAGCACATAGGAACGTACAGAAGGCGGAGGCCGGCGATATACTACTTCAAATGGTGTAAAACCTGCCCGCATTTGGTAGGCCGTATTATCGACCATTCGGCCCACGGAAGGAGCTATAACCACTTGCGAGGCTGATCCCCCACGAAACATTGCAAATATTGCTCCAAGCATCGGTTGACTACTTCTGTTTGGCCATCTGTCTACAGATGATAGGCCGTGCTCATGTGAAGTGTTGTGCCCTGGAGAGCAAAGAACTCACGCCAAAAATTGAAGAGGAAAACCCTATCCCGGTCAGATACAATAGTCTGGGGCATGCCACGTAACTTAGCAATGTCCTTCACATAGATTTCAGCAATCGTCCGAGCAGTGAAGGGATGGCTCAAAACACAGAAGTGAGCATACTTCGATAATCGGTCCACACCAATTTCCTTTGAACGACTGGCAATGCTTCGACAAAGTCCATTGAAATATCTTCCCAGATTTGATCAGGAATGGGAAGAGGTTGAAGCAGACCCTTTGGAGAAGTGGTTGCCGCCTTGGCTCTCTAGCAAATGTCACATACGGCCACATAATCCTAGACGACGCGTCGGAGTCCAGGCCAAAGAAAACTTTGGCTCACCTGCATGTACGTCCAAAATTTCCCTCATGACCCACCATCAGTGTATCATGGAAATGTGATAGGATGCATCGATGCAAATCCGCAGTGTCGGGCACCCATAACCTCCCTTTCCATAACAAAATGTCCTCGTGCCAAGTGAAGGAAGGTTCATCCGATGGATTCTCCTAAAGGCGCGCGATCAAGAGCTGAGTATACGGGTCATCCACATACGCCCAAAGGAGGTCTGGAAGGAAAGGATAACTCGACACAGACAATGCCAAGCATGCGCTCTCCGCGAACCTGTGCGAAAGAGCATCGGCCACTGTGTTCTCTGACCCCTTCTTGTAGATGATATTATAGTCATAACCCAATAACTTGCTAACCCAACGTTGCTGCACTGGTGTTGATACTCGCTGTTCCAAAAAATACTTCAGAGGCTGATGATTTACATGGATGATAAACTGGCGACCCAGCAAATACGATCGCCATTTAGTCACTGCATGAATGATGGAAAGCAGTTCCTTCTCATACGCCGATAGGGTCAATGAGCAACGTGAGAGAGATTTACTGAAGAACGCCATAGGTCGATCGTTCTGCAAAAGGACCGCCCCCATGCTTGTGTCAGAGGCATCCACTTCCACCACAAACGGAAGAGTGAAATCTGGCAAAATCAGAATTGGCGATGTGACCATGGCCTGTTTCAAGCGGTCAAAAGCAACCTGAGTCTCATCTGTCCATGTAAAGGCCCCCTTTTTAAGTAATGTAGTGAGTGGGCCAGCAATAACTCCGTACTGACTGATGAACAGGCGATAATAGCCTGTTAATCCCATAAACCCACGAAGGCCCTTGACACATGTTGGTGCCGGCCAGGACATCATTGCCGAACCTTGGATGGGTCGGTGGTCACTCCATCATGAGAAATACGATGGCTCAAATACTCCACTTGTGTGCTTCAAAAACAACATTTTGAACGCTTTAGAAACAAGGAATTTGCCGTTAAGGTAGAGAAAACTGACCTTAGATTTGCCAGATGTGACTCCCACGACTTGCTGTAAATAAGGATATCGTCAAAGAATGCTAGGACGAACTTATGGAGGTAGGGCCGGAACAAATCATTCATTAGGCTTTGAAATGTCGTCGGCGCATTTGTCAGGCCAAATGCATGACTAGGAACTCGAAATGGCCGTCGTGAGTACGAAACGTTGTTTTGTGAACATCCGACGGCTACATCGGGATCTGATGGTAACCCGAGCGCAAGTCGAGTTTGCTAAAAATAGTAGCCCTGGCCAATTCATCCAATAATTCTTCAATAACTGGAATGGGATATTTGTCCTTAATAGTAATAGCATTTAAAGCACGATAGTCGACACAAAATCTCCATGTCCCATCCTTCTTATGTATCAACAAGACTGAAGAAGAGAAAGAACTAGTGCTTGGTTGGATGATATCTGATTGCAGCATGTTCTGCACCAATTGTTCAATCTCTGCCTTTTGAACGTGTGGATAGCGATATGGTCGGAAATTAGCTGGAGCAGCACGAGGAAGTATCGGAATCGAGTGGTCATGCTGTCGGCCCAGTGGAAGACCAGTCAGTTCCAAAAAGATGTCATCATGTTCAGCCAAGAGGAGGCACATGTCTGATGGAAGTTCTACCTGTTCGACATCCATAAAGGCTCGTTGTTGAAGCAATAACCCGTGTGGTGCAAATCTGAAGAATGAGCCTACCTCTTGGGCTGTATGCAAGGCGTCAGGTTGAGCCCCCTGGAGACACACCCTCTGCCCATGCACTTCGAAGTCCATTATCAATTCTCTAAAGTTCCATATCACGTCACCTAGGTCCTGGAGCCATTGAACCCCCAAAACCACATCCGCACCTTTGGTAGGTAATAAAAATAAATTGGTGACAAAGGTATGACCTTGAATAGTGAGGGTGGCTTGAGCGCACACTCCTGAGCTCCAAAGATGTTTACCATCCCCAATGAGGACGCCGAATGTCTTGGTGTCTGACACGTAGCATCCCAGTGGTTGTGCTACACTATCATTAATAAAGTTGTAAGTAGACCCACTCTCAATCAGTACAGCTACCACCTTGCACTTAAGGAGCCCTTGTACACTCATGGTGCGTGGGGTGAAGGTGCCCGAATAGGCATGCACTGAAATCTCAGGTTGCACGTCGTCATACTCATTGGCTACCTCCTCCGAATGGTGCATCACATCATCTTCGACCTCTTCGATGAGTAAACTTCCACGAACGGAACAACGGTGTCCAGGGACAAACTTCTCATCACACTTGAAGCATGGCCCCTTGGCACGTCGCTCATCCATCTGGCGTGGTGTGAGGCAACGAACTAGTGGGTTGACACCTCCGACAGAAGTAGACCAAACGGAATTGGGGCCAGGCGCTGGCGTTGAACCCAACATTGAACCATTAGGAGTTCTCAGTGTCAGACTCCCGCACCCCCCTCTCCTCTGTTGAGCCAGCTTCTCCTCCTCAATGCGAGCGTGGCGCACCACATCCCTAATCGTGTGGCATGGGAAGTGTCGCATCTCATCCGAGGTCTCCGATTTCAACCCCCTCTTGAACGTACCCATGAGTGTTGCCATTGGCCAATCGAGCAGACGATTGGCAATCTTCATAAACTCGGTATACTACGCTCTCACCGGTGTGGTCTGTCCAGGCTGGATAACATCTCATTGAAATCCTGAAGTTCGTTGGGGCCAAATTGGACACAAAGTTCATCAGCAAACGAAGCCCAAGTTGGATAACAGACTTCCTTCTCGTAACACTAGAACCACACTGAGGCATCGCCGTCCAAGTGGAACGCTGCGATGCGCAGTCGTTCGGCCTCCGAGTTGGTCCCTTGGTAGGTGAAGAATTTCTCCGCCTTGTAGATCCATTCCACTAGGTCGTCTTCACCATTGTAGCGTGGGAACTGAAGCTGAGCCAACCTTGGCTCTGCCCTTCCACGAAGGCCACCGTGAGAACTCAGCGGTTCCTTGATCATTTAAATATAAAACCCTTGCAAGTGCACAAGGCAATTGTACTACGGAGAATATTGATAAGGGTTGTCGAACCTTAGGGACGGATGAATGATTTACCAAATTCAAGAGAAAATAGCAATGTTGATTCTAAACTAAGAAAGCAATGAACTTTTGACTAAACTAAATGAGAACTAACTAATGTGGAGAAGACCAAGGCTTCGAATCCACCACAATAAACTAGTGTATCATTTCTCTCTCTCTCTCTTTTGAATAAAGATTTCCAATTGGCTAGCATATTCCTCTCGGACATACACTTGTCAACTCAAAATATAGTGCTCTCCTCTCATATGTAACACATAAAACATTTAAAACATGGAATTGTGATTTATCTCTCTCGAGTATAAACCAATGAAATTTTATTGATATATAACACCTCAGTCTACTCACATTCCTCTCAGATACGCAAGTATTCTTCTGATTGAAACTCACAAGAATTCACTCTTGTCTCTCTCGAGTACAAAGAACAAACCTTTGATGAATTAACAATGATTACACAATAAAATCCATACACCAACTAGAGTAAAAATATAAGATGAGAGAAAAGAAACTACACAACCAGATTATTGGGCTTCATCTATGCCTTGGAAAAGTGTTTAGCCTCGGATTGGAAGAGAAATCATCATCATGTTCTTCATCTTCTTCTCTCCTTTGCTCTAGCCTCCAATTTAGCTCTAAAATCTCCAAGGGTTGGTCTCCAAGATAGCCCAAAACGTTCTCTCATCAGGCCTATTTATAAGAGTGAAGAAAAACTACGAAGTCCCCTTCCAAATCTGAGTCGAAATAGGTCTTATTTCCGATTTTCCGCATACGGAGATCGATCACTCCGTATTGCCGATCATTCGCCTACCGATTGATGGCAATTCCTTCGTTATTTTTCTCCGATCGTTCGCCTCGCCGATCGATGCCGTATAATGCTGATCAATCGTTGTTACTGTCTTGATCAGATCAAAAATTCCAGTAGATACAATCGATTGTTTCTTTCAATATACTGTTTTTACGACTCTGGCAATCGACCGCATTGATATCCGATCAATCGTGGTTACTGTTCATTAATTTCAAATGGCTATAACGTTTCGCTCCAAACTCCGAATTGCGCGTGGTTGGTGGTGTTGGAAAGCTAACTTCTTAGAATTTAACATGAAGCTCAATCCAATCCGACATTTGTACACAAAGTTATGATGATTTAACCATTTGTGTTACTTTTCACCTCATTTCTGTGTATGACTCTTGTTTCCTACAAAAACCAAAAACTATATTAAAGTAGTAGAAATTCTAATCAAATGCTAGCATAATCATAAGTTTAAGAGATAATAAAATGCATATTTCATGTATAGATCATTCCTCCCAATCACCATCTATCTCTTGTTATATATTTCTGAGAAGTGTTGTCATATGGGCATTTGTTCGAACACCTTGTATGCCTCACACCCCGCCACCTGGACGAACTTCATCTGCGGCCCGATTGAGTGATCCAAATCGGACCCCTTCCATGTGGGAATTCAGCGGAGAAACCCACGCCCCTAAGCCGCCAATACCCTAGAACCAGCTGCCTGTAAAGTTTCACCATTTGCTGCAGAAAAGGACAATGGAGGAGTCAGCGCGCCCCCTGTCTGGTTGGCCGCGGATTGTGTCTGTGCGGCCTGCAATTGAAGCAGCTTCACCAGCATGGATAGGATCTTGGATATATCATTCCCATCGGCATCCTTAGGACTGGCGGCCATGTTGGTCGCCTCTGGCTCTGGCTTCAGCTACGCCTCAGCGGCTGCAATCGGCTATTTGTGAGGCGGCATCTCTATCACAGATCAGAATGGTTCTGATACCAATGTGGTGACCCAAAAGGATCACAAGGTATCGGATCGTCAAAGGAAAAGAAAATAACTAAATTAAAAGAAATAACTTGATTGATTGCCTCCTCATGAAGAGGATGAAGGTCCCCATATAAATGAGAAGGGAGGCGCGGCTTCTAGAGAGGCGCGCGACTAATTGGGCCACTAACAGGCCGAGATTACAGGCCATTAGGCCCTTATTACATCCACTAATTGATATGCAAAAGTAAATCTTATCCTATTCAGAAATAGCCCGATGTGATATCCGTGCGTGCTAACGTCCTAGGCGCGTCGTTCACAACAAATGTTTAGTTTAAATTTTGGGGTATTAGAAGCTTATTATCTAGTTTCTTTACTTTTGTTATTTAGTTCTATTACATGTTTTTTAAAAATATAAAAAACCATAAAAAGCTCAATTCAAACTTCAATTTTTAGAGAGGCTAATTTACATAAAAGTGTGAGTGAATTAACTTAAAGATGGATATACTTAGATAAAATGTTTTGATTCTTATACAATCCTCTTCAACTCATGTGCTTCTATTTTTTCGAAAACACTTCATGCACATCAATTACACATAGAAATCGTCATCATCAAACGCCTGATCCCAGCTATCTAAGGTTGGCGGCATGGATTATATACCGCATTTGACTATAAATTTGTTAAAAACTTATTATTGTTTTAATTAATCTCTTAATTTTACTCGCAAGTGTACGAATCGTATTTTGAGTACAGTTACACAATTTTACGAGGTCGAACCCACAGGGACTTGTATTGCAGAAATCTAATCAATAACTAAACCCTTAAACTAAGTATGAAATTTAGAGAAATTGATTAACTAAAAAATGATTAATTAAATTAATTAACGAAATAAAAATTTAAACTTTACCAAATTAATAAAATACTAAGGCTTTGGAATCGGCATGCATTAAATTATAGAGAACCCTATACTTTTAATCATTTATAATTCTCCAAAATACTCGTAACAATCTAGAATCCTATTGTAACACCCGAAAAATTTGTATGCTTATTAAAATTGATATTGATCTAAAAGTATGAAATTTTGATGCTTGTTTTCATTTTATTTTGGTATATAAAGAGCATGAAGAGTGGAGTGCTGGGTACCAAAGAGGAGTCATATAGATAAGTTGAATGTAGCCGAAATGAGAATGTTGAGGTGGATGAGTGGGATAACTAGGAGAGATAGGATTAGAAATGAATATATTCGTGAGAGCCTAGGAGTAGCGCCTTTAGGGGAGAAGCTGAGGGAATGTAGGTTGCGGTGGTATGGGCATATGCAAAGAAGACCTTTAGATGTCCCTGTGAGAAGATTAGAAGGGATATACAGGTAAACGATGCTAAAAGAGGGAGAGGGAGACCTAAGAGAACTTGGATAGAGTTAATAAGAAAGGATTTGACTTTATTATCTCTTACAAAAGAGGTAGCCCAAAACAGGCTGGAATGGAGGAGTAGGATCCGTGTCGCTGACCCCAAATAGTTGGGAAAAGGCGCTAATTGATTATGATTATGATTACGATTATGATATAAAGAGCATGAAGCGAGCATTCCAATGCCACCGACGGTGCTCAATTTAGAGTTCGGAGCAAAAAGTTATGCTAATTTGAAGTTTAGTACGCGATTGGGGTACACGATCGATTGCCGGGGTACGCAATCGATCGTAACAGCCGAGATTGAATACGGAAATTGCGATTTTGAGTGGATTTCATTGGAAAAAAGATATCAATCTTAACCAAACTTAGAGAGGACATTTACTAAAGATTTTGGACGATTCTTATTGGTGGAAAGAGTCCATAATTTAGGAGGAATATTTTTAGAAGAGATTTCCCCAAACTCTATATAAACCCTTGTAGTGTTGGCTTGTGCTATTGAAACCCTAGCCCTAGAACGTCTAGAGACCTTTTTTTTCTCCTTCCCACGTTCACCATTCTCCTATTAAGCTTCTTCTTGTTGGAGATTTACAAGAGCTTGGAGCGGGAGCTTTGGAAGAAGCGGAGGAGACGAACAACGCGTAAAAAGTGGAATTTTTGGTGAATTAAGAGTAGGATGGTTTTTCCCTATTCTATTCCTATTCTTTTTCTTCTCATCTATGAATATTGATTCATTCATTCTTATCATTGATATATATACTGATTTAGATGGAATTTGATTCACGATTGGTTATACTAAACTTATTGTTGGTTATGTTCTTCGCTATGTTCATGTTATATCCATACTATGTTCTTAGATGGGAATACTATCAATATTTGATATCTATTGATTGTATTGAGGTCTAAAGTTCTAATCTTTCTCTGTTAGTTCCTTGATTTAGTTGGTTCAAGTAGTTGCAAGTGCTGTCCTAATTTAATTATCCATATTCCAAAAGGTAGTTACTTAAAACTGCTAGATATGGTAAAAGACATGATAAAAGAGGGTACTTTAGTAGTAATTCCAGACAATCCTAAGGTTTGTAATTGGTCTAGGAGGGGAGTAATAATGTCTGTGAATATCAATATTCCTTTGTTAAATATTTCTCTTCATTCTGCTTGATTCATCTTCAGTGGGTTTTTACATCCTTCTGAGTGTTTCTATGAAATACTCATGCATCCTCTGATGCAGGCGAGAAAGATAACTAAGACAGGATGGAAGCAGGAGCAGTAAGGTGATGCTGAAGCTCAAAGATGATTAGAGAGTTTTCAATTACTTGCTTAGTTTGATAAACTTGATAATGTTATTGGCTGCTGTGTGCCATAGTTTTAATTATTTCTTTTGATTGACAATTTAGGTTCTTTGTTGTAATAATAACTAAGTAGGATTATTTCGATACATTTATAAGGTTTTATTTTGAGATTGGATGTTGTGTTTCCTTGTTCATGAGAGTTCCTGGTAATGTTGATTGCACATCCTTTTGTGATGATGTAATTAGCTGATTGGTTCGACTATCCGAGTCGCATCCCAGAGTACCGACCTCACCAAAGATGGTATTTTTGAAGACTTCTGCACTCCGATTGAGGTTAGAAATTTTGGGGCGTGACACCTATTCACATTGTTACGGAATATTTTGCTTTAACGCACAAATATTCATACAAAATTCACACCCTTCATGCTATTTAAATTAACAACTTAAATGACTAGATGTATCCACTTACAAGAGAATCACAACTAGTATCCAATTTGTTATTTAACCAATTAAAACAAGCATGCATTGACAATAGTAATTCCAAATCATAGCAAGAATATGATTGATGTTATATCTGAAATTAACTAAGCAATTAACAACAGGAATGCATAAACATTATAGCATAATTATAGGAGAAAAATATCAACTTTCACATGTCACTATAATCACTACAGCCTCATCCTGGCCTTAGCAACTGATTTAGCCAAACATATTAACTAAAACACAGGCAAAATGCAGAATAAAACTTATTATAACTAAAGAATAACTTACTTGACTTTGAAAATTAAATAAAAACATCAACTTTGATCTTCCTTTGAATCAGCCATAAAGTGTCACTCCTTGCACTTGAATCTCCAGAATTACAATTAAAACTCAATTACACAAGTGAGAAATAAAAACCTAAAAATTGAAATTTAAAATTGTAAAAGAATTGTAAAAATGAAAACTGCTCAGCTCGGTTGTCTTCCTCGAGCAAGTCTACTGTTCACAACACAGTCGTTACAGCCGCAACTCAACAAAATAGTAAGATGAAAAATACAGAGAGAAAGACAAAAAAATTGAAAACTGAACTGTACACAAAATGAATAAGAAGAACTGCTTTGGTCATCTTCTCTGTTGGACCTCCTTTTCTCTTGCTCTGTTTTCTGTTTATATCGACTGCAGGGCCATCTACTGTTCTTCTAAAATCAGCACCTTTTCCAAAATTAATCTCGTGTAGAAAGTGAAGTTTCCAATTGCTGCCATTAAGTCTTCTAAATCCGGCCATTTTTCCATTCGAATTTTGTCTAAATTTGTAAGAAAAATCCAATCTTTCCTCTTCATAACAGGGCCGAAATCACCCAAGATGAAGCTTCCAAACTGATCCAAAAATCTAACCTCTTTTCTTCTTCAATCGAAACGCACAATGGTAGCTTACCATTCCAAAATACCTTCAAAACTTGATTTGCCCGATTCGCCTCGCAACCTTCCCAATTTGGTAGTTTCCAAATCGAGATTTCTTCCTTCTCTCTGTTCACGATTTGCTGTTCGACTGTCTTCTCCGTCTCCGTTGCAATCGGCCTCGCCGTCGCCTGTCGAACTGCCGTCGCTCTTGTCCATGGCCCTCAGTCCGTCGTCTTCGCTCTTCTATAGCCATCGCCGTTGTCCTCGTTGTCGCCAAGCTGCCATCTTTTCCCCATTTAGCGCTCGAGCAAAGAGCTTGAGCGCTCTTCTGTTTTGCCTGGAACATTGTGACCAAAAATGCGCTTTAAACGGGTTTAAAATGCGCAAAACGCATTTTGGATAGGCAGCTGCAAAAAATGACGTTCAAAATGCATATTTATGAAAAAATGCATTTTTTACAAAAAAAACTCATTTAAACGCACAAAACGTGTTTCGACGCGTTTCATCAGTTTTGCTATAACACTATTCCTCCCGCCGTCCGAGTTCGATGGTGTGATCCCTCGAGTCCTCTTCC
Organism: Houttuynia cordata; assembly: GCA_039654745.1. Lineage (NCBI taxonomy): Eukaryota > Viridiplantae > Streptophyta > Magnoliopsida > Piperales > Saururaceae > Houttuynia > Houttuynia cordata. The sequence continues at coordinate 37,415,657 of CM077506.1, forward strand.
ACCTCCGCCAGTAAGCTCTTCTCATGATTCCCTCTCCCGAACCCAAATCCCTATCCAAGCCTTCGAATTGGGTCGAGATTGGGAAGATAGAAGGGTTTTTTTAGTGATTTGTGAGTTTTTGGGTAGGATACAGAGGAGTTTTGGGATTGTTTAGAGAGGGGTTTTGCTGGATGGCACGCATGTTGCTCTGAAGAATTTGATCAATAACAGGTGAGTTTTATCTAATTGAAGAAGTTTTTCTATTGATGTTATGATTATTTTCGATGAATTGAGTGAAGGGAGTTCTGGTGTCTTGCTGATGAATGATTCTCCTGTGATCGTAGTAGAATTTTGTTTCATGTTTATTGCAAGTTGCTAAAAAGGGTGATTAGGCAAATTGCTTGTGCAAATTCTAACGTTCGATATGCATTTCTTGCATTAACCTCTAAAACCCCTCTTTTGAGGGCACCTTTGCTCCACTCCTCCCAAGAGTCCCGACAAGCGAATCAGCTCTGTAGTTTGATTCACTGGTGCAAGCCCCAACAACTCTGCTTATATTATAAAAGGGAGCCCCTTTACTGGTAGGGGGCATGCAAGTTCATTTTTTTTTTTTTGGAAAAAAGCTCTTCTGCATGCTATTTGATTAACATAATGCACTTTTGTGTATGGAATGGAAAATAACCATTTTTTGTTTTACTTCCTTTTTTTTTTCTATTCATTCTTGTTCCTTGTGTATTTGGCTGTGTTGCGTTTGATAATTTGTTACATCCTACTTGTGACTTGTGAGAAGTTTGATAATCGGTCCATTCCATGTATCTTTCTTGGGTACTCTCATGGCAAGAAAGGATACAAGTGTATGAATTCAAAAGAGGGTCTTGTATATCTTTATAAGGCAGTCACTTTTTTTAGCATGTTCCTGATTTTTCAAACCAAAGGAAGCAACTCTGTGATGGCGGCTTCCTGACTGTTCTTATTCATTCTATTCATTTGAAGTAACTTATATTTTTGGTCACCGAACAAAAGCTTAAATAACTATTTAAAGAATTAGTAAACTTTGAATGAGAATCTGTCTCCAAAGAATGAACTTTCCAGTTAATAACCATTTATTTTGCAAATATTCGATGGATGGAAATCTACTTGATTGGCTTATGTCTCATTTATTGCCAAGCATCTTCAGTCTTTTCCATTTTCTCTTTTTCTTGCACCGTGAGAGTTTGAGAATTTTTATCCGCAGTAGTATTCATTCCTAGTGTGAGATGTGAATCTTCTATATTCTTTTCCATTTATCTTCATTTTCAGTATGTGCCTAGAATATGTATACTTGTTTCTTTTTTTATTATTTTGATAGTTAATATGTATACTTGTTTTGTTGAGGCATCTCAATTCGTGGGTAATAAATTACTTGTGGATTGTAGTGAAATGCCGAGGCCAAAGAATCCCTTTTGGGAGTATGTAATCGAAGAGGGTGGTAATAAGCTTAAATGCAAATTATGTGGAGAAGTTTTTATTGCTTCAAGCATAACAAGAATGAAGATCCATTTATCACAATTGAGTCAAAGAGATGTGAGGCCATGTAAAAGCGTCCCGGATTCTATTCGTGACTTGGCATTGGCCGCTCTTAATGAGAATGAGTCGAAGAAAAGAGCAAAAACATCTTTGTTAATCCCAAACTCACAAGTGAATGATTCTTGTAATAGTGCAAGTGGATGTGGTGCTATTGGGGGAAGTCCAAGCAAAAGGAACATTTCATTTGGAACACCTAGTTCAAGTACATTAAAAATCCATCAATCCAAACTCTTTGCTAGTATGAGAAAGGAGGATAAACATAAGGCCGATAAGGTATTGACAAAGGCCATTATCACTAACAACCTTCCATTCCGCTTAGTTAGAAATGAAGATTTTTGTCTTGCAATTGAAACCATTGCAAATTTTGGGCCGGGCTATGCTCTTCCAAGTTATGAAATGGTAAAAACAACATTGTTGGAAGAGTTAAAAGGTGATGTGAATGTATATCTAGATGGAGTTAAAAAATCATTTGTGCAAACGGGTTGTACTTTAATGTCAGATGGGTGGTTAGATGGCAAGAAGAGGCCATATATAAATTTATTGGCCTCTTGTCCTAAAGGTGTGATTTTTTTGAAATCCTTGTGTACCGTTGGAAAGGTGAAAATGCTAAATTGATTGCTAATTTTCTCATCTCCGGAGTAGAAGAGGTTGGAGCCGAAAATGTAATTCAAGTTGTATCAGATAATGCCTCTAACTATGTTGCGCCTGGAAAAATCATTGAAGAGAAATATCCACACATATTCAAGACTTCATGTGCCACACATTCTGTAGATCTTATTTTGGAGAGTATTGATAAGTTACAAGAAGTAAAACCTATCTTAGAAAGCAGTAGAAAGTTGGTGAAGTTCTTGTATAAATATCAATATGTGTTGGATGTGATGAGAGATCATACAAGTGGAAGGGAATTAAAAAGGCCGGCTTCAACTAGATTTGCTACGGAGTTTATTTGCTTGCAATCCATAGTTAAAGAAGAACAAGCCTTACGCTTCATGGTGGCATAAATGATTGGACGTCCTTACCTCAAAGTAAGCTTGATGAAGGTACGGAGGTGACTAATTTAATTCAAGGATATCATTTTTGGGAAAAAAGTAAAGAAATTTTATCCATTATTGAACCATTGGTTAGAGTGTTACGCATGACGGATGGTGATGGTTCTACTATGGGATATTTGTGTGAAAGCATGGAGAGAGCCAATAAGGCTATAAAAGAAGTTTGCAATGGTGAAGATGATAAATTTATGCCATATTGGAAGATTATAGATGATAGAACGGTGAAAACAATGCATAGTCCTATTCATGCATTTGCGGCTTATTTGAATCCACATTTGTATTATGATGGCTTTATCACCATGGATACAAATGTGAGGTCGGAAGTAGAGAAGATGGTTCCGACGATCGATGAGAGAAAGGACATTCGCAAAGAAATAAGGTTGCATCTTTAGTCCTATGGCAATAGAAAATCTTCATGATTCGCATCCAAGTAAGTTTTTTTTCATAAGATTGTTCTTTTTGTTAATTTATATACATAAAATTTGACTTTATGATTGTAATCTAATGGAATTGTAGGGATTTGGTGTGACATGTGGGGCTCAACGGTTCCAAAGCTACAAAAATTAGCAATTAGATTGCTTAGTCAACCGTGTAGCGCCTTACCATGCGAACGAAGTTGGAGTGCCTTTGATGCGGCGTATACTAAAAAAAGAAATAGCCTAGAGCCAACAAAACTAAGTGATTGGTTTTTGTAAGAATGAATTTTCATTTCATGGAGACATGTGCAACTAAAGAATTGAATGATTCGGAACTAATCGAACTTAGCAAAATCATGGCATTTTCCGATCTACCGCACAAGGAGAAAATTTTGAAGAAGAAGATGAAGAAGAGCACGTAGATGGTGAAGGTGATGGAATTGGAGAAAATTTATAAGAGAACTTAATAGAAGATGATGATGCTTATGATATATTTAATAATTTAAATGTCTAGTTTGCAAGGAAGAAGACACTTTGTTTTGTAGTATCTTTTAGTATTTTGGGCTACTAAGAAAGACGACACTATATTTTGAACTAAGGATACACTTTTGTTATATTGGATTTTCAATTTTATTACTTCTTCGTACTTTTTGCGTGTTTTTCCCGTATATTCCATTTTCTGCCGTATCTTATCATACACTAACCTGAGCCGTATAATTGTCATACCCGTACTTGGTCACTTAGGCCTAGAATACCCGAGCTCCATCTCGGGTTGTTTTTATATTTTTTTTCTTTCTTTCTTCAAACCGAACCGCTGAACCAGTTTAGATTTTCTTTTGTTTCTTTTTCTTTTCTTTTGCTCTCTTAAAGCCCATTGTATCAATGTCATTCGTCGGATTGAATCTAAACGCCCATCCTTTAATTCCACACTTGTCTTCTCTTAAGTGACTCATCAACGGTTCAGATCTTTGATGCACGTGATATCAGCTTTTGGGTCACTGTGGCACCTCAAAACATGCGTATTTGCTTTACTTTTACTGTTCTGCAGTCCGAACACTTGAACCTACATAAATAAAATCTGACCCACATTAGACGCACCAAATAATTCATAAAATTACAGAACATATTTAAATTGAGCCATTTAGAGCACATTATTTATTTAATTCCTAATTACATAGCTAATACTAAAACCCACTTTATTCCATATTTTAACAAGAAAATATGACTAATAAATAGGTAAAAAAGCATAAAAAAATGTGCATTTTTCATGCGTAACACCTACCATTTTTGTGGGATGTCTTTGGACAAGTTTATTTTTGTAAACGTGGTATTCTTAGAGCTTCAATGATCATGATAGACCATCCGCTTAGCTTTGTGGCGGAGGTGGTTTGAAAATAGGTTGAAGGTATAATATACTTAAAAAAATAAAAAAAATTGTAAAATAAAAAGGTTTGTTACTATCTCCAATAAGTAACAGGGCCTTTGTGCCTCAGTAATCTAAAGGATTCGTGTCAAAATTTGGAGGTTAGAACAAATTCTCTCATGGCTACCAGGCTTTCTAGTCTATCGAATTTGAGGGGTAAGTCTGTAAGGGTGTCTTAAAATCTAGTGCCCTAAGCCAACTGGTTGGGAGTGACTGGCTGCCTCTTTTGTCTCTACACAAACCTTATAGACTAGTAGAGCTAGACATTGCACAGTCTACGAAAAAAGACAACAAAATGGTGTTTTATGCTTTTTATATCATATACCATGGATCTATGGTTGAGGATGCTTGAGGATTACTTCTATCATTATACTTGAAGATAAAGATGTCATAGAATTATTATATATAATTGAGCTTGATTATAACTTGACTAATGAGTCACATTATAATGTGTAGAAGACAAAAATTTAGATTGTATGCATATTTGTTCTGCACATGTGCTTTTTAAGCAATACTTATATATCTATGTTGAGCAAATATTTTCAAGATGAAGGTGTGGAACATAACTACTAATTTGAGTATTTTTGTGCTTCAATTATTTATTTGTGCAAATATTAATGGTTAGTGTCTTTAAACTGTGAATAGAAAGGGATATATAGGATTTTATTATTTCATATTACATGTTTGTGGGTAGCATGGTTGCAAATCCTCACGAGACAAAATTTGTCTAAATAAGAGCACCTAGGGGTTCAAAGGCTTGTTGCATACGCTAAATGCAATCGTGTTCCCTATGACAATGACTTTTACATTTCTAACAATTTTATTATATGTTTTGTTCGTGGACTAGCAAAATATAGGTTTGGGGGTATTTGATGCAAAGAATACTTTATACCTATTTGCTAGTGTCATTTCTTGCTTAAAAGAATAATAAAAGCATGTGTTTTAGTAACTTATTTCCACACTAATGCTCACTCTAATTAAATAATTTAGATGCATTAATCATTTTAATTGCATTATATTTTATTGCGCATCTAAGACTGAGCTTAATTTTATGTATGTAGGTTTCAAGAGTTCGAGTTGCCACATGATCTCAAAAGGGGCAAATTGTAGCATGACAAATGGATTTTTATGCAATTAGATCAAGTCATAGAAGATATGATGGTTAAGAGGGTTGTATCCGTTTTTATAGGCTTCATTCAATATACTAAAGCTGAAAGATCAATGAGGGAGTAATCTAAGCTGTTGTTAAGCATTGGAAGAGACTACGGGTTATGTCCTTAAACAGAAGAATCATGATACTTAAAAGAAAAGAACAAAAAAAAAAGAAAACAAACCAAGCACGAACTCGGGCTCGGTCTGTATAGAGGCGCACATGGTTAGGATTCAATTTTGCTCATAGTGCACATGTAGTCTAACGGTAAGGGTAATTGTTTTCAAGTAAAGATCCGGGTTCGAGTCCAGGTAAATGCATAACTAATTTTTTGTGTGCCATTCTTGCCGGCTAGAAATTATGAACATAAATTAGTCCAAGTAAACGCATAACTAATGTTGTGTCCCCGTGTCCGTAAACGTATAACATGTACAATGTTTAAAGGAAAAAATGTGGTGCTACAATACCAAAAATATATTTAAAATTTATATAAATAAGTGTCGTATCCCCATGTCCATATCGTTTCGCCGTATTCGTATCCGTGCTTCCTAGGTTTTGTTCGTTGATCCCAATTTATATGCTTAATTATTATATACTTTATCTATATTGAGTTGGTGGATTTATTTTGGATATGATTTTAATCATGTTCTCCCTAATAAGCGCATAATTCACACACATTATATACCCTAATATCTTAGTTTTCCAACCCTAGTTATGAGTTATCTAGGTTAGTTAGTAATTATTTATGTTAAGTAAATAGTTAGAAGTTTAATAATTAATTGTGTTTAATTAATTTATTTGGATGCTTTAACTGATTTAATGGAAATATATTTTAATATGCATCTAAATTGAATTTAATTTTATTTTTGAATTTTTCATGAGCTCAAATTGCGTATCATAGAGTTATTGCTTGTTTTTTTTTTTTTGATATTAAGAGTTATTGCTTGTTAAATAGGCCTTTATGCGAAGAAATCAATACAAAGAAGATCCGACGATTATAAAGGCTACAACGGGTTTTAAAGATTATAAAAGTGGAAGATCAAAGAAAGACGAATCAGAGCCATTGATCCATGTTAGAAGAGATTGCGGGTTTTATTTCTAAAGTAATGAACCGCTCATTAAAGATCTAAGGGGTGTAGGCGCTAAGACGGGTTTCTTTTAACTTAATAAAAAAAGAGAACGAAAGAGCTGCTCGAGCTTGGGACCACCGGAAAACAGAGCGGCCCCTCAAGAAGAAGCAAAACAGATTGTTCGTGCTCGGGAATGGAACCTCAGCGAAAGGGTCTGGCTCGACTTGATTCGGTCGCGAGGGAACTGAAGAGCAGGAGCACAGAGGCGTGTTCAGGCTGAAATTGGGCATCCTGGGATTTAAGCAACTAAAACAAGGAAATGGTAGAAGCATCCTGGGATTTAAGCGACTAAAACAAGGAAATGCCAGAAGCATCCTGGAATTGGATTTAATTGCAACTCAAATTTGAAAGGGATTTCGATAGACTCAGGTTTTGGGCGAGATCAGGATCAATACGAATTTGGAAAGGAGATGATTCAGGGCTCTTGTTTGGAGTCGGCTATAAAAGGACGAGCAGAGTAGAACAGTTCGGAGAGGAGGACCGTTTTTGGCCCGACTGGACGGGCGGATGGAAGAGTTCTGCTATAGGAGGAGGGCATGTTATTTATTCTTTAAAACTTTTTATTTGAGTTTTATCCATTGGAATATTTATAGAATTTTACTTATTAAACTTTTTTTCATTTATTGTGTCATGCACTCTGAATGTTTAAAATTATCAATAAGTTTGGATGATAACTTTTTACTACCAATTGAAATTAAGTATCACTCTTTGATTAAATATTGTCGACAAATACATGTAATGCTTAGAACAATCTTTATAGTGCTATACCTTGGGTTATATTAAATTGGAATGTGGGAGAATAATAACATGTAGAATTTTAATGGATTTGATGCCTAAGTCTAATCTCTCAACTTAATTCTTACACTCTTAAATTAGTTTTACTTCTTAAGTTAAATTTTATTTCCTCTATAACAAAATAAAGTTCATTCTCCTTCATGGCCTACAACTCTACTGGATATCATGTTCCAAGCTTCCTAAGAGGGTTTATCATTACATCGGAAGGGCTTTTTCTTCTTTTCTTTGGAAAGGTATGACTGCCTCTACTTCTCCCCCACAATATTGTGAGAAAGGGGACTGGGCATTCGAAGTTTTAAAGATTCCAACAATGCAGGTCTTGTAAAATTATTTTGGCTGGTCCTATCCAATATGGAGTCTCTGTTGTCTAAGTGGGTGTATGGCATATACCTCCAGCAAGAATCTATTTGGGTGACTAAACTGAAGGATTGCTCATACGCCTGGCAGTCAATATTGAATGTCCGGCTACATGTTAAGAAGTTGCATACTTTCAATATTGGAAATGATGCTAACACCTTCACCTGGCTTGCCCCTTGGGCTGGTTCCAGGCTACTCATCACTCAATTTAGAAGAAGATCAATTCAACAGCTAGGTGGTTCTTGTTTGAATCATCTCAATGCGACCATTCACCTAGGTGTTTGGTCTTTGAATGCCTCTGATACTAATCGTACTCAGGAAGTCATGGAATTCCTTGATCTTCATAAGCCTCACCTCTCTGCATAAGAAGAAGACACCTATGACTGGTTGTCCCCAACAGGTAGATTCTCATACAAGTCTGCTCGGAACTTTGTCCAGATTCCTCATCATCAAGTGGGCTGGTATAAGCTAATTTGGCATAAACAAAGAGTTAATAGGCACTCCTTTATTGCATGGTTAGCTGTTTACAATGGCTTACCTCTGAAAATTTGTCGAAGCACGGTTACTATCTAGCAAGCATATGCAGTCTATGTGATCAAAATGAAGAAAGTCGGAACAATCTTATCTTTGAATGCCCATTCTCCAAGCTAGTTTGGCATGTTATTCTTGAAAGATGCCACAATTGTAGGCATGCGTTTGATTATGAGGAGCTGCTTCGTGTTGAAAATGTGACTTGAATTAACCTTTTATAGGTTAGGCGATCGATCGCTGAGAGACGCTATCGATCACCTGTGAGAACGATCGATCGTAATACTGTGATTTTTATAAAACAAAGCACCATCGATCGCCTTTGGACGAGATCAATCTTAACGGTGGTTGCAGAGTCCATTTTGTGCAGTTTTCTTCTAAAAGTTGTGTCCTTTCTTTACAGAAAGAACCCAATAAAGTCCTCCTATATGTAATGAATGGGAAAAAACAGAAAATGTATACAAAGTGAATCAAATTTTTTTCTCTTTCTCTCTTAGAAATCATTGAGCAATAGCATCTCCTCTGATCGAGTTCCAGTTGGTTTGATTTGAAATGCACCTTTAAACCAACAGTGTGGTTTGTTGTATCTCCGGAACGAAACGCCAGTATTCGCCTGTGAACGGAGGGCGGCGCATCTGTTTAAGGACAACGTTTATCACGCCTCGAACCAAATCTTCTCTATTTTATCAAACTGGTTGGTGGTACTATCGCCCTTGGTTTTAATTATTTTTCCTAACAATCTTGAAACAGATATATCTTGTTTATTAATTACTACTGCAATTATGGGTGTTGATAAATCTCTGAAACCTGAAAAGTTTGATGGAAAGAATTTTATAAGATGGTAGACTATGATAAAATTTTGGTTAACACAATTAAATGTGTTTTATGTCATTACTGATGTTGTAGTTGATAAACCTATTTCATCTGAATCTGATAAAATTGCTAGTTCTTCTGATGTTAATAGAATTGCTAAATCTTTTGATAGTGACAAATTGAAACAAGATGGACTATGTCACGGATAAATTCTCAGTGTTTTGAGCAATGAACTGTATGATTTGCATGTGAATACTAAGTCTTCTAAAGAATTATGGGATACCCTTAATAAGAAATTTGGAAAAGAGCATGAAGGGGAAGAAAAGTATGTTGTTAGTGAATATTTTGACTATAAGATGGTTAATAACAAGTCTGTTAGAGACCAAATAGTCGAAATTCAGAACTTCTTCGCTAAGATAATTGGGAAAGGCATTCCTGTTGACGAGAGGCTCCAAGTTCCTGCGCTTTAATGAGGATGCTTTAACCTTTAATGAGGCTATGTCATCTAGTGAAGCTCCTTTATTGAAGGACACGGTACAAAGTGAGATGGATTCTATACTTGCACATGGGATGTGGGTTCTAATGGATCTACCTCTAGGGTTTAAACCAATTAGGCGCAAGTGGATATTTAAAAGAAAATATTATCCCGATGGACCCATTGAAAAGTACGAAGCTAGATTAGTGGCTAAATGTTATAGTGAAAAGGAAGGTTAAGATTTTTTTGACACATATTCTGCTGTGACCATGATAACTACGATTCGAGTGCTTGTTGCATTGGTAGCTCATTATGACCACGAGATCCATCAAATGGATGTAAAAATAACATTTTTAAATGGTGAATTAGAGGAGGAAATATATATGAAGCAGCCCGAACGTTTTGCCCGAATGTTTTGTAGTTCCTGGTCAAGAAAGAAAAATATGTAAGTTAGTGAGATCTCTCTATAGGATAAAATAGGCTCCTAAACAATGACATCAAAAGTTTGATAGTGTTCTTCTTTCTAATAATTTTGTTATGTGTACTTTGGATAAGTGCCTTTATTGGAAGCTTTTGGGTAATTAATTTGTCATGTTGTGCTTGTATGTGAATGACATTCTAATATTTGGTAATGATGTTGATAATATCAATAAGGTTTAGGGTTTCCTTAACGAGAACTTTGATATAAAAGATCTGTGTCTTGCCAAGGTCATATTGGGCTTGAAGATTGATAGGACTTCTAAAGGAATAGTTGTGAGTCAATCATACTATGTGGAGAAGATTCTAAAGAAGTATGGTTACTTCGATAGAAAACCTGTCAATACGCCATATGATTCTAGTGTAAGATTAAAGAAAAATTATGGGGAGAGTGTGTCACAACTTAGATATTCACAGCTTATAGGAAATTTGAGTTATTTGGCAAACTGCAGTAGACTGGATATATCCTATGATGTGGGAAGACTAAATAGATACACTAAGAGCCCAAATGAATCTCATTGGACTGACATTGAAAGAGCATTCAGATATCTGAAGGGAAGTGTAAATTACGATTTACATTATTTCGGGTTCCCTTCTGTATCAGAAGGATACAGTTATATAAATTGGGTATCAGATTCCAATGAAACTAAGGCCACTAGTGGTTATGTGTTTACACTAGGTGGTGGGATGGTTGCATGGAAATCTTCCAAGAAAACTGTGATAACAAGGTCTACTATGGATGTTGAGTTAGCAGCCCTTGATAAAACTGAAAGAATGCCAGAACGGCTTAGGGATCTTTTAATAGATATACCCTGGTTGAATAAGCCAATTCCAGTAATTTTGATTCACTGTGATAGCCAATCAGCTCTTGATAAGGTTAAGAGTAAGAATCATGATAAGAGGTCCTCCAGACATATTGAACTGAGGTATAAAATCTTGCACAAGTTGACTATCTATGGAGTCATTACCTTAAGTTTCATACGATCAACGGATAATTTGGTTGATTCATTTAACAAAGTATTTTCGACAAGGCAAATCCAAAACGCATCTAGGGGAATGGGGCCAAAAGCCTATGATTAAGTCATCGTTGGTAGCAACCCAATCTCTCTGAGTGGAGATCTCACAACAAAGATTCAATGGGTTAAAAGAAGCTAATGCGTGACTTAGAGAGCACTATTTAATATATTGTATGCTCATTCCCGTGTTATGATGAGAGTGCTCAACTGCATATTAAACAGGTTGATGAAAGTCTTAATGAAATCAAGGCTTATATAGTAGGGTATTGTTATGCAGATTACCCTCAGAGACTATTACCTATATGAGTGCCACTGAGGTCACAGTTAAGAAGAACGTGAACTTGTTCTCTAAGGTTCAACTCATGAAAAGATACAAGGCGCATGGTCGTAACGCACTACCCCGAATGATCTCGAAAAGGGAGTTACTCTAAGTGTTAAGTTCGTGAAAGCTCTTGCTCTTAGGTTCAAGTTCAAGACTTTGTTCACTTTGAACTTGTGCAAGTGGCTGCTTATCAAACTAGGTGTAGGTTCAAACCCGCAAGGTACCTATCGCCGAAAACTTAGAGTAGTATTGTTCAATGTTTAATTCTTGTAGTCATATGCATTCTAGTGTGTAGACTAGTTTAATATCAAGTCATGGTAGGGATTGTTGAAAATATGTTAGGTGATCGATCTCCTAGTGTACACGATCAATCGCTAAGAGACGTGATCGATCACCTGTGAGAATGATCGATCGTAAGTACTGTGATTTTAGTAAAACAAAGCGTGATTGATCGCTTTTAGACGCAATCGATCGCAGAGTCCATTCTGTACAATTTTCTTCTAAAAGTTGTGTCCTTTCTTTACAGAATGAACCTAATAAAGTCCTCCTATATATAATGAACGGGAAAAACACAAAAATATATACAAAAGTGAATCAGACTCTTTCTCTTTCTCTCTTAGAAATCATTGAGCAATAGTATCTCCTCTGATCGAGTTCTAGTTGGTTTGATTTGAAGTGTACCTTTAAACCAATAGTGTGGTCCATTGTATCTTGGGAACAGAACACCAGTATTCGCCTGTGCACGGAGGGCGGCGTATCTGTTTCAAGGAGAGCGTTTGGCATGCCTCAAATCGAATCTTCTCTATTCTTCTTAAAGGGTTTATATTTGTGGAGTATTTCATCAAACTGGTTGGTGGTACTATAGCCCTTGGTTTTAATTGTTTTTCCGAACACTTCATTGGATTATTCAATTCCTCCAATTTAATAAGTGTGTTGGCATCCTCTTGAAGACTCTTTTCCATATTTACTTCTCTCTCATTTAACGTGAAAGGAATGGTCACATTTTTTAAGCCGATTGCAGTCCTATATCTACTCTAGCAAATAAAATTATCTTCCAATCGCAAGTCATATCGGAGGCTTTTCATCTCAAGCATAAAACTATCGGCCACTGCTCCTTCCTTTTTGTTTTTTTACATGACTGGCCCAGGCACGTTGAGATAAAGTTGGTTCACAATGATCGAAAATTTAGTTAGCAGATATAGTAACTAAATGCACATCGCATGTAGAATCGCCATGCTGAGGTTTAATTGATCTCCGTGGTTGCAACGTGATTAAGCAAAGTTAGGTTACTGACTCAGACATTTGATTATAACAAACTTGATCAAGAGGAACAAATATTTTTTTTTTTTAAGAACATAGATTCTTCATGTAGAAATTAATTGGTAAAACAAAGTAATGAAAATTGTTTTAAATGACTACCTAAAGAGAACAATTATTTATGTTCAACGGTACTATGTCCGACTGAAAAATTTTCAAGTTCTCCATAGTTACAAATTCCACTCCGCAATCGATGCTTTCTCACATTCCAATATGGCAGTGCTGCAATGTTCTTTATTTATTTTAGTTCTAAACATTCATAACTAAAATAAATCATACATGATGACTGAAACACGACTAGGTAATAGGTATTCATCATGGACTTAGAGAGCGTCATTCCTCCTTTTCAATGTCATCTTCCTCTATGGCATCGTCAGGCTTTTATGCACTCAACTCCTGCCCAATGTATTTCTCAATGGCGACTGAGGAAAAAAATATGGCAGTGTTGCGATCTTCTCTCTTTACGCTATGTTTTTAATTGTAAACATGCATAATGATATTTACAAACCATACACATTTTTATATATCTTTCTACCTATATATTAATAGTAATTTCAAGTAAAAAAATGATAATTAATGGTTATTAATGTTAAATTAACAATGAGGAGTTTAATAAATAAATGCGCTTAATTGTAAAATTTAGATGTATTAATTGGATTTAATAGATTTATATTTTATTATGTGTCTAATTTATATTTAATTTTATTTATGTAGGTTTTAAGAGTTCCATATGCAGATCACCAAAAGTGAAGAACGTCTAACGGGTTCTATGAAGAGATCGAAGATCCGACGGATGAGGTTGCTACGACGGATTTTATCCCAATGAAAAGAAAAAAAAAAGAAGAAGAAATAAAACTAAACTAGTTCAGTGGTCGGTTCAGTTTGAAAAGGAAAAGAAAAAAATAAATAAAAACCTGAGCCATAGGGTGTTCTAGTCGAAGAACAGAGCAGAGGCTCGAGCAAAAGCTCTGCTCGAGCACTCAGAGAGATGCACAAGTGCCTGCAATCAACGGCGGCAATGGGTCACAACGGCAAGGCAAGCAATCGACAACGAAGAGGTAGACGGCGATGATGTTGGCATAAGCAAGAGGAGGAATCGATGGCAATGGTGAATAGCACGAACAAAAATCGGTATTTGGAACATTCTGGTTTTGGAAAGTTTGATTTGGGAAAGAAGAGACCTAATTTGGGAAGATGAGTTTTGGATATGTCTCAGAATGGTAAGCTGTCAAATTTTTGTTCAATCTAAGCTTTCAAATATATCTGATTTGGGATTAGAAAGGAAAAGTTTTAATTTTGGGCGTTCTTGCTCTGTTTTGGTATGGTTTAAAAGCGGAATTTTAACTTCAAAGTTGGGTGAGATTAAAAGGAAATCAAGCTGCAATAGCTTGATTGGGAAGGCAACAATTGGAATTTGATTTTACACATGAGATTGATTTGGAAGTTTTGTTCTGATTTAGGGGAAAGGAAGACTGCCTTGCAGTTCATATAAAAATAGAGTAGACGACTGAAAAAAAGGGGACGACGACTGAGAGAAGAGTGCGGTGCTGCTAGTTGTGAGAGGAATTAATCAGAATAGAGGAGAAATCTGTTGGTCATGAACAGACTGTTGAGAGGAACTGGTTGTAGAAAAACTATTGGAGAACTAGGATTGCAGAGAACTATTTGCAGATGCCGATGAACCATTCAAACTAGGCTTTTTTTTCTCTCTTTCAATGCCTAGCTAATTTGTTATCAAGGCTTAGATGAAACCCTAAACCTGTGATATTACTATCAATTGTTTTATTTAATTATAGTTTATATGATTTATTTCATATGTGCGTGAATGCAATTTCATGATTTTTCTCTAGTGCTTTAATCGAGACTTGTGTGAATTATTTAAGAAATATAAACTTAGAAGAATTTATGTGTCTAACCATGGAACATAATTATGATTAACTTTATGCCACACTAAGGATAGTGTTAATTCAATTAATTTTCATTGAATGAACTATTTGTGTCTAACCAAGAACATTTAGTGCATTTATTTATAACTTGTGTGTCGAACCAAGAACACGTAGTTCCCTCGTCATATTAACATGTGCGTTAATAATAATTAAGAGTAGTAATTCTTGTTTAGAGATGGATTCGCACCCTTGATACCTTCATACATTAAATTTCTTGTTAAAGTTCATTTCTTTATTTGTTACATATCCAATTCCTTTATTAGAATTAGTTAAGCTTATTCTAGAACTAGGTTAAATTAAACCAAGTCCTTTGGGTTCCACCTCGTAGCTGCTAATCTATAACTAGGCCCGTGCGATTGCGAGTAAAATAAGTAAAAAAAATATCACAATCACATACTTAAAAGAAGCCATACATGATGTCTGAAACACCACTAGGTATACATCACGGTGTTCTCAAAGTGAGCTGCGTTCATTTCTACATGCATTTCCTCCTCAATGGCATCCTCCTCCACTATGGCATTATCAGGCTTTTATGCTCTTAACTGCTCCTGCCCAATGTATTTGTCAATGTTATCAGCCCCACTGAAATCCTCGTTGCATGTGCCAAAACAGTAGGTAGATCAACATTTTTGGCCATCGATGACTTGTGAAGGCAGACATTGAGGATATACTTCCCGGAAGTATAAATTTATTTAGTTCGCTTCGATACCCCAAGAGCTGGTACAAACATGAGAACCATGACAAAGAAATTTAGAAGGTGGAAGGTTAGAACACCACCTATTTAGTCCCCACGAGTGAGTTTTCCTTGATAAAGATTGAATTGGGTTGTCATTTGTGGTTTCATGCAGAATGAGTTCCACATACTTTAGGTGTTGTGTTGTAACCTGCAAACACAATTCACATTAAGCAACGCCTTCCAGCTAAAGATAAATTTTGAGCATGAAAACCAATCGCTTCATTGAGGGATATGGCCCATATTTCTAACACTCCATTTAGACTCAGATTCTCTGAGTCCACTTCACTTCTTTCATATCCGAGTCAAACTCCATTGTGACTCCAAAGTTAATGTAATTTCATAATTAACTTTGTAGACTTCCCGAGTTGCTCCATTGACTCCCTTAGTCAAGCTCCAAAAACTCCTCAAACTCAATCACCTTGTATAATCCTATAGTATCTACAATGCTTTCTTGCCAAAATTTGTATAATGTGACTTTCAAAATGAGGAATTATGTGGCATGTGATCGCAATGTGCTTGGCAATGGTCTCGGGAAGGACTTTCGAAATAAATCGAGGCTCAAAAGTAATCAATCTTATGACCTGCCTATTCTCTAAGAAAACTTGAAGGATCAAGATCACATGAATCATGAATGAAGTTCCTTGAATCAATATAGTTGTCTTCATGTGTTGTTTCAATAAAAAGTACACCACCAGTGCAGTAAGATATTCCATTAAATAACCAGATAAGCTATCTTTCATTGTGACAACATTATACGATTTTGGAGCAATATTGAAATCAATGAGGACTGCCACTACACTTTAGTTACACTTTAACCTTTGATTTAATATGTCGAACTTCATTAGATTACCAAAGTAAATGAGCACTGTAGCGAGATAGTCCTTCTTTTCGATGGCCTCTCGGCCTCAACCCCCTAATCCTTATCAACCCATCCATCTCACCCACTTCCTCACCCCTTCTTGAGACAAATCCTCCATCATCTCTCCCACCATCATTAGCAAGTGAGTTCTTCATGTTCAAATTTACAGCCTCTGATAACTGTGATCGAATTCTTAATTCATTGTGAACCGTGGAGGATGTCCTCTAATCCACCTCAAGTGGCACCCTAGAATGCTATCGGTTCTTGAATTGTTGAAATCTCTCCCAATTTGGGTGAGATTTCCAGAGCTTATGCCTCAATACTTCGTAACTGAGAGTTTGAGCATGGTGACTAGTTTGGTTGGGGTTCCATTGTTTGCTGATAAGGTGACTACGAACCGTTCTCGACTTGAGTATGCGCGAGCCTACATCAAAATCGATTTGGATTTTAACTTTCCACCCATTGTGAAAATGGTTTGCGGTGATGGCTCTTTCTTTCCTTAGCCAGTGGAATATAAATGGAAGCCAAATATTTGTTTAAAATGTAAGTGTTTTGACCAACTTATCAGTGGGTGTCAAAAGAAAGAAAAAATGGAGAGAGGTCCCTCAAAATCCGAGCTCTAGTCAACTATCCATGTCGCCATCCAAAATGCAGAGGCAGAGGAAGAAGATAGTGAAGTGACCAGAATGTTTTATTACTTCAATGGGCTCTAGTATTCCCTTTCATTTCACTGTAGTTTATGGTCACAATATTGCGCAGGATAGAAATAACTTATGCGCCTCCGCCATCTCCAATCTAGTATTCAAGGACCTTGGATAGTGTTGCGGGATTTCAATGCGGTGCGAGATGCTACAGAAAGAGTTGGTGGGGTATCTCCTTTGCGCTAGGAAATGGAAAATTTAATGAATGTCTTATGAGCTATAGTCTTCAAGAAATTCCGTGTCCTGTGGAGTTTACCTAGAGCAATCATCGTGATGGAAACAACCTAATCATTCACAGATTTGGTAATTTTGACTGGTTTATCGAATATCCTAATGTTGTTCTTTATTGTCCTCCAGACCTTTCAGATCATTGCCCTCTTATCTTCTCAATGAAATCGTCTCTTCCTCACGGATCGAACATTTAAATTCTTCACTATGTGGATGCAGGATGCTAGTGTTGAAGATGTAGTTCATCAAGCTTGGAATTGTGATGTTTTGGGTCAACCTCTATTCATTTTGTTTAAGAAACTTCAGGCGGTCATGGCTGCTCTTAAAATCTGGAATAGGGAACACTTTGGGGACGTTAAAAGAAGACATAAAGAATCTCCCTTGGAATTGCATGATGTCCAATTAAAATTACAGATGGACCCTTTTAATGATGATTTTCATATGGCTGAAAAATGTGCTAAGCAGCATGTAGTCGTGGAGATGGTATTTTGGAGATTTTTTATAGACAAAAATCTAGAGTTACATCATTAAAAGATGGTGACAAATGCACCAAATATTTTCTTGCATTGTGGCTTCCCACTCGATGATTAATTCTATTCAAAAAATTCAAGATGGTGAAGATGTTAGCCTAGATAATGCTCAGGACATTGGCTGAGTTGTGGAGTCCTATTAAAAAAGAGTTGTTTTCCCCTTCAAGGTCTTTCACTCAGGTACAAATTCCTTTCCACAAAGTTTAGAATGATTCTCAAAAGAATTACCTAAGCTGCCAAGTTGAGGAGGACGAGAATACATGTGTGGTCTTTGTATCGCCTAATGGAAAGGCTCCTAGACATGATCGATCCAAAAAGAATTTTTTACTTACTTTTTGGATATCGTTGGTTCTACCTTTGTTGATGTCATGAAAGATTTTTTTGATAGAGGGCATATCTTGAGGGCCATTAACCATACCTTCTTGACTCTAATCCCAAAGAAGAGTAGTTCTAAATATTTTGATGATTTTAGGCTTATATCTCTGTGTAATTTCATTTACAAGACTATAATCAAGATCTTAGCCAATAGGCTATCTATGGTGTTACCGATTTAGTTACTCACATCAATCAGCATTTCACAAAGGCCGCCTGATAGGGGAGAATATCCTTCATGCTCATGAGTTGGTAAAACATGCACATAAATGGAAGTGAATTTTTTTTTTGCATAAAGGTGGATATTCGTAAGGCTTATGACAAGATTCAATAAGACTTTATTTTTCATGTCCTCTCTTCTTTGGGGTTTGATTTGAAGTGGCAAGGCTGGGTCAAGCAGTGTGTGTGCTCATCGACATTCAGTGTGATGGTGAATGACTCAAATTATGACTATTTTAATAGTCGATGTGGCATTCGTCAAGGTTGCCCTCTCACTTCTTTACTTTTTATTTTATGCATGGAAGGTCTTACTTGCTAGCTAGATGAAAAATGCAATGAAGGTCTTACTCAAGCATCAAAGTTTCATGGAGGCGGCTGATCGTTTAAAATTAAACCCTTGCAAGTGCACAAGGCAATTGTACTACGGTGAGTATTGATAAGGGTTGTCGAACCTCAGGGACGGATTAATCTTTTACCAAATTCAAGAGAAGAAAGTTGCAGTTTTTGTTTAATCTAAATAAAGCTATGAACTTTAACTACTAAGCTGAGTTTTAATCAATGTGGAGAACACCAAGGCTTCGAATCCACCACAATAACTAGTGTATCGTTTCCCTCTCTCTTTTGAATAAAGATTTCCAATTGGCTAGCATATTCCTCTCGGACATACACTTGTCAACTCAAAATATAGTGCTCTCCTCTCGGATGTAACACATAAAACAATTAAAACATGGAATTGTGATCTATCTCTCTCGAGTATAAACCAATGAAACTTTATTGATATATAACACCTCAGTCTACTCACGTTCCTCTCGGATACGCAAGTATTCTTCGGATTGAAACTCACAAGAATTCACTCTTGTCTCTCTCGAGTACAAAGAATAAATCTTTATTGAATTAACGGTGATTACACAATAAAATCCATACACCAACTAGAGTAAAAACATAAGATGAGAGAAAAGAAACTACACAACCAGATTATTGGGCTTCATCTACGCCTTGGATAGGAGTTTAGCCAAGCATGGGAAGAGAATCCATCATCTTCATCATCTTCTTCTTCCTTTGCTCTAGCCTCCAAGGTCTCAAATTGCTCTCTAGGTTGAATATGTGGTGCCCAATACGTTCTCCCTTAAGGCATATATATAGGGGTAAAGGAAAACCCTCAAAATCCCTTCCAAATCCAAGTCGAAATAGGCCTTAATTCCGGTTTGCCGCATACGGCGATCGATCGTACGTATTGACGATCGTTCGCTGGCCGATCGATCGCTATTCCTTCGTTATTTTCCTCTGATCGATCGCTTGGCGATCGACGCCGTATGATACCGATCGATCGTAGTTACTGTCTTCGGCGGATCAAAAATTCCAGTAGATACGATCGATCGTTTTGATGCCGATCGATCGTGTCCTTCAATACAGTGCTTTTGCGGCTCTAGCGATCGATCGCAGTGATTCCCGATCGATCGTAGTTACTGTTTAGAAACTTCAAATAACTATAACTTTCTGTCCCGAACTCCGAATTGTGCGTGGTTGGTAGCGTTGGAAAGCTGACTTTTTGAACTTTGACATGAGACGTGAATCAGTCCAATCAGATATTTGTAGAAAAAGTTATGATAATTTAACCATTCAAGTCACTTTTCTCTTCATTTTTGTGTATTACTCTTGTTTCCTACAAAAACCAAAAACTATATTAAAGTAGTAGTTATTCTAATCAAACACTAGCATAATCATAAGCTTAGGAGATAATAAAATGCATATTTCATGTATAGATCAGCGGCCTCGTATATCTAACTTGTTATTTACGGATGATGTGCTCCTTTTCTCCAAAGTTGCAATCTCATCGGCTACTCACTTAAAAGGGGTATTAGATTGTTTTGCTCAATCTTCGGGTCTTGAGGCTAACTTCATGAAGGTAGTGAATACACACACAAAATTTCAGAAATATTTGTGTTTCAAACAGGTACTTTTCCTGTTCATTACTTGGGTATCATCCAAACAAATTACTTATGTAGCTTGTTATTCTCTCTTTGAGAGAATTGTTAATATAATACAAGGTTGGAAGGCCTCCTTTTATCCTATGCGGGGAGGGTGGAACTCATTAAATTGGTTTATGGTGGCCTTAATCTCTTTTGGACGTCCTGTTTTAAACTTCCAAAGAAGGCTTATCATAAAGTGGAGACTCTTCTCGCTAATTTTCTTTAGAAAGGTTTGTATTCTTCTAAGTGTTTTCATAACATGTCGTAGAGGAAACTTTGTTGTCCTGTGAAGGAGGGAGGTTTGGGAGTTAGATGTACTCAAGACATCAATAATGCAACATTAGCAAAATTATTTTGGAGGGTGCTTATGGTGAAAGAAACACTTTTTTGTCATTGGATACATGGAATACAAAATACCTCTTTTTGGTTTGCACGATCTAGGGGCTGCTCTTATGCTTGGAGGAGTATTTTGGAGATGCGGGATTTCTTGCGACCTAGATGTCATGCTATTATTGGGCCAGGCCGTAACATTTAAGCATGGGAATACCCATGGTCACCCTACCCCCCTTCTTTGCCAGTTTGGTCTAAGGGCCATTACCCTGCTTGGTGGGTCGCTGAATGAAAAACTATGTGATTCGGTGGTTGATGGTGTTTGACAATTGGGAGTTCTTGAATCTATATGCACTCAAGGACTTAGGGACTATCTGGCATCATACACCAACGCTGAATATTGATTATGATTCTTATGGATGGCTCACCACTACAGAGACATTCTCTTTCAAAAGTGCTTGGGATTCAGTGAGGGAGCACTCTGCAACGTTTCACTGGCACAACTTGGTGTGGTTTAAAAACTGAGTAAATAGTTATTCATTATGTGCTTTTGGTTGGCTTTGAGTAGAGGCCTCCTTACTCTTGATTCCTTGAAGAGAACAGGTATATTTTTTGGCCAACATATGTGTGTTGTGTGGCTACTAGGAAGAATTAGTTGCTCATATTCTATTTGAATGCAATTATACTAAAATTGTTTGGCACTTTATCTTGAGGAAATGCAATCTCCAACACATCATTGTTGATAGTGACAGTGAACTTCAACGGATTCTTAACTGCGTGGAGCAAAACAAGCATGCAGGTAACGTTTTGAGAACTTTCTTTTCTTGCTACATTATTTTCATTTGGAAGGAGAGAAATTAAAGAATCTTTAATGGCAAAAATCAAGAGACTTATATTTTAGCAGCAATGATCATCCACCAATCCCAAGCTATATTCCATGTCCATGGCATTTCAGAGATTATTTTGATGCACTGTCCTTTCTTTAAGATTTCTTTTTTCATTTCTAGATTTCTTTTCTCTATAAAGCCTCTTAGTTCTTGGTTGCTTTGGCCATCCACTTGAATGGTTGGCTTGTCAATGTAATCTTTTCCATCATATCTTATTACAATTTGCATCAAAAAGGAAACTAATCCTAATAAGGAAAGCAAATCTAATCTGCCGAAAATAGATAATGCTCCTGAGTTGTGTTGACGTACATAACACTTTTGTAATATAAATTTTCAATTACCAAAAAGAAAAAGATTATCAAAGTAAGACATTACTATAGCAAGACATTACATGCGTACAAGGGAAGGAAAAGAGCGGTTTTAGATGAGTGAAGATGGCAAGTTGATTACATGGCAAAATCTACTTCTCCTTTGGGCTCTCCAA
Source organism: Houttuynia cordata (assembly GCA_039654745.1). Lineage (NCBI taxonomy): Eukaryota > Viridiplantae > Streptophyta > Magnoliopsida > Piperales > Saururaceae > Houttuynia > Houttuynia cordata. Next base: position 37,437,732 of record CM077506.1, read on the forward strand.
CATACCAGTGCAACCATCCCAGCCTACCGCTATGGATAATAAAAGAAGTTCCAACTGAAAAAATGTCAAAACCGTACCCCTGGACAAGCAGCTAAATAGGCCTGACTGCTCTGATTGGTCCTCACCTATGGGACCAGCCATGAAACCAGTTGGCCCGGCCATTAAAAACTATTCAACAGCCTGTCCAGGCGGTTGCTGTATAACAGAACTCGTTCCAAATGTGAACTCCCATCGTCCCGATCATCTCCAACTTGGTTCGGTCCAAGCATAAACGGGTCAACTTGTGAACCTATCAGGTTTGGGCCATAAAGGGGCAACAGTCGGTCTGGGGCATGGGTCTAGGCATTATTAGAGCCAAACCCAGACCGAGGGATAGCATACTTCTCCTACTTTAGTGCACGTGAAGACCATGGAATTACACGCAAACAAGGATAGCATTCAAGGAGATGCTTCTCCAAATCACTATGCATGTCGTCTTCTACGGAAATTGAATGGCAAACTGTAAAGAAAAAGGGTAATAACCTTGTTGTGCATGGTCAAACTAGTGTTGCTCCACCCAACAAGTTTGAGCCTTTGAATAAGTTGAATTCTACAGAAGAGATTCAATTTGAGGATATCATAAGTACAACCCCTGAGCCGAAGGTTTATGAGAACCCTGTGTTTTCCCCTGAAATTGTGTCATGTCCCTCCGAACGTGGATGTTCTAGCATAGGTGTTGGGAGTGCAATAAGGGATCCTAAGCTAGTTGATCTTAGTCCAAGTCGTGATGATTTGCCAAGTAATTATGCCTATCCATTAGGATTTGGGAGGACTCGACCATTGACAATGATGCGGAGACATATCGTGCTCTAGCTCTTATCAAGGGAACTAAAGGTGAAGTGTCTGGTCAATGCTGACTCATAGTGGAGGTAGTCATGGAATGACCAAATCTAACACTGGAAGAGGGAATAACCGACCTCATAAGCCTAAATAAATGACCTCATGTGCCAATTATGAATCCTATCTGTTTAATCTCTTTTTGGTTAATAAATTTATCAATTATATAAAATAAAAACCTACCTATTACATCTTATTTCATTTCAGACTGCAAGCGTCCTAAGTGCGCATGATTTTATTTGCTCGAATCTCTAATTTATAGGGACAATTACACCTGACATCATAGATATTTAATTAATAGTGAATGGGCGGCCGCTTGAGGACCGTCGCAGGAGGATAATACTTCTTTTGTTTGCTACAACCGCCCCATGGGCAAATACCCCTTTCAAAATATGCCCAGGTTGAGATTCGAACCCAGGGAATGCTCCATTCAACCGGAGCATGACAACCACAGCACTATGTGGCCTCAGGGTGCCCGAGGATAATAGTTCACATGAGGAATTATGTGCATTGCGCTAAAAACATAAGTAATACTAAGTGTGTAAGCATATCCTCTCTCCCTTAAATTAGATGTGTTGTCCGATCTCATCTCGACAATGTGCATCCCCCACATAGACCCCTATGCATTCTTTACTTTTTCCTAATTTATTTAGGCATCACCCAAGATTTTACTCTTCTTTTAATTTTTAAACTTTTCTTTGTGGGGTGGGGTGGGCCGGTGAAATTATTCAGTCCGAACTTTATCAACCCAGCTGAAAAACCTAGAAGGACAAATTGACCCTTGCCCATGGTTTTAAAAACCGAACCCACTCAATCGGTTCGACCTGGTTCTATCAGAACTAGGAGGTTTTTCGAGCGGGGTCATCTAGGTTGACTGGATCACCCGGGTAGATTGACCCTGTCGACCCATTTTAACCCACCCAGTTGAACCTGTAACACCCGAAAAATTTGCATGCTTATTAAAATTGATATTTTAAGAGATTGATCTAAATATATGAAATTTTGATGCATGTTTTTATTCTATTTTTGTATATGGTATTAAAGAGCTTGAATAGAGCTTTCCAACGCCACCTACGCTGCATAAATCGGAATTTTATGTTAGTTTGAATTTTGGTATATAGCCGGGGTAGGCGATTGATCTGGCGGGGTACGCGATCGATTGTCGGGGTACGCGATAGATTGCAACGGCATTGAATACGAAAATTACGTTTTGAGTGGATTTTCTTGAGAAAAAGATACCAAATCCTAACCAAACTTGGAGAGGACGTTCATGAGGAGATTTTGGAGGATTTTAGAGGATTCCTATTAGAGGAAAGAGTCCATGATAAGGAAGGATTTACATAAGAGGTGGAAACTCTAAACTCTATATAAACCCATGAGAGGGGAGGGCTTGTGCAATTCATATCAAACCCTAGCTCTAGAAAGCTTGTGCTTTTTCTCCTTCCCACGTTCACCCTTCTCTTAAGCCTCTTCTTGGTGTGAGTCTTCATCCAAAGCTTGGAGCGGAGGCATCGCTACGAAGCGAAGAAGGCGAACGACGAGTAAAGGGCAAGACTTTTGTGAAACTAAGAGTAGGATGATTTTACCACTATTCTTTGTGATTTATTTCAATCATATGAATGTTTATGATTCAAGTTCTGATGTCAAATATGTGACCTTGTTTGGGAATGAATATGTGTAGTATTTCTATTCATGAGTTGATTATGATCATGCTCTTATATGTGAAGATGTAGGGGTCAATTAATATATGATATGTAACATGATAAAAGGGTATATTTTGGTAATTTCATACAATCCTAGGGTCTGTAACTGATCTAGGAGGGGAGTATGGTTGTCTATTAATAATATATTATCACCTATAATGTGTTATTAAGTGAGATAATCGAGTTTAATGAAGAGTCTTAATCTCGGCCAGAACTGTTTCTGTACTGACAGTATGTACTAAATAATTCATAACTAATTCAAATAAACTCGGAAAAATATACCATCTGTTGGGTTAGAAACTAGACTCAAAGCACTATATACAGTAAACATTTCAGAGAGTAATTCAATCTGTGCTGACGCTGGGAAGAGCCGGAATTCAACTGATGTGTAAAATCAGAATACTGTAATTAGGGTAAAAGGTGGAGAAACTTTAGCAAAATATTACCCTATGCTAAAATAAGTATACTATGAAAGTAATATGTGTTATGCAAGATCTTCCAGAAAGAATTACAGCAGAATGAACTAAGTATAATACTTTAATATCATGGGCTAATGGTGGGTAGTTTGGTGTTTAGTAAGTCCTATGTGTTTCATTGTTGATATTGACTAGACTGTGTTTTCAATTGGAAGCCGAACCATCATCCCCTTTGACTAAAGTCTTAAACCTTAAAGTTTGGATCAATGTTTCTATGACCGAGTTGAGTATTGGAATAGTTCCACCTATGTTAAAGCAATGTGTGACACTTCTGTTGTTGACACTTTATTTTGATACTTCTATGGTTAGTTGTGTGACGATAGAGATTAAGTAATCTCATTGGTACTCCTTTAGTGAGTTAGACTTTTTAAAGAGTATTGAAATATTTGTTGTACTTCTTTCGTGAGCTAGTTATCAGAATGAATATGTTCTTCATAGAGGATACCTTTCCTTCGAGTAAATAGTTACATCAGAGATTCATTATAAGAACCTTGTGAGATTTTTCCCAAGAGAGGTAAATTAGTTCCCAGGATGAGAGATGGGTAGTCTCAATAGTACCTGAGTGAAGACATTCATAGTATGCTGGTAAAAGCCATAATAGACTCCGTCCAGTTGAGAGTTGTAGAATACTCAAAAGTACTTGGATTAGGAGAGACTCTGTCTGGTTGAGAGTTGTAGAATACTCAAAAGCACTTGGATTAGGAGAGACTTTGTCCGGTTGAGAGTTGTAGAATACTCAAAAGCACTTGGATTAAGAGAAACTCAGCCAGGGTGAGAGCTAATGATACTCAATAGCCCCTGTGTTAAGAGAAACTCAGCCAGGGTGAGAGTTAATGAAACTCAATAGCCCCTGTGTTAAGAGAAACTCGGCCAGGGTGAGAGTTAATGATACTCAACAGCCCCTGTGTTAAGGAAAACTCAGCCAGGGTGAGAGTTAATGATACTCAACAGCCCCTGCGTTAAGAGAGATTCAGCTAGGGTGAGAGTTAATAATACTCAAAAGCCCCTAAGTTAAGAAATTCAGCTAGGGAGAGAGTTAATAATACTCAAAAGCCCCTGAGTTAAGAGACCCTGCCAGGATGAGAGTTAATAAGACTCAAAAGTCCCTGTGTTAAGAGAGTATATCTTTGGACCTTTGTTAGGTTCCCCGCCCAAAGAGAGGCATTCCATAAGTACTGATAGAGCCAGTATTCTAGACATGACAGAAGGTTCCAAGGAGAGAACCTCTAGGATAGTCTCGCAAGAAACTACATGGAAGTGGTGATATATGAGAGAGAGAGTTGTAGCTCCATACACTTGTGATAGCTGAAGTCTCTGTGAATGATGTTTTTCTTATGCACTCTCAATGTTTGGATCCTTGATTAATTATATTCTCTCCATACATTCTAACTGTTTTGGAGTCTTAGTAACTGATGATGATTTCTGGTAATGCAATTCCTTATATTGGATATCGATATTGCTGATTTGTCAGTTGTTGTTGAAATCTTATGCATTGTTATATATTGTATCTTTTGTGTTTGTGTGGGTTTTGCATCCTACTGGGTATTTCTTCGGAATACTCATGCATCCTGTGATGCAGGCTTGGATAAAGATTAGATTTGGAGAACGTTGCAGCAGAAGGAAAAGCTCAAGGATTGCAGTCAGAAAGTTACGAAGTTTATGTTGCTTTTGAAATAAATAGCTGTGACAATAATGGCCTGTGTGCCAAGAAGTTTTAGTGATTTTGTGAAGAGATTTTAATGACTTTTATTTTGGAATAATTTGAGATTAAGAATTTTTATTTCATATGGTTTAATGATGTTGATTCATCTGACTGAGTGGGTTTCAATTACACATCCTTATGAGATGTTGTGATTGACTGGTGAATGGCTATTCAGTTACATTCCCGAAATTCGGCTTCAAGAATTTCTCGCCTAAAGGTCGACTTTCGCACTCCGTCGAGGCTTGAAATTTTGGGGCGTGACAGAACCAGTGACCTGGTTGACCAGGTCGGGCATTTTTTTCCCTTTCATCTTGATTCCCTTTCATCGTCTCCCCGATTGTCCAACTCTCTCTCTCTCCCCAATCCCTGTTCCTCTCATCAATCTCTAATCCCCATATCCAAGCCGACCAGCGACCAGCTCCCCTGTCCTAGTTATCCCTCGTCACAGGGAACATTGGACTATGAAAAGTTTTTTTATTATATAAAGTTTTGGAAGGGGGAGTTTTTTTGTATTGATGACGTCAACAACTGTGTAACCCGGGTTGAACCTACTCCACAAGAACTCAAATTCGATGACTGGTCTAGTTCTTAAAGCCTTGCCCTTGCCCGCTCCGATTTCGAATTTGAATATTAGCCGTAGGAAATGACAGCTGGAATATTCCCTACGAAGCTCTCTTATTTGAATTTCAATTTACAATTCTTCTGGTTGAAGGTGATAAGGCGGCCCCTTTCATATAATGGTTGTTGCAAATTTAAATTTCAAATAATGGCCATTGGGTTACAACATGAGAAGGATCTATCTCCTACATGGCCAGATGGAGGTGCAAAGAGGAGAAAGAAGGGCTACATAGGGTTGAGGCCAAGTTCAAGAGTTGGAGGATAAAGAAGGCTACAAAGGGTTGGGTAATCGGTAATCAGTTGTCATTTTTATTCCTCTGTTCTAATTTTCTTTTTTCCATTGCTTTAGCATCTTAATGTTGTCATATTTCTTTGATAGTTCACGATTGGTAAAGCTAGCTTTATATTGCTTGGAGTGTTATGTATCCTCTCTCCTCGTCTGGAATTAATCTTCTTCAGTTTGACTGCAAACAGTATTGCCACCCTCTTTTCTCCCAGTCATCATCCCAAACACCCCAAAATCAAGCCCTTTTCCAATTCGGATTGCTCCCATTCTCACCCAAATCAATCCACGAGTCTATCCATGGTAGGAGTCCAAATTGATCCACACAACCCACATCCAAATCCTCTTTTAAATCGAATCCTTCCAATTCACGTTTCAAATCCAAAATCAAGCACATCCAAATCCAAACTAAGCACGACTCAAAAAATTTCATTCAATTGATCTTCATGAAATGAGTCTAAATCAAAAAATGATTCTAACCTTCCAAATCCCACACGCCTCTGTTCAAAATTGAGCTTCTGCTCCTCTTGGTCGATTCCTCTATTGTTGCTCCTCGCCCATGGCCGCTTCCCATCACTCTTGTCGTGAGCCTCACCGTCGGACCACTCCCAAGCTCGAGCCCTCCGTTCCACGCCGTCATCTCCACCATCGTCTCCACCGAGTTTCGGCTTAGTTCCACCATCGTCTCCTGAGCTTGAGCGCTATATTCTAGGACTCCATAGGTTCGGCTAAGTTCTTTTTTTTTTTTTCTTTCAACTGAACCAGTTCAGTCCAGTTCTCTTCTCTCCTTTCTCTCATTTTCTTGTTCCTTTTGATTGGGTTAAAACCCATTGTATCATCTTCATCCGCCGGATCTAATCCAGTTCTCTTCACTTAAGTCAGCGCTCGTCTTCTTCTTGGATGTAGATCAACAGCTTAGATCTTCTCTACACGTGATTTTAAATATTTAAATCAATTGACTTTTTAAAACTTTCCAATGCCTCCTTAACTGTTGGATGATCAATATCTTGACCTCTTTGCATATGAATCCAATTGAAGCGTGATAAATCCATGATCTGCAACTCAATCTCTTTGAGATCTACATAAACACTAAATTTAGATGCAATATTTTCCCATTCAACACATTGAGTGTGTGTAAACGAATCAATTAAGCACAATTTCTTATTAAATAAAGTAAAGCCTTAATTATTAAATTAACTCTAATAACTCATAATTATTCATAATTATCATGAAATAACACTAACAAACTGGGAATTAGAGGCATATAAATGTTTGTATTTGTGTGTGTTAGGGCAAAATTTGGGAGTGTGATTTTGTCTCTTAATGTATGTCAATTTAATGTACAAAAATATATGGGGTATGTGAGAGGGAAAATGGGATATATGTACAAATTGGGGGTACATATACAAATTGGGCTATATGAAGAGGTTGAGAGGAGACAATCTCAAGAAGAAGCCAACACAAGTGGATCTTGAAGAGAAAGCTATCATATTGAGCAAGACACTCCAAGGTGAAGCTAAAGGAAAATGAAGATCACAAAAGTCCAAGACAATGTGGGAGCACACCACAAAGCCCATGGCCAAGACACCACTTAAAAGCAACCTATTGAAGACCCATCATGAAGACATACAAGAGGAGTGCATATTTTCTAGAGGATCAACTCACAACCATTAGATCATCCATAGTTGTCCTCTAGGCCCATAGCTTTTGGATCAAATTTGTTAGGTTCAAAATATTCCAAGAAAAACCCACTAACCAAAGTGATCCAAAGCTTCTTTCAAAGCCCACCTAAGGTCCTTAGGAAAAGACATTTAGAAAAAGCCCATTTGTGAAATGGGTTCTTGGGCTAAAGGAACCACCCATTAATAGGACCCAACCCACATAAGAGAACCACTAATGGGTGGGTGGATATGAGGTGGATCCACCCATGGGTGGGTGGATATGAGGTGGATCCACCCAAGGATGGGTTGATACACACCTCCCTCTCCATCTATAAATACCCACCTCTTGGAAAGAAATGGGCAAGCCATCTCCCCAAAGCCTCTTGGCCTTATTCTTTGCATATCATCTAGAGCCTTGAGGGTTCTTGATTATTCTTCCTCTCCTTTCTTTGAAAGGGGTTTAAGATCTTGTTATGAGATCTTAGGAAGAGATTCAAGTCCTCTAGAGCCTTGATGCTCTTGATTATTCTTCCTCTCCTTTCTTTGAAAGGGGTTCAAGATCTTGCTATAAGATCTTAGGAAGAGATTCAAGTCATCTTGGATCATGGTTTCTTGGAGCATATAGAATCATCCTTTAGAAACCAAAGCCCCCACTTGACCTTTGAACCAAATACTTCCAAATTCTCTCAAAGGTCTTGGATACTTTGATCTACTCTCCGGTCCCTCATTAATGATTAGATGGGTTCATACCATTGACCCTTGAGAGTAGTTCAAAGTATCTTTGGCCATGGTTTTCACTTAATCCCATAGGAAAATTCTTAGAGAAACCAATCCCTTGTCCAAAAAGCCTCTACAATTTCGGAGCATCATTAGTTGAATCCAAGGATGGACAATGGACGGCCATAAGCTCAAAACTAGGTTGAGCAAAACGGGTAGGATATCTCACATCCTCCCTTCAAGGGTATGTACTCTAGTCACTCCTACTTCCTAGAGTAAGTACTCTTAAATATCTTCTTTACATGTGTTAGATTGTGGTATAGACCATAGGATCAAACCACCCTTTTGAGAGAGAGTTGGGTCGGTGTGACCCATAGTGAGTGTGGATTCACTCTTGTATGGTTCCCGGTGATCCAAGCAAAACCGGTGAGTGTATGATGTTATGGGTGAGCTAAAAACCCTCACTTAGTGAATGTCGGAGGTTCCTTGGATTAGGTGCTCCGAGAGTGGATGTACCCGTTGAAGCGAGTTGCTTGGCGGCGAACCACTATAAATCTTGTGTGATTGCTTGTGATTGCTCGTCTTGCATAATGTTACACACACACACTCCACACCTCTTAAGTCTCTCTCACTCATGCGCATCCAATTACTTGTTAATAAGATAATGTTGCATTGAATGATTATTTAAATTAACATTATCTCTTATTAAAATAGAGTAAGAGTTTTTAACTGGTTGTCCTATTCACCCCCCCCCCCCTCTTGGACATAAAGAGCACTTTCAGTGTGTATATCTGTGGTGGATCTTCAAACCAAATGAATGGACAACTTGAAAACTTCAGAAGATAGGCAATGACATTCAATTTCATGAGAATTTTGTTATAGTCATGCACCCTCTCCATCATATAAAAACTTCATCCAATGCATATAATGGCTTTATTGGAAACTGTAGAGTATCTCACCATTCCAGTCATCCTAGTACAATAGTCAGAAATTACTTAAATTCTTCCTATGACTATATTTCGTTGAAATTCTACAAGATCAACCAATGACTTCATCCGTTGCAACAAATAATGTTGCCACCAATAGATTATAAAAACCAACAGTAAAAACTAAAGTGGAGGCCAAGGGTCAAATAGACCATGAATATGAAAACCCAACCAATCATTCAAACTACACTTGTTCAATTTTTCCCACATGTTCGGCTCAACTTGGCCCTCATGCAAACTTGTTATTTTTACAATCTGACCAAGTTGTAGCCAAGATCAATAGTGCTCTTTGCTGACAATACAATTGCCTCCAATTAGTCTTTTACTCAAGTAACAATTCTTTTTGCACACTATAATTCTTAGCTTTCCATTTGCAGCCCACTTGGAGCATTAGCTCGACAAATCCAAAAAACTTAAACACTATGAATATATTCAATACCACATACAACAAATACTTTTGAACTTCAATACCTCTAATACCCTCATTGGAGACTGAAATATATTTCAACTTAACAATTTCGGGAATGTTGTAATCAACCCAAGAATTATCATGAATAACTTCACCACATTTTTTAATATTGCAGTCACTATTTATGAACTCATGTAGGTCAGAAACAACACACCTGTAGAATTGAGAAGGAAGAAAAAAGACATTCCTCTCAAACATTTCATCAAGCTCTTGACTGATGTACGGAGTCCATTCAGATGGCTTATTGAACTTGCATGTGATTGAGGGTACTACACTCCAAATATCAATTGAAATCAGCTTAAGACCTCAGAAATTCATTAATTTGCATCCACCAGGGTCATATACATACTTTGTAAGGTCAAACACTTTATCACACACATGATATTCAACTCTGTTTTGGTCACACGCTGGACCAACTTGCACTGCTAAATCATCATCATAGTAAACCGCAGGTGTTGAAAATTTACTATCATCACGATAAATGACTGATGGCATGCATACTCCAAGATCCTTCATAAAACAATATAGTGAAATTTGTTGTAGCTGGTTCTTATGTTCTACTGAAACTTCAACCGGTTTCAAGTGCCCTACAATTCTAGAGCCAGCTAGGTCAAAAGACGAATCTTCCATAGCTTCCTTATTTTCTTTGGGACTCATAATTTTCGACAGCTCCAGTTCTTCAACGTGGATCTCTAGGCTTGCTACATAGCTCAACGATCCACTGAATGCCACTGACTCTTCCTTTTCATGCACTTGTTCTGCTACTTCATATCTCAACATACCCGATCCTAAAAACTCAATGGATTCAATTTCTCTTTCTAGCTCCACTTTTTTTTGTTCCAGTTCATCGTTAATTGTAGGAAACTGCTCAGTAGAACTTCGAGTTATAGACGGCAATAGAACTCCCTTTTGACCCCTGACTTTTCTCATGAGTAAATTCTTAATTTCTGAAACCAAGTTGGTCATCCCATCATTTTGCCAACTGAAGATCTGAGCCACGCAATCATGATACTGCTTAAGTCGATCGGCAATCCAAAACGGCTCTAAGTCATCAACATTCAATCTGTTCCAAAATTGATTCGTAAGAACCCTAACTTCGTAATATATCTCCTGAAATCCAATTCAAGTTCCACAACAATCTGGTCTCTGTTGAATGTCAATTTTCTAAGTTGTAGCAACAGACTGTCCAAACCATCGTTCTGCCAACCAAAGATTTGTGTAATACAATCATGGAATTGATGTATCCGATCAGCCATGGAATATGGTTCTAGATCTTCAATAATAAGATTACTCCAAAATTGGTCGCTAAGAATCTGAACTTCCTCACACATGAATTGTGACAACTGTTTTGTACCTGCCTCGAACTTCTGCAACCGCTTGCTTTGAATTCCATCACTAGAGCTTCCATCTAATTCTCATAGTCTGCTAGAGCTTGGAATATCACTGAAATCAACTTTTGTACTTCTTGAAACCTTAGCCAAATTTCATGGAGAAGGCCGATCTACACTCATATGCCTAATTTCTACAAAACCTGCTGCGATACCAGTAGGATATGTTGCTGAACATTCAGATAATCACCAGGAACTACGATCGCCATGAGAAAACAATGGATTTCTCGCTCTGATACCAAAATGATGCAGCCAAATTGCTCACAAACCAACCAACAAATTCAGAGCAGTAATCTCTTAAACAGTTTATGTACAATTTAATAAACAAACAACTCTTTTTATTGATTTTTTAATAGAATAGTTTGAATCCACAAGCTAGGGCAAGAATCCACTAACCTAAGAGGAATCCACCTCCATAAGAGCTACAACTTGATCATAAAATGAAATCTCCAAAACAACTCTATATGAACCTTGCTCGGCTATTCATACTAAAGAAATTATAGAAAGACACATTTGGCCTTAATGTCAATTCACAAATTATTATAGTCATGCGGGTAATTTTGATATTTGACAAAGACTTCCCAAAGCCACAGAAATAACAGATATACCAGCTCCATCACAAGAGGTGTGCAATGCAAGGCCTCAATGGGCTCAAGGTTACACTTGAATAGGACACTACTAGAAGCGCATTTAAAGAGAACTTGAAAAGTGTATTGAAGGGCGTGGAGTCCAAGCCCATGAAGTGTGGTGATGTGATAAGTGCAAACAAAGTTGGCTCTTGAGTCCTTATCCCACTAAAAGCAGCTAATTATAACCAACTAGCAACTCTCCCAATCTCATCTCACGTCCCTACTAAAATTACCAAAATACCCTAAGTGGTTTTGGGCAATTTTCACACATAATTCTAGCCACATAAACACTCATTAAGGGCATACAATATCATGCCTTAGATCAATTAACACAAATTTGAGAATTCGCAACAAGATTGAATTTAATTGTTTCTTAAAACATGATGCCCTAGATCAATTAACAAAAAATTTAAAAAATAGGGCAAAAAGATAGTTTTCTTTGCCCAATGGCATCCACTAGAATCTATGGCTCTGATACCACTAAATCACCTCCTGCGAGGTAGTTGCTTCAGGGACATACATGATTTTCCTACCAAGGGAACACCTTGGTATTAACTGATGTTCTTTTTGTTTCATCCATATGTACGTAGGAACCTAATTTCAATCCTTTTTCTAGCTACTAAGAGATTTGAGACCAGGATTAAGGGGATCAAGGCCACTGCAGGAAATGACAACAAGACTATTTTTTGCTACTTTGGCTTATGGACTTTATAAATTAGATGTAGATGACTTTGCCTTTATTAATGATATTAGTATGTTTGAGTCAAGTGCTTACATCTAAGAGGAAATCAGTTTGTTTTGTTATCGTATGTCCGAGAGGAATACGTTAATTGGCGTATATCCGAGACGAATACGTTAATTACACCAACTACGAATTTTACAAGAGAGAGATGATGGAATTGATTTAATTAGTAGTGGATTCGGTTGGAATTTCTCTACATTAGTTTGATCGTTTTAGATAATTCCATCATCATGCTGGATTTTGCATCCAAGTTGGACGCATCATCCAAAAAGTAGGACGCAAGGCTTCGAATGTTGTGCAGGGGCCCAACTGGCCAATAAATTTAATTCAATTTCAACTTCAGCCTAAGTTTTTTGGACGAAGGGGGTATGAATGTTTAGAGTATTTTAACTTGACATTAATTCTATACTTCTTGTGCCAGTGTGACTGTTTCAATCAATGTGTGGTATGTCCACATACCGTCCTCGTAGTGGCATTTTTCGTGTAAAAAAATTAAGTGGTCATGTATTGCCAAGTGTTTAAACTAAAAATTTGTCGGCATGCTATTATATTATCCATTCAGAATTACGTTGACTTTGACTTTTCATTTTTTATCCATTGAGAATTACTTTAACTTTGATTTTTCATTTTTTTACTACACCGTGCATGTCATGCGATGGGCAATGTAAGCGAGATCACTTTCTTAACCCCCAGTTACATTTTTTCATCTATCATTCCTCTTTGGAGTTATAGTCTTGAATTTTCACCGATCATTCCCAATTTAACCCAAACATCTCCGAACGGAATTGAATTAACCCTCAGCCATATTCAATCCGAATCACAACTTTGTGACGATGATTCATACCGTCAAATTGCAACCTTATTTACCATTACGTCTACATGCCCAGTAAGCCCCCGAAGCATAAAGATTATGAGAAAAATTGGAATTTATATGGAAAAAAAGATGAAGAGCAAATTTATGTAACAAAGAAGAAATTTGGTGGGGAACACCAGACCTGCAGTGCCAACTGCCAGAGATAACTCAATGCTTTCTATTGCCTCATCGCCCATCTTGGCCATGATTGCGTTTCTAAGACGGATTGCTGTCCTTTGGCCTAATTGCCAGGAAGAATCACCGTTCTTCGAAGGCTTCTTCGATGACAAGGAGACAGTAAAGCTCCTCTGATGATGGCAAACTCTTTCTCTTGTCCATTAGATTGAAAAAAAAATCGTATTCTTTCCCAAGTCCTTTTAGTACAAAGATCACCAATGTCTCATGATCAGAAACAGGTCGCTCTATAGAAGCTGCTAGTTGGTTACAAATAAATTTGACGCGAATGTTGGGTCTTTGATGGATGTGCCTCCCTTCTCACTTCTCAGCATCATGTACTTGTCTTCACAGTTGGAATTTAAGAGCCATGCAAATCAAGAAGAAGGCCGGGTCCAGCCTCTCCCACCTTCGGGAGCCATGACGCACCGGATGATGTAGGCAAGGACTTTCGGGGTTGTGGTGGCATTGATCGGCAATTTGGGACCAAATTTGGAAAGTGGGGTTTGGCATTTTTAGGGTTTGGTTATTGGAAACGATGAACTGAGGAGGAGGCTGGTTGCTGCCATCGAGGTGGCCGATTAGAGCCTGGATCTTGAGGAGGGTAATAAGTTGGCCGCACAGTAGGTAAGTGGCGATGTCGAGTTTGATGGTGATGAATTGGGTGATGTTCTTCCTGATCTCCACTAGGGATGGTGGCACGAGTGGTGAGTATACATGCAAAGAGGGGTTGGGGTTTAAGGGCGGGAAGAAGTTGAAGAGTTGTGAATGTGAGGAAGAGGAAAGGTGTGTAGAGACTAGATATATGAATGTCTAACTGATAAAAGAATGGAGTTGGTTTTGAAATTGAGAATGGTGACAAAATGATTACCGTGAATTGTGAAGGACCACGTAAGTCAACACATTGCTCTCAAAATTGGAATAGGGTTTGAACTTTGGGGCAAGGTTGGGCTTGTATCCTTTCGATACAGATTAATTTCTCAAAATTGGACTAGGGTTTTAGCTTTGGGGCGGCATGCGTAGGGCACGCATCCACCAGCGTCCATTAATAGAGGGGGTGGCCGGGTGGGGCATATGATTCAAACCCGCCTTCTCCCTATATAACGTGCGCTGTTGGATTGAAACCGAATGTCCGCGATGGCGTGGATCATACAGAGATGCATGAGCCTAGCACAATTAGTCAAGGCCCAAAATGAAGACTAGCATCGCAGAGCCGAAGGTACAAGAATTGAGTGCACACCTATCTTGGGCCCCAAGTGTCTCTTAGGGGTGGGCCCACAGGGAAGAAGAAATTGCTAGTGTACGTTTTTCAACTAACCTGGTGGGTGATTTCTATCTAGTCCACTATTATTGAAATTGTATAATATTCACATTACTTTTGAAATTGGATCTAAGGAGGTTTGGCACTTGATAGTACGGTGACTTCTATCTAGTCCACTGAATTCAAGTGGTTGAAGAGCGTCAAATATCCTCAAATTCACTAGGGTAAATAGGTGAAACGTGCAGTTTAATTTGGGATTGTTGAAACGTCAAATTTAAACCAATCAATTCAACATAAAGCTAGGAATTTGTAGAATATTTTGTTTCTATAAATTGTTAATGAAAAACTCAGTTTTTTATTGTTAGTATTAGCTTTTCTCCATAATTACTCAATAAGAACGCAGTTAAGGATTTAAGTAGTCAAGGATATGGAGGTAAGAATCCTTTTGTCATTCTCGTGAAAATGGAAGTACTTTCTTGCTATGTCCTCAGCTAAGATTCAAGCTATGTCCTGGTTAGCGCATGAATTTAACCCTTTTCTGTGTACCAAACTCCATGAGAGGGTAGTTTCCCATTCATTTATGTAGCTTACATGGCCGTTGATTGCATCCCATTGAATGTGCTTTAATCCAAGGATATGTTTATTTGCCAAAAATCTCTTGGATTCCATTGATAGCCAGATTTCTTCCAAAGATTTTTTTTTCAATTCCAAATAAGTTAGAGCGCATTTTGTTTATCACCGTTGGTTTAGCTGAAGCTGATGCTTAATACGTTAATTAAACAGTAGGAATAGAAAGTAATCTCTTTTTAAATACAAAAATAGAAAGTGGACCATTTGAGATATTTTAGATTATTAATGTTAACAAATGTTTGAAATAAGCATAAATATTCGATATATCCTTAGGGATTTTTTTTTCGATCTTTATAGAACTATTCTATCCTTCAGGATATGTCTGAAAGTACCATAAGTCATAACCCTATGACTTTTTTTTAATTAACCATATGACTCTGAGATAGTACAAATCTCCTCAATTAAATAGGGTAAGTAATGCCTATTTAACTGAATACCTTTACGAGCTAATGTGATCCATGGACCATGGGCAACTTTTGCTTATTTGACTCAAGTTGAGTAGGTGCCTTGTTTACACCCATTAATGACTATTATTGAAGCTTTTTACTACTTGGAAACGCAAAATAAGCACTTCCAAACAACATGGGAACCAGCACATAGCTAACTGAATGGTTAAATAATTTAAAAGTGCTGATAAACAAAAGCAAGAAGGCCAATGAGACTTAATTTAGGCATAAAATCCAGCATATAATATATGACATTGAAATCTCATCGTATCTAAGTGGAGGGAGCACAATATCGTTCAGGATATCAAAAAAGTAGGAAACAAAAAGAAGCACAGACACCCAAATGTGACATTATATAATACTTTCTACTGGGAGAATAGTGATGCTAAGAAGTCAGCTCCGGACGTGAGATTATATATAAAAATTATAGCATTAGACACTACAAATGCAAATGAATGTGCTTCTAAAAATTCAATAATGAAATGAAATTGGATAATTAATAAGGGACAAATATTTTCCTCAAATGAGGCCTAATACAATGGAATGGAGAGAATATATGATAGCTATGATTACAATTATAACATTAATTTCTCCAATCCTCTTCTCCTTAGTTCCATACAAGAAGCACCATAAACAGCTTCTAGTATAGAGTGTTTAGGCCATCCATTCAGGTTAATCATCATCATCATACGCCTTATCCCAGCTATATGGGTCGCCTTATCCGTTCTGGTTAATCATCATCATCATGTTTCTAAAATTTTCGAAGTTCAGCATTTTGGCCCATAATTTCTAAAAGTTAAGGTTTTAAATCATTATCGTGTGTTCGACCACTGATAGCTGTGTGTATCCAGTGTTTGAACACAAGATAACAGGCCGAAACCTGAAGTTTAGGTATTTTGGGCCTGAACACTGAGATAAATATCAGAGATTGTAAGCATCCCCATCAAGTTACTTTTTAGCTACTAACATGAAATTTTTCAGTAACAAACTAAATTCAACTGAAGGAAAGTAACATGCGCAGTTGACTTCGTATCATACTACTTGCTGGTGTTTTCATTTAATTTGTCATTAATTAACGTTTAATAATACCATACATCCTCAAATGAGTTCACC
The DNA here is from genome assembly GCA_039654745.1 of Houttuynia cordata. Classification (NCBI taxonomy): domain Eukaryota; kingdom Viridiplantae; phylum Streptophyta; class Magnoliopsida; order Piperales; family Saururaceae; genus Houttuynia; species Houttuynia cordata. The sequence goes on from CM077506.1 coordinate 37,454,459, forward strand.
TTTCATCCTTCAGTGTGTTGTGCTTAGGTCACCTCTATTCTGCTATCATTCCCCTAGAAACCTATTTGATGTGCAGAAATCCTCGATATATCCAACACATAGTAAGAGAATTAACACCATGAAAGAAAATGGGTGAGCAGTTGCTAAGGCATATGAATTGTTAGACTCTAAAAACCGAAACTTAAAAATCTCAGTTCGTTTGATACCCATTGGAATCTATTGAAGGCAATGATCCAAAGAATTATGCCTTGCACAAGACAAATTCTCAACCCATTGGATTCACCCCAAGCTCTACACAAGCACTCCCCTTATATAGTACCACCTACCTTATTCAGATTATCTTGTATTCTTTATATTGAATCCAAGAAAAGCTCTCATGCAAGAGAGCGATCTTCTTCTTTCAACAATGTCTCAGGCCCCTATCAAGCCCAGGATTCTAAACTATAATTTTTTGTGATACTTATGGTGTCTTGTTAATGAACCTTCAAATACATTCTAAGCATGGTTAGGTCTCTAGCTAAAAATCCCATTATCTTAGTAGGCTTAAATTTGCTCGATCTCATTAAACCTAACCCAATTTATACTATTTTTTTTATCAAGTTGAGATAATTGACATTAACCATCAAAGAACTTTTTTAGATATTAATAGACCTTAGCACCGACAAACTGCTTGCAAAGTTCTCTAACTCAAAGCCGAATATACTAAAATTAGACATAATGTAGAATGGATATATACTAATACTAAGTATGCTCAAACTAGACTTCATGTAGAATGTAGAGATACTAATTACTAAAGCAGGAGTCTTTTTAATACATCAAACCAAAAGAAATTTTAATTAATAGTTGAACATACAATGCAATCTGCGGTTTACAGTAAAAAAAAAAGATAGGTATTTTTTCCTATGCATAAAAGACAGGCATTCAAAGCAAGGAAACGCGTTTCTGTTTTATATCATAAATCTGTACTACGTTGAGTACTATTAGTGACAAAGAAATGACAGACTATTTGGGTGCAATGCAGCACAACACATATATAAGCTGAGTAACCATAGAGATAGATATGATGCCATTCATGGGGAGCAGAATATCATGTAGAATCCTGAAAGAGCCAAAACACATGAAAAGCGAACATAAAGCTATGTGAATATAAAATAGGAAATCTTTCACATACTAGCTCCGAGACAGAAAGAGAGAGAAAGATGAAATAGAGAGACCTCACTAACAAATGAAACTACTAGTACCATCATACATTAGCAATCAGGTAACACACTTGGCATTTATTAATTTCCAAGTGAATTATGATTGAATTTATTGAGTGTATGTTCCTCATTGTCCAACCTTCTTGACTAAGGCAAGGGAAACTACCTAACCATACCATGAAAGCTCAGCTTGCTAGAGTAGTGCTAGGATTGCTCTCTCCATCTTCAGCCTTACTAAGCTGGCTCTTCTTCTTCTTCTTTTTCTTGTATGGTATCCCTCTTGCCTTTGCTTGGCACTCCTTCACCTCCCTCAAGTAAACCCTAATCGGCCCGGCCCCAAACGGATTGGTCTCCGGAGGGCCACCGTGCTCCTCATAGGCAGCACGGAGCCGGCCGATGAGCGCATCGAGGCTTCCCCATGCCTGCCGTAGTGGGCAGGTGCACGGGGCCGGGGGATCCGGCTGACCGAAGAACGCACAACCGTGGAGGTGCACCTTGGTCTTGCCAAACTGGTCCAAGTACCTAAGGAAGTCCAGGACATGGCTGCAGTTGCACTGGGAGAGCGGGACCGGCGGCCTCTGGTTTTTCAAATACTGCCCAAAGGTGTTCCAGTCCCGCCTCTTCTGCGACTCGTATCGGCTGAGCTGGGTTGTGGTGGTGGTGGTGGACAGAGCTAGCTGGGCCTCGCCGGGGCTGGACAGGGAGGATGGACCCTCCAGGGGGTCCTTGCCTCTCTCAAGGCTGGACATGGATGAATGATTCCCTCTTTGCTGGCTCAAGGGGGGGAAGAGGAAGGCAGAAGGAAAGAGAGGGACAGAGCGAAAGGAGTTCAATGGAGACAGATGAATTATCACATCCGTGGCCCAACTGAGGGGACAGGGGATGGCCCCGGTGGGCTTGCTTTTGAATCCTTTTTCCTCCATATCACTAGTAGTTTATTTTTGGACCATTTTAATGGTTACATAATGTACAATAATTAATTCGTCCTATGTTAGTCACAATTATTGTATGCCACCGTTATCACTGTCATTAGCTATTTAGAGTGAGTCAGGTAAAACTCCAAACAGTGGTCCAGTGAATCCCTTGTACTTTATGATAGCATTTCAATTATCATATGATACTCCCTCCATCCTATTTTAGATATTCTATTAAAAAAAAATACTGATTTTAATTGGATGGTGGAAACCCTAACTAATGGGGAGAGATGAGGTTCAAAATCCACTTAAATTGAGAATATGGAGCAACTAAAACCAAACTGACCTTTTTTCCAGATGGAGCATCTAAAACAGGATGGAGGGAGTATAAGGAAGGGAGACTTTGATCAGGCGGAGAGTGTGAAGTAATAAAGTAGAAAAATAGAAAAAACCTTAACAATGGGAAAGTACAGTGATTCTCCATTATTATAGAATCAACTATGAATTACTATCTAAATAACATAAAACACAAATTTACCAATCATGTAGCTACCTAATTTTAAATATTGGTTCCCGTCTGCTGGAGGATATCTTGGTGGAACCTCCGGGCATACCAAAAAATGCTTCCCCAAATGTGTTTTAAACCTAGCTACTTGATCCCGAATTTGCTCCATAATGAATATGAGGCCACTTTGACTAACTGAAAATAAAAATAATATTGATTGGAACAATGAGAAATATGGAAAAAGTTAATAGTCCCACTGGCTCATATTAAGTGTCCTATTTGTCTTTTCAAAATTAGCCTAACATGGGACCAAGGTCATGTATGAGTTGAATGTTGGTTCCCTATTTGAAAAAAGTGTGGCAGCTCATAGTATGCACCATGGGATTGAGATCCAATGGCATGCATTATATAAAGGGGTGGACGGGTTAAAAAAAAATTGCATGCCGGCGGTGCACAATCAGGGCCCAGCACTCCGCTGTGTACTAGGCGCATATAACGCAACCCCATGAAAGTGAAACTTTACCTAGAAGTTTTATTAGACAAATTGTAAGGTTTATCCGCCAAGCAAGTTAGTTTTGCAATATACCAAGGTCTGAACTTTGGACCCACAAGAGAAAGCAGTGCTTTTGGACCAAGACTAATAGGTCCGAGGTATACACTGCCACAAAAAAAAAGAGCGAAAAGCCGTATGAATGGACAATCAGGTGTTTAGAATATATGTTTGATACAGGACAGACATTTTGTGGAGGTAGTCATTGCCCAAAACTTTTACGTACATGTCATCACGAAACGAATATGTATTGTACATTTGTACAACACAAAGAAAACAGTACATAATCATGCAAACTTAAGCATTTTTTTTCATTTTATTTTAGAAAACTTAGCTAGTTGGACAAACGGCAACAAATTCATGAGTAATGCTACTCCTCCCACTTTTTTATCGCGGCCAACCTCACGTTTATGCAGTGAAAGAAAATAAAAGGTGGGGCCTGCAGCATTTTCACTGGGGGAGGGGGGGGCACGTGAGGTGGCCGTGAAAATAAAGCGGCAGAAGATGTATTTTTCCAAATTTATTACCTGTGTCAAGGGCCTTGACTCAAGGGCTAGTAGACGAGTCTGCCTGGTCACTTCTGGTGGAGCTATCAGGTTAGGCAATGTTTGACGAGCACTATAACACACTCGGCTTTCATGCATACGATCAAAAGACTTGGAACGGGTGGATTAAGTGCATGCGTACTATCAAAACAGTGGGCTCTTATGAGTTTCTTGCCTCTTGTTTGTGTGGCTATGACGACTTGTTAATGGTTGTCTTGCTATTATGAAGTTTTGGCCTCTTGCTTGTGTGCGTTTGGACACATGTCCTAGAATTATCTAGGGTTTCGGTTTCACTTTATAGCCTTCGGAAGAGCTTTAGAGGGGGTCCTTCTATATGTTTGAAGAGGAATTAGTTGTGCTGCTTTGGGGCTTTTATTGATTAATTTTGTATGTATATTGTACTTGGTTTATAGTGAAACTCGTGTATTTGGTTAAGCCAATCTATATGTAGATTTTGTGCTAGTTTGTACCCACGTCAAAAATTATTTATTTTCTGGTTGCTTTATGATCTATACATGAAATATGCATTTTATTATCTCCTAAGCTTATGATTATTCTACTGTTTGATTAGAATAACTACTACATTAATATAGTTTTTGGTTTTTGTAGGAAACAAGAGTAATACACAGAAATGAGGTGAAAAGTAACTCAAATGGTTAAATTATCATAACTCCGTGTACAAATATCGGATTGGACTGATTCAAGTCTCATTAAAGTTGAAGAAGCCAGCTTTCCAACGCCACCAACCATGCACGATTCGGAGTTCGGGACAGAAAGTTATAGCCATTTAAAGTTTATGAACAGTAACTACGATCAATCGGCAATCACTGCGATCGATCGCCAGAGCCGCTAAAGCAGTGTATTAAAGGAAACGATCGATCGGATCTCAAAACAATCGATCGTATCTACTGGAATTTTTCAATCGCCGAAGACAGTAACTACGATCGATCGGTATTATACGACATCGATCAGCAAAGCGATCGATCGGAGGAAAATAACGAAGGAATAGCGATCGATCGGAAAGCGAACGATCGGCAATACGGAGCGATCGATCGTCGTATGCGGCAAACCGAAATAAGACCTATTTTGACTTAAATTTGGAAGGGGACTTCGTGTTTTCTCTTCACTATTATAAATAGGCCTTATGGGAGAACGTTTTGGGCATCACATATTCAACTCTTCGAGAAACCCTTGGAGGCTAGAGCAAAGGAAGAAGAAGATGATGAAGATGAAGATGATGGATTCTCTTCCCATGCTTGGCTAAACTCCTATCCAAGGCGTAGATGAAGCCCAATAATCTGGTTGTGTAGTTTCTTTTCTCTCATCTTATGTTTTTACTCTAGTTGGTGTATGGATTTTATTGTGTAATCACTATTAATTCAATAAAGGTTTGTTCTTTGTACTCGAGAGAGACAAGAGTGAATTCTTGTGAGTTTCAATCCGAAGAATACTTGCGTATCCGAGAGGAACGTGAGTAGATTGAGGTGTTATATATCAATAAAATTTCATTGGTTTATACTTGAGAGAGATAGATCACAATTCCATGTTTTAATTATTTTATGTGTTACATCCGAGAGGAGAGCACTATATTTTGAGTTGACAAGTGTATGTCCGAGAGGAATATGCTAGCCAATTGGAAATCTTTATTCAAAAGAGAGAGAGAAACGATACACTAGTTATTATGGTGGATTCGAAGCCTTGGTCTTCTCCCTATTGATCGAATCTCAGCTTAGTTTAGTTTAAAGTTCATTGCTTTCTTAGTCTAAAATCAACACTGCTATTTTCTCTTGAATTTGGTAAAAGTATTCACCGTCCCTGAGGTTCGACAACTCTTATCAATACTCACCGTAGTACAATTGCCTTGTGCACTTGCAAGGGTTTTATATTTAAACGATCAAGTTTTTGGCGCCGTTGCCGGGGACGGCTCAATAGTTTACTAAATTCTTAGCATAGTTAGTTTTAGAGTAGTTTAGTCTAATTTAGATTTCCTTTCAGTAGCTTAATTTAGTTTTTCTTCTTTTGCAGGATTAAGAGAGGACGCTGATTTTCGTCATCGTTGGAAGGGCCATCCCTTCCCACTGTTTGTATTCTCTTAACCCTCTTTTAGAGTAGCTTTGGGTGCTTGGTGTTTCTCTTTTCTTTGTGGGATTGTATGACGTGCTAGTTGTCGCTATTAGGTTGCTAGTTGTCGCTATCTAGGACTGATGTTTGCTAGTTGTCGCTATTAGGATTGCACAGGTTTTGTTTGATTTTTATTGTGCATGCATGGTCATCGATCCCTGAACCCCGACCTTGCCTTTGATCCTGATCCTGAGTGCCTATATAGAATTTGTAGAACTCCTAGTAAACTAATCCCTGAAATTCATCCAATGGCAGACAACATGAACCTTGGGGGTGGGAATGGTCTAAACCAGAATCTACTAATACCTCATGCCCGTACCCTGCAAGACTACTACCGTCCCACTGCCTACACCTCCCCTTCCTGTAACCTACATCCTGCAACCGTGGCTAATTTTGAAATTAAGCCAAACATCATCCAGATGCTGCCCACATACCATGGCCAATTAAATGAGAACCCCTATAGGCACCTACAAAATTTCCTAGAGGTGAACACAACCTTTAAACTTACACTATCTGATGACCAGGTGCGCCTTAGGTTGTTACCCTTCACCTTAAAAGATAGGGCCAAGGAATGGCTATACTCCCTTGAGCATAACTCTATTTCCACTTGGGAGGAACTTCAGGCCAAATTCCTCAAGAAATACTTTCCTGTGGGGCGGACCAATAAGATCCGCCATGAAATCATCATCTTTACCCAGATACCTAATGAACAATTCCATGAAAGCTAGGAGAGGATGAAATCCTTACTCCGGTCCTGTCCCCACCATGATGTGCCCAAGTGGCAATTAGTACAGAGATTTCATGAGGGTGTGTGCGATCAGCATAAGACCCTAATAGACGCCTCTTGTGGAGGCACATTCATGAAAAAGACACCGGATGATGCTTGGGATCTACTAGAGGACCTGAGCGAAAACTCTCTACACAGTGCCAGCCTCTATAGATCGGAAGGCCATATACCTGGCAGGAGTGCCTCAAGGGGAGGCATGTATGATGCTAAAGCTACCACGAACCTAGAACACCAAGTGGCATCCCTTACTGAGAGGTTTGACCAGTTTTTCTCACAGACTCCACCTTATACCCCAACCTCTCAAGATGCTTGTGCCATCTGTGCCAGCCCTATGCACACTATTGTTGACTGCCCCTCAGCCTCCCAGTATCCTGATCTTGTCCATGAGCACGTCAACCTTGCACAAACCTATCCTAGAGCCAATAACCCCTACTCAAATACCTATAACCCGGGGTGGCGAAATCATCCCAATTTCGCCTGGAAACAACCCAACCAGGGGCCCTCTTTCAATCAGGCCCCAAGATAAGAATTCTCAAACCCAACTCAGTCTTACCAACCAGCCACAAATCCCTCATTTGGCCAAACCAATAAGAAACTATCCTTCGAAGATCAGATGAGTCAAATACTAGCCACCCAATCTACCCTTCTCTCAGCTTTTAATGCGATGGAAGCCAAGGTGGACGCCAAGATAAAAACCAAACATAGAGAGTTAACAGGTGAGCTAAGAACCCAGGCCTAGCTTATCCATTCCCATACACAATCTATTGCAAAAATAGAAACCCAATTAGGATAGCTGGCCCAATCTATGAACCGAAGGGAAGTAGGAACCTTACCCAGCCAACCACAGCAAAACCCTAGAGGCCAGTTCGCCGTTGAAGGTTCCCATTATCCAAATGAGCAGGTGCAAGCCGTTACTACCCTAAGAAATAGAAAACAAGTTGAAAATCAGGTTAGGGACCCAACCATTGCGAGTGAGGACACTCCCCTTGAGAAACAGAACCAACCCACTCCTACTATGCCTGATCCTGTTAGTCTTCCATCATAGAAGGATGTCCCAGCTGAGCCCACCAATGAAAAATCCTATATCCCTAGGGCTCCTTTCCCTCAATGCCTCAACCAACCTTCCCCGTTTAGTAAGTCCCACCAACGAATTGAGGAAATGTTAGAGGTGTTCAAACAGGTTAAGATCAATCTTCCTCTCTTAGATGCCATCAAACAAGTACCTGCCTATGCCAAGTTTCTGAAAGACCTATGTACGCAAAAGAGGAAAACCAAATCCCATGTAACCTAAAAGGTCTTCTTAACCAACCAAGTAAGCTCTTTACTGACCAGTGATATGCCACCTAAATTTAAGGACCCAGGTGTCCCTGTTATATCCATTGTCATAGGTGACCATGCCATTAGCCGAGCTCTCTTGGACTTAGGGGCCAATGTCAACCTCCTCCCTTACTCAGTGTATGAACAACTTGGCTTAGGAGAGTTACAGCCCACCTCAGTCACCCTTCAGTTAGCAGACCGATCCATTCGCAAACCTAGAGGTGTTATAGAAGACGTTCTCGTTGGAGTTGACCGGTTCTACTTTCCTGTTGATTTTGTCGTCTTAGACATGGAACCTGTTGCCAACTCCAAATCCTAAATTCCTATTATCCTTGGCCGCCCTTTCCTAGCCACAGCCGATGCCACCATTAACTGCAGGTCCGGGCTTATGAACGTCTCCTTTGGGAACATGAAAGTTAAATTAAACATCTTTAGTGCTTCCCAACAACCCTCGAGTGAAGCTGAGTGCCTTGTGGTTGACGACTTAGATGACCTCGTCCAGGAATACCTTCCATTTGCTGTGCTTAAGGATGCCCTCGAGCACACCCTTTTCTATGACTGGATCGATCAATATGAGGGCATACCTGACCTTGAGGAAGTCCATCACCATTTAGTGACTGCCCTATACCCTGAACACATCCCATGGCGACCCCACCCCAACCCTCTCCCTGTGTCGACCGGCCCACCACTTCAACCCTCCATAGAATCCCCACCCACACTTGACCTCAAAACCCTTCCTAGCTCTCTCAAATATGTCTTCATAGGACCCAACAACACCCTTCCTGTAATTATCTCATCTAGCCTATCTATTGATCAGGAAGCCCAGTTGTTGGAGATCCTTACCACACACCGGCGAGCTATAGGATGGACAGTAGCCGACCTCCGGGGTATAGACCCCTCTGTGTGCATGCATCGTATAAACCTGGAGGACCAGGCTAAACCTTCTAGGGAGGGGCAGAGACGGTTGAACCCACACATGAGAAAAGTGGTGATGAAAGAGGTAGTGAAATTGTTAGACGCAGGTATCATATACCCTATCTCTGACAGCGAGTGGTTGAGCCCCATCCAGGTCGTCCCTAAGAAATCGGGCATCACGGTGAAACCAAACTCAGAGGGTGAACTTGTGCCAATAAGAGAGACCACGGGCTGGCGAGTGTGCATTGACTATAGAAAGCTGAATTCTAACACCCGTAAGGACCATTTCCCTCTCCCATTCATTGACCAAATCCTAGAGAAACTAGCGGGCCAAGAGTTTTATTGCTTTTTAGATGGGTACTCAGGATATAATCAAGTGCCAATTTTTCCAAGGGATTAGGAAAAGACGACTTTTATATGTCCCTTCGGTACATTTGCGTATCAAAGAATGCCTTTTGGTCTTTGTAATGCCCCTGCTACATTTCAGCGATGCATGATGTCCATCTTTTCTGACATGATTGATAAATTTTTGGAAGTTTTCATGGACGATTTTTTGGTATTTGGCACTTGTTTTGATGATTGCTTACACAATCTTGCTTTGCTTTTAAAACGCTGTGAGGAAACAAATTTAGTGTTAAGTTGGGAAAAGAGCCATTTCATGGTTCAACAGGAGATTGTACTTGGACATGTTATATCAAAAAGGGGTATAGAGGTTGACAAGGCCAAGGTTGACTTGATTGCTAATTTATCACCACCTACATCAATTAAGCAAATATGGTCTTTCCTTGGCCATGCAGGGTTTTATCGTCGATTCATCAAAGATTTTAGCAAGATATCACGTCCATTATGTCACCTTCTCGGGTCAGGATGTGCAATTTGAATTTGATGAGTCATGTAAAGATGCTTTTACAAAGCTCAAAACCCTCCTCTCTAGCTCCCCTATCCATTAAGCCCCCTGACTATACACTGCCCTTCAAGATAATGTGTGACGCATCGAATTTTGTTGTAGGGCCAGTGTTAGGCCAACGGATAAACAAAATTCCTCATGTTATATACTATGCTAGTAAGATACTCACTGATGCTCAATTGAATTATACTACCACAGAAAAAGAGTTGCTTGCTGTTGTGTTTGCATTAGATAAGTTCAGGTCATATCTCTTGGGGAGTAAAATCATTATTTTCTCTGATCATGCAGCCTTGAGGTACCTTCTTTCCAAGAAGGATGCCAAGCCAAGACTGATCCGTTGGATCTTACTCCTGCAGGAATTTGACTTTGAAATTAAAGATAAAAAGGGTTCTGAGAATGTCGTGGCTGATCATCTATCCAGAATTCCTATTCCTGATTTGCACAGCCGTGACCCTCTAAGAGATTCATTCCCTGATGAGCAGCTCTTTGCTGTCTCCACTACATGTCCACCTTGGTTTGCACATATTGTGAATTATCTTGCTGTCGGTCAAATCCCAACCTTTTGGTCTAAACATGATAAAGATTTATTTTTCTCTCGCATCAAACATTACTATTGGGATGACCCTGACCTGTTTAAGATATGTGCTGACCAAGTCATAAGACGATGTGTCCCCGAGAGTGAGTTTCATAGCATCTTATCTTTTTGTCACTCTCAGGCCTGTGGTGGACACTTCGGTGGTAAGAAAACTGCGGCCAAAGTACTTCAAAGCGGTTTTTATTGGCCAACTCTATTTAAAGACGCCCATGCTTATTGTCAATCTTGCGATAGATGTCAAAAACTAGGAGCTTTGTCTAAAAAGAATATGATGCCCCTACAACCAATTTTGATTGTTGATTTATTTGATGTTTGGGGTATTGATTTTATGGGACCTTTTCCACCATCTTTCGGTCATACATATATTCTTGTTGCTGTTGATTATGTGTCTAAGTGGATTGAAGCTATAGCCACTAGGACCAATGACTAAAAAGTTGTGCTAGACTTTCTGAAATCTAACATTTTTAGCAGGTTTGGAACTCCTCGCGCTATTATTAGTGACGGTGGTTCTCATTTTTGTAACAGGTCTTTTGAAGCTCTTCTCAAGAAATACTCTGTCACCCACAAGGTTGCCACACCATATCATCCTCAGACGAGTGGCCAAGTAGAGGTCTCCAATCGCCAAATCAAGCAGATTCTTGAGAAGACGGTTCGCCCTGATAGAAAGGATTGGTCCTTGCGACTGAATGATGCATTATGGGCCTACCGGACAGCTTTCAAAACCCCGATTGGTATGTCTCCCTACCGATTGGTATATGGAAAAGCTTGTCATTTACCTGTTGAGTTGGAACATCGAGCGTATTGGGCTATTAAGGCGTACAACTTTGATATGGATAAAGCCGGTGATCAGCGAAAACTCCAACTGAGTGAATTAGAGGAGATGTGCTTTGATGCATATGAGAATGTCAAACTCTACAAGATGAGAACCAAAGCCGTACATGACAAGATGATATTCAGAAAGTCCTTTCAGCCTGAGCAGAAGGTACGACTTTACAACTCTAGGCTGCACATATTTCCTGGGAAGCTCCGATCTCGGTGGTCTGGGCCTTTCATTGTCAAAGAAGTATTTCCACATTGTGCTGTTGAGGTCCAAAATCCAAAAGATGGGAGTACATTCAAAGTTAATGGCCACCGTCTCAAACCCTATCTCGAGACTGTTGGTGACCTGGATGACGGGCTGGTGTATTTAATTGATCCGATAATTACAGAATGATCGTGGCCCAGTCTGGCTGAAGATGTTAAACTTAGCGCTCGGTGGGAGGCAACCCACGTATTCAGGTGTATTCTCTCCTTTATTTGATTTTCTTTGTTATATGCTCATTGTCATGCTATATTTTGTTCACATTGAGGACAATGTTCATAATACCTTTGGGGGAGGGAATAGTGCTTGCATAAAGAAAAAAAATCAGAAAATTTTAAAAAATCATAAAAATTTGATTAGTTTTTAAGTTGTTTGTTAGTAGTTTTTTATAGGTTTTGATAGTTTATCCCGTAATGATGCATGTTACAATTCTTAAGAGATTAATTTACATTGGAAGTGTGAGTAAGTATACTGGAGGATAGATACACTTAACTGAGCATATCTTTCTGTTACAGTCCTCTTGGAACAGGTGCTTGAACTAAGAAAATTCACTCACACACATTAGTACATAAAGTAATACCGTCTAGAGATTTGTTGAATGCTAATCTACAGTGGGATATCTTTAGTCATAGTCATTGGATGATGTGTAGTTGTCTGTTGAGCTTAAAAGATCATGATAGACCATTTACTTGGCTATGGCAAGGGATTGGAACCGGAAATAGGTTGAGAGTATAATACAGCCTGGACAAAATAAAGATGTGCTTGAAAATATATGTGCTGAAAATGAAAATGCGAAAAATGAAAATAAAATGAAAAGGAAAGGGGCTGCTTGACTTTATAGGATTAACTTAGGCTGATGCTCAGGCCCGAAGCGGTCTCTTAAAACCTAATGCCCTAAGCTAAATTGGTTGGGAGTCATTGGCCTGAGTCATTGTTAAACCTATGCATCTTGAAGTCAGGCCTTACACAGTCCTAGCGAAAAAAAAAAGTCTGTGGTGTATTATCCTCTCAAATCTAGAATGTTGGACCCGAAGGAGGCGCGCAGATTTGTGCTATCATGAACCTAAAGATGACGATGACTATGTAAATTCTGATGTTCTTTGGTTAATGGGTAACACTGGATCTGTATAAAACAGAAATTTAGAATGCATTGCTACAATGTTCTACACTTTTACTATTTATATTATCATGCTATATTATATTGAGCAGAGATTTCCAAGATGAAAGTGTGGAATAAAACCACTTACTTGAGGGCTTCTATATTTCTGTGTACAAATATCGGATTGGACTGATTCAAGTCTCATGTTAAAGTTGAAGAAGTCAGCTTTCCAACGCCACCAACCACGCATAATTCGGAGTTCGGGACAGAAAGTTATAGCCATTTGAAGTTTATGAACAGTTACTACGATCGATCGGCAATCACTGCGATCGATCGCCAGAGCCGCTAAAGCAGTGTATTAAAGGAAACGATCGATCGGATCTCAAAACGATCGATCATATCTACTGGAATTTTTCAATCGCCGAAGATAGTAACTACGATCGATTGGTATTATACGGCGTCGATTGGCAAAGCGATCGATCGGAGGAAAATAACGAAGGAATAGCGATCGATCGGAAAGCGAACGATCGGCAATATGGAGCGATCGATCGCCGTATGCGGCAAACCGAAATAAGACCTATTTTGACTTAGATTTGGAAGGGGACTTCGTGTTTTCTCTTCACTATTATAAATAGGCCTTATGGGAGAACGTTTTGGGCATCACATATTCAACTCTTGGAGAAACCCTTGGAGGCAAGGCAAAGGAAGAAGAAGATGATGAAGATGAAGATGATGAATTCTCTTCCCATGCTTGGCTAAACTCCTATCCAAGGCGTAGATGAAGCCCAATAATCTGGTTGTGTAGTTTCTTTTCTCTCATCTTATGTTTTTACTCTAGTTGGTGTATGGATTTTATTGTGTAATCACTGTTAATTCAATAAAGGTTTGTTCTTTGTACTCGAGAGAGACAAGAGTGAATTCTTGTGAGTTTTAATCTAAAGAATACTTGCGTATTCGAGAGGAACGTGAGTAGACTGAGGTGTTATATATCAATAAAATTTCATTGGTTTATACTCGAGAGAGATAGATCACAATTCCATATTTTAATTATTTTATGTGTTACATCCGAGAGGAGAGCACTATATTTTGAGTTGACAAGTGTATGTCCGAGTTGAATATGCTAGCCAATTAGAAATCTTTATTCAAAAGAGAGAGAGAAACGATACACTAGTTATTGTGGTAGATTCGAAGCCTTGGTCTTCTCCCTATTGATCAAATCACAGCTTAGTTTAGTTTAAAGTTCATTGCTTTCTTAGTCTAAAATCAACACTGCTATTTTCTCTTGAATTTGGTAAAAGTGTTGACCGTCCCTGAGGTTCGACAACCCTTATCAATACTCACCGTAGTACAATTGCCTTGTGCACTTGCAAGGGTTTTATATTTAAACGATCACTTTACCTCCGCTACTCGTCTGGTGGGAGATTGTGTGTGCACCCCTTCTGGCCCGTCATTCGCATGCTTCCCAACAGAGTGTAACTCAGCTGAACCGGAGGAAAATACTCTGGGTCTGCCTAACCCACTGCCTTCAAGGTGGTTCTATTATACATTGAAAAAAAAATATATGGTTCTTTTAAAAAAGTAGACTTAGTAATCAGGCCGAGAGTGTAAATTATAGCAATAAGGTATATGATGAAAAAACATTTAGTAGTATATTCATAAGTCTACATACAATCAACTCTACATGAAAATAGAACTATCATAAAATAAAAACTTATGAGTTAAGTAGCTATTTGATTCTTCAATATATGTCTAAAACCTAAATTATCCTGAATTTGCTCTAAAAAATCCTAGGAAAATACTTTGTGCTAGAAGAAAAGAAAAGCAGGGGATTGGGCTAGAGCCCACACAATGTAACTTGATCTTGAATCTATATGAATTTCTTCAATCATTTTTCTTAGAAGAGAACTAGCAATTACCACCCCGCTGCCTGTTACGGGTGATATATCAACATCCTATTATGAATTATAGATGTTGTTAGCTTAGACAACAGCCATAATAGAAAGGAACGAATAGGTGTTCCTCAAAATTTTATCCTCACAACTTTTAAATGACACGTTTTTTGTAAGACTTAATTACCAAAATAAGGCGACAATTTTGGGGCCCATGCAAATTGGCTGGGGTCAGAATAGGCGGCCTTATGATTTGGCCGTCTATCCTGACACCCGCCTAAATTGCAGGGGGCGGGGGGGCATTTTATCACTCGTGTTTGGTAAGTTTTGCAAAAATCACGTGTTAATCTTTTTTTCACCTATGGTGTTTTGCAGGGGCCCCCAATGGAGACTAATATTTTTTCCAAATCATGAGGGGCACCCAAGGAATGAAATTGTAACATAGAGGAGAGAGGTATTTTACTGTAGGTTAATTGTCATTAACTATTACCCTTCTTATCATAGAGTCATAGACAATCAAAAGAGTAAAAGGAAAAAAGAGAATTTTGTAAAAAAATTCCATTTCCTTCCCACCCGACGCAATAGCCATTGGTTTTTTAAGCCTTGAGGCGAGGAACACTAGAGGCAAAACTATTTGGTAACATCCAGTGTACGATTACAATACAACAAGGTTTGACAACAAGGAAATTGGACTCTATACTCTTTCCATGTCCATTCTGGATACCATAGTATACAATGTGGTAAGTAGGAGTCTGCAAAACGTTGATAGGGCTAGTAGTCAAGACATATTGGTATGAATTTTGCAATGATACGGGAGAAGGAGAATAGATACGTATATCAGGTAAGATAATGACGAGAGAAGGGTGGCCCGGCAGTAGACTCATCCCCGGTATGTTATTTTGAGTTTTATTTTCTCAAAATGGGGGTCCATGCAAAACAAATGGGGTCTCTATATTTTGGGGGCCCATGCAAATTAGGCGGGTGTCAGGATAGGCGGCCTCATGAGTTTCATTATGGTAATGAAATTCATTGCTCTTTATGGGATGTTAGTATGACTTGATTGAATTCGTGCACATGTTACGAAAAGTGAAAGTTCCCCATTTTCAAGTCTCTCTCAATAAAGATCATTTGAAGAACAAATCACAAGAGGGGTTTTTTTGTCAGGAGTGTTTTTTTAAATTTCGTTCTTTTATCACCTTGTTGCAACTTTTACAGCAGGACTGCCCCTAGCTAGACTAAATTCAAATTAGTGATATTTAATTCCTACTCCCTCCGTCAAATGAAGCCTGTCTCAATTTAAAAATGAGTTAAATTTATTAGACTCTAAGGCCCATCCAAAAACCAGAGTTCCCCCCTCTTCCATGTTTTTGGTCATGAGGGAGCAAAGTTAGCCATGTAGTTATTGACCTGTATTTTTTCCAAATGCAGTTAGGCTTCAATCCACATAGGGAGTATTTAGTTAAGCAATATATAAATTAAATCATGCAACTAATCATTTGTTAATGTAATATGATGCTCTGCCTACTCCACTTTATTAGTCACAATAGAAAACAGAAAAGAAAATGAATATGTATAAATTATGGAAGCGGTATTAGTGACATTCTTACTATCATTTCAGCAATTGCAATGGTCAAGAACAAATTATAGGGTGCAATAAATAAAGTAAATCTAATGCACTGTTTCTCTACTTTTTTTGTTAACACGCAGAAAAACAAAACAAAAATTCATGAAAGCTCTTTCAGGATTGATAGTAGAGTAGCTTCAGCCAAAAAAAAAAGGATTGAGAGTAGAGAGAGTACATAGCTCACAGGCACATATGATCACACACATGTGGATGGTTTTGGCGTTCCCAAATAATTGGTACGAACTATGACATTTTCTGTCACTCTGGGGCTTCAACCCAGTTCGTTTGTTTCCCAAACCGGCAACACTTTCTTTTAAGCTACGATTTGCAAAGATCTTGCATGCTGTGGTCAGTGTCCATACACGCAGATGCAAAGCTCTCACAAGCTTTATGTAAGATTCTTTCAATATCCCAGGCCACTATCTAAGAGACAACTGAAAACCTGATTCAGGCCAAGCAAAACCGTCTCTTTCTATGATTTCAACTACTATTACCTAAGCTGCATCCTCTATTTTATCTAGGGATGCCATAGAACTAGAGAATGTGCTTGCTTAAAACTACTCCCTTCTGTCCGGAAATACTAACACCATAAGGTTTTCCAAAATGAACCTTATAATCATAGATCAGGACTGAGGGAGTACAAGGTAGATGGTGTAGTGGATTGTTCAATCCTTGTTAACTTTCACCAGCATCATCGTACACCTTATCTCAGCTTTTAGTGGCATAGAATCTATACCATATTTGACCTTAATTAAAATTGAAATAATGGTACAAAAAATCGTGCAAAGAAGCAGTGGCAAGTTTTTTGCACCAGATGTCTTTCCTAATGCAACATACTAGAGAGCGGACAAAGAGATGAAAGTTCAATATCATCATCTTCCTCTTCGCCTTTCCAATTATGTAGATTGGTTTCATGAGAAGAACAACCACCACCTCCAAGGGTGATTATGCGCTAGCACACAGACTATGATCTTGCATAGGCTGGTGGGCCCCCAGCATGTACGCTATCGATCCGGGGGATTATCAACGGCCAATTAAGCTACACGACAACCATCGGGTGGAATATATATGTCACTTATCCATGAAACCAAGGCACGTGGTGGACCAACAAAGTAATTAAGCATCATGACAAGATAAGCAAGGTGGAATTTGTTTTCCATTAGAGAGCTCACCTCAATAATGGAAGCTATGGGATTTAGATACAATGTTTCTTTTAGTGAAAAAGACCAAAGTCCAATCAGCTTTACCTTTGATCCCTAAGGACGGCAGAAGAATTCGGCTTGTATCGTGCCATAAGGCCCACCGAATTCCTCCATTTTTTGTCCTCCTTTTTCTTTTTGGTCAATGCATTTGATCATGTCCTTCCCTCATCAAGATATTGTACGAGATTCATGACAATGACCCCATTTTAATTAAGAAATTCTTTTTGTTTTTTCTTTTTGTTGATAAAGAAATTTCACAACTCATGGAAGAATATTTTGTGCTATGAGCCCAAAATAAGCCCCATGTTGAAGGGGCCATGTCGGGCAACTGGTAATAGCTGGTTAAAAGCCCACCCTTATAACTTCTCTAACGGTGGCCGCCTGCCAAAACCACACACTATTTGGGTCCTAAATTAGCCGCTTGTAGATGTTGTAGACGGTAGATTATATTCAGGCCATCATTGCCTTGAATGATAGTTTTACTGTTGGATGTTGGTTTTGTTTAGGGCGTGAAAAAAAATCAGCATGACCCTTTAATTTTAATCACATTTAGGGGTTGTTTGGGGCGTGAAAAATCAGTTTCATCCACGTGGATAAATTTGGAAAAACCCACTAATTAGCTGAAACACCTCATAAATGGGATAATTCATTAACTAGGTTAGTGGATTATCCAATTTATCAACTCTTTATGTAGCTTTTTCTAAATTTATCCACGTAGATGGAGTTAATTTTTTACGTCCCAAACAGCCCCTTAGCTGATAGACCTCTGCTGGATGGGGCTAGATGATGGATTTTTTAGTTTTATCCACCCATCCACATCCAGCCTCTTGATTATGCCAAATCAAACCCCAAATAGTTTTTGGGCAATCCAGCCTAGACTACCCATAATCCAGGTTGGATGGGCTGATTTTTTAGGACCCAAACCGTTTCAATTGGGGCTCATATTTTCACCGAGCATGCACCAGAAAATTTGGGGGTTGCAGACCGAGTATGTACTTGTTGCAGGTTTGCCATGGGTCCCATGTAAATTCCCCATGGCCATATGCAGGCCCCACAACTTCATTGTAGTGTGGGTACAACGGCCTGGCCACATCAGTTTTATGCCAGAGCACCAAGGAGCCATAGATCTCCGCGATTGATGGCACATACTCTTTATGACGGCACACATAAAGAGTGTGAACCGTTGATCCCGAAGATCAACGGTTAGTGTGCCAGGGACACCTGATAATTTATCATTGGGCACGAGGGTACATAGCTTATCATATATACCAACTAGTAGATAGAATCAGTTTGTATTATCATTTACCATGAGACCATATGATGTTTCTTCATATAGGAGTATTACTTTGTAGAATGCTCGGTTTGACGTGGCTGATAATGGTTTGCCCTCTATCTCATATTAGAGATAATCCGACAGCAAATGGGGGAGCAGCATTAACGCTGGTCATTGAGACCAAGATTTTTGTTTTTTATATGAACTTGAAACCAAGATGAAACACAGACCTTGGTCATTCTATGTTAACATGACTTAAGTCGGTAGCAAACAGTTTATTAAGATATTTGTATTTTGACAACTGCATATACACTATTCCCTTGCCATCCTATCCTTGAATCCAATATTTTTAGTAGTACTGGTTTGATATAGGCTCCATTGGATGAATCCTACTACATTCACATAGGCTTTCATAATCTATGAAACCTATGGTCAAGTTTTTAAAACATGGTTGTGTTGCATTTGATATAGAGCTGGTAGGTTATCAAGTAGTAAGCTTGACATAGGCTAAAGTGTCATTTGGCAACCCATATGTGGAAGGAGGAAAGGGGCATCCAATTTGATTTGTCATGTTCATGAACAAATGGTATTTTGTTGGAAAGGCACATTTTCATTTGTAGAGAAATATTATCCTTGGCATTGAAATATCAAAAAAATGTCTGCCACCATAATACATCAAAACAATTTTTAGAAAAAGGTCGACCTCATGAGACACTTCTTCAGAAACGGTGAATTGGCCTCATATGGGCTGGAAATAATGGGGAAAGGTATTTGTGGGAAAATATCCAGTTTGTGGGCATATAGATCCAAACATCATTCTCCATGAATGGTGAATTAACCTTAAATTATGGGAAATACATTTTGTAGCACATAATCTAGCGTTGGACAAACAAGATCATTTAAACATCATTTATGAAAATGAACCACAAATAGCTCACAAATGGGTTGCCGACACCTATGAGCCGAAGAAGAAAGTGATGGTAGTGGGAGGTGATATAAAGATGGGATTCGAGATGAGGAAGCACCATAATCTTAGAAGTTAAAACTTCATAATTATAGAGAAAAAGAAAAAAAAAACATCATTTTAAAATGGAATTCCTCGTAAGCCTTAGCAAACAAGTGCAGTTCAAGTTTGACTTTGCATATCTCGCTTCATACTTGTAAAGGCCCAAACAATGAACCTAATACTAACTCCTTAACTTCAGCTCCGTTGTGACTCAAAATGCTCAATTTGTTATGCTACTCAAGCTTGCCCAACCTTTTGATCAATCAATTATAACAGGTAATTAAGTTTAGCACTTCAGCTATATGAAGGATACATCTTCACTTATACAAGCCCACAGGATTGTATTTCTCTCAATTTCCCATTAATAAACATAAACTTATTATTATGAGGGACAAAAAAATCATTTCCTAGACCCCATATTAAGGGGCCAGCTTTTTCTTGTTTCTTTTTGTTATATTGGCCAAAAATCAAGACTTGGCACATGACTGGATAGAGTAGCTGAAACATTCATAAGTGAAGTTAAAGTTTCCAGCAATTTTTTTCCATGCTATAAAAAGCATATTAACGAAATTCGCTCAAGATAAATATTCATGTTATTGGTTCTATCCGCTCTGATAAGTATAAAAATAAAAACAAGACTTTTGACTTCCTCAAAAGCTTTTATGTTATTGGTTCTATCCTACCTGAAATTTACTCTATGTTTTTCCATGTTGGGCAGTGATAATCCTACAGCAGATTCCTACACATTTTCTACACACCTGATGTGTATGAAAATGAGTAGGCCCACCCACTCATTTTCATACACATCAGGTGTATAGAAAATGTGTAAGAATCTGCTGTACAAATATCGTTTCCCATGTTTTTACGTCTAAAAAATAAAAAATTAGGGGTTTATGTTATTGTGGCATAGATTCACAGATGCTCGTGAAATTTAGCAAGACAGCGGAATTATCGGGTTTAGCCACTCATTATGGGATTGAATCCTTCTGAGTAGACACCCCTCATGTGAACTTGCGTTGGGCCCCTTGATATGGCTTTCTTTTGCCATCCCATGGTGTACGGACCACATGTATGCATCATAAATATTCCGCAAGTGACAAACAAACGTAACATTCGGTGTAAAAGGTAGCGGCATCGCCAATTCCTTTGCTGTCATGTAGAACCCACCGAGCCAATAATTTATCTTTCCTTTCTTGTTTTTGGTAGAACACAAGTGCTGACATATTGTGTATAATAACAATGTTTGAAATAGCTACGCAGATCTCCATGGCTGTGTATGTTGCCTCATCTCACCGGATTGATAAATGAGACAATCATCGTGTAGATCGTGCTCATGCACTCAGAAGATCTTCCATTAACCTCAGCCTAATCTTAGTTTTAGTTTTCAACTGAAGCTTGAGAAGGAATTGACCTAATTCATGTGAATTATGTGTTATAGAATCCAAGATTGCAGCCGATTAATGTTATCGCCGTCTTTTATTAGATATGCATGTTTTTTACTCAAAATCACGCATGATATTAGACTTCACTGTGTTTCTTTGACCAATTATCATCTAGACACGCTCATTACCCCAGAAGATTGTGGTGATCGCAGGGCCCCAACATGCTCATCAAATGCCCACACGTGAAACCCATGTGGGTGTGGCCATCTCGGTGAGGCTTGGTGCAGGCGAGCGCATGTAACATTGTCCAGCCAACAACGGTGGCTTGAGTTACAATCTAGCGAGATACAGCCCAAAAACCAGGCCCACGTGAGTTGTAAGAAAAACTTCCCAACTTCAAATAACCAACCAGGGACTTACAAATTTAGCTCAAGAAATTGCAAATAAATTTTCAGCTGCAAATTTATCATGAACTAATCCCCATGTTGTACATCTTAAATAGTACTTATTATAGCAATACAGGGAGAGAGAAAAGAGAGATTTTTTACTTCAGAGCTAATCATTACCTATACCCTATGACTAACAATGTCAAACTTATTTGTTCAACTATAGCCTTGAGCTCTCTTACTTTCACACGTGGGCATGAGACCCTCAGTCCACAAATTAACTAAATTGCTGCATATTGAGCTCTTTTCGTGTACGAAGTTTTGGACGTGTTGTAGGTAAAGGTGTAAACAGGCCGGCTCGACTTTGGGCTCGGCTCGGCTCGGCTCGGGCTCGACCTACCCCGAGCCCGGCGCAATGATACTCATCTTGGTTTGGCTCAAACAAGCTCGAACTTGGCTTGTTATTTTATAGAGAGAGAGAGAATAGTTTGCATGAGTTTGTTCCCATATAAAGAACATGAGGCCAATCTTTGTAGCCGTTGGATTCTAATCAGATGGTGGATATCAATTCAGTAGGTAGACGAGTATGTCACATCAAGGGAAGGTGAGATCATTATAACTATTTATAGCCATCAGATCAAGATCCAACGACTACAATTTAAAGTGGACTCATATAAGCTATATGATAGCCGTCTCATTTAAACTTTTTCCATATATACATATATATATATATAGGGAAAAGTTTAAATAAGATCGCTCTCATATAACTTGTATTGGGCCACTTTAAATCGTAGCCCTTGGATCTTGATCTAATGGCTACAAATAGCCATAATGATCTCACCCACTCTCTGATGTGACATACTCACCTACCCACTGATTTAATATCCATCCTCCGATCCGAATCATCTTATATATATATATATATATATATATATATATATATATATATATGGGAAAAGTTTAAATGAGATTGCTCTCATATTGCTTATATGAGGCCACTTTGAATCGTAGCCATTGGATCTTGATCTGACGGCTATAAATATCCATAATGATCTCACCCACTCCTTGATGTGACACACTCACCTACCCACTGATTTGATATCCACCATCCGATCGAAATCTAACGGCTATAAAGATTGGCCTCATGCTCCTTATATGAGAACGATCTCATGTAAACTCATCCCTATATATATATGAGATGAGTTTACATGAGATCGTTCTCATATAAGGAGCATGAGGCCAATCTTTATTACCGTTAGATTTCGATCGGATGGTGGATATCAAATCAGTGGGTAGGTGAGTGTGTCACATCAAAGAGTGGGTGAGATCATTATGGATATTTGTAGCCGTCAGATCAAGATCTAACGACTACAATTCAAAGTGGCCTCATATAAGCAATATGAGAGCGATCTCATATAAACTTTTCCCTATATATATATATGAGATGAGTTTATATGAGATCGTTCTCATATAAGGAGCATGAGGCCAATCTTTATTGCCATTAGATTCTGATCGGAGGGTGGATATCAAATCAGTGGGTAGGTGAGTGTGTCACATCAAGGAGTGGGTGGATGAGTTTACATGAGATCGTTCTCATATAAGGAGCATGAGGCCAATCTTTATTACCGTTAGATTTCGATCGGAGGGTAGATATCAAATTAGTGGGTAGGTAAGTGTGTCACATCAAGGAGTGGGTGAGATCATTATGGATATTTGTAGCCGTCAGATCAAGATCCAACGGCTATGATTCAAAGTGGCCTCATATAAGCAATATGAGAACGATCTCATTTAAACTTTTCTCTCTCTCTCTCTCTCTCTCTCTCTCTCTCTCTATATATATATATATATATATATATATATATATATATATATATATATATATATATATATCAGAATAGTTTACATGAGATCATTCTCATATAAGGAGCATGAGGTCAATCTTTATAGCCATTGAATTCCGATCAGAGGGTGGATAGGTGAGTGTGTCACATCAGAGAGTAGGTGAGATCATTATAACTATTTGTAGCCATCAGATTAAGATTCAACAGCTATGATTTAAAGTGGCCTCATATAAGTCATATGAGAGCGATCTTATATATATATATATATATATATATACTCTTGCTTCTTTTTTTTATAAAGCAAGGGAAACTGTTATACACTGTAAATATTTGCCATTAAGTTGCATTGTAGAAGAAGACCAACAAATGCAAACACGAGAGATGTTACTAAAAGCCCAAATATCCCCTCTCGGACAGCTGGATGGTCACTTGATGCAATACAATGTAAGATGCAACAACTCAGTACGAGTTTCATCTTCATATAATTTAATGCAATGAAATGATGAAATCAATACACATGAATACGTGTAAATCAGATCTCCGTAACATAATGATGTAAAATGTAAAAATATCGTTAGAGTTATACTCCTTTTATGATGATTAGATAACTACTGAGCCGAAAAACTAAACTGAAAGAATTGAATTTCTACTAAAAAGCATACCATTCAAAAGCAGATCATTTTCTTGTATCAAATCAAAAGTTGATCCTATGGTATTGAATCTTTTTACAACTTTTTCTAATAAAAAGGGACAAGGGAAATTCTTAAACGAGCATCCGCCCTAGTAACTATGGCAAATTATGGTTAAACGAGCACTACCCACTTTTTTAGGATGTAGCAGGTATTTTAGGACCGAGATGAGTATCTCACATGAATCAGTACCTCACAGATCATCAATCCATATAGGAATAAGATGTGCACCAAAGAAAGCAAAACCAACTTGGATAACAGAAGTGGAGGGAATACAAGACTACTATATGGCTTGTGAGGATAACACGAAATGGAAAATAAAAATTTGATAACAAAACATCATTTGAGAATCATGCAGAATGACATGAATCAGCAGATCTCTTCACCGAGTGGCATTCAAATTTCCTATATAACTCAAAGGGTCGGTCCTGAGGAATAGTCCGTGGTAAATTTTATGACAGACCAAATAATCCAGAAAAAGCATTCACCATTCCAACTTCTGACCATAGGACTATTTTAGTCCCCAGTGCTCATCGGTCTTAGCTTCTCAGGGCTTCTCAGCCCTCTATAAGCTTAAAATAATGGTCACCATTTCAGGAGAATGATGTCCAAATAATGGCAATGATATGATAGCTTGCATGATTATGCAGCTGGCTTTTTCAAACAGCTGTCACAATAAATCAAAACCGACAAATATACACACTTCAGGAAAAATAATCAACACATGTTTCCGCCAAATTTTTGTATTAAGCTTTTGGTCCTTACAAGGGGGTAAACCAGATGGAAACAGTGATGATACCTCAGGCAGCTCATTTGGAGAAAGAAAGAGATGCAGGACACGAGCAATTGGAGCTCAACCGAGGACAATCCCCTAACAACCCCCTCCCTACAGGCCTACACAATCATGGTCACCTATAGTTTTCAGCAGTAGATATCAACAAAGCACCAAAACCAATCTGCTTGAGGAAGACTCCCAGATAAGATTTTCAAATATCCTCTTCAAATACCATGGATAGTAGCAACTTTGTTTGTTAGACCCATCATTAATTGTGTCTGTGGGCTTCCATTGTAGTGGTATTACCAACACGAATCCCTTCGCACTAATTTTGCATGCAGAAGAAATAAAGGACATGCAACTGCCCCTCATATCTTAAAATACTTGTATCCGAATTCAGGGTTTGTCATACCTTCTTCCCAGTCTCCCATTCGTCGACCACCAAAGACAACATTCTGGATGCCAACATATCTGTTCATTCATTTGAAGTTATCAAAATGTTATAAAAGAATGAATACCCCAAGACAAATACAGGAAATCCTCTGTGTGTGTGTGCTAAGCTCGGAGTAATCCTCTCTCTCACACACACCCACACGCACACACACTGTGCGTGCGTGCATGTGAGAGAGAGAGAGAGAGAGAGAGAGAGAGAGAGAGAATTACTCAGAGCTCAGCACACACACTCACACACAGACACTGTGCATGCGTGCGTGTGTGTGTGAGAGAGAGAGAGAGAGAGAGAGAGAGAGAAAGAATTACTCCGAGCTCAGCACACACACTCACAAACAGAGACAGAGATAGAGAGAGGATTACTCTGAGCTCAGCACAGTCAAGCAATTAAGCAGTACATCCACAGCAAAGAAATCACAGGTCCCAAGATCTACCCTGTGATGCAAATCCAGGTAATATTCTTATGACTCCCAACTTTACAAGGTTGTCAGTTAATAGTGCAGTAAAAAACCATCATGTACTTTAAGAAAGTGAAGCTACCAAAAACGGCACCAATTGTCTTGGAATTCAATGTCACTGATGTCATGGAATGATGAGGCCATTGCTTTTGCTCCTTTGTCAGAATCGTAGACAGGATTATAATCTATCGATGAATTTGTCAGCTGCAGAAAAATTGTAACATAAGTGCGTGCACTTATGCCCATATATCATGAAATCGTTCAACTTATGCAGGCAATGAAGAATTTTGCATCTTCTATATATGTAAAACAAAAAGAGAAAGAACAGCCTTCATTTGGTTTACTACATCTCCACTGCCTTCACCACTCAAATGGACCAAGGAAACTCTTTTTGGATATGATCTTTTAGTTATCTAATATAATTGCAAAGATACATAGGCTTAAAACAGAGCCTTCATGAAAACATTCTGGTTACTGTAAATTGTTGAGCCTCTTCGGCGGCAATCCTTGATCCTAATCATAAAACCGCAGAAGCACCAATCCAAGAACCATAAGGAGGTTTGAGATCCGGGACGCGACCGAATCCTCGATCGTTCTCATTCCCATTACAAATTCATGGGATCACATAAGATCAATATGACGAACATCATTCACGTACTCAAATTTTAAATATAACATTAATAAATCTACTTAGTTTATTACATCAAATCAATAATCTAACAACTTAAAATAAAATTCTAGGCACAAAGACCAAAATCAATAATAGTTCAACACAACTATTTAATAAAAGAAAAAGTCTTCATCTGCCCAACTCTAGCCATCCATCTCAGCATCAAAGGCTCTTACCTGATCTGCCTCAGAGGATGCATGAGTATCTCACATGAAATACCGAGTAGGATTAAAAAATCCCACCGATAAAAGAATAAATAGACTCCAATTTGAACATAATAGCTTATAACATCAAAGAACATCAGCAACTCGTGCTAAGAATATGATAATAAATCAAGACTCCGAAATTTCTTTTGTACGGATAGTAATAATAGTTAATTTAGACTCCAAACATAGTGAGAGGAATCGTCAACTTCTGCTCTCAGGTCAGTCCACTTCTCCTGTAGACATCAATACCAGAACATCCAAGAGGTTCTTCAGAGGAACCCGATCATGCGTCTAAGGATGCTGGCCCCATCGGTGCTTACGGGCATAATAGGCGGAGACTATAGACCTTCCGTAATATCATACAGTCACACGCATTGCCGTCATCGGCTGAACTACAGAGGTTCGTAAAATATCTGAGATCACTGGGGTTCTAGCAATAGCTCTTGAGCATACTATGATTTCTACTTCGGAGAGTTTTCATCAATAACTCTTGTGGAAAAAACAGTTTTCAGACAACTGAATATAATCTTACAACGACAGGGGTAGTAATAAAATCACCAGAAAATTCTTAACCTTTAAGGATAGAATATCCCAATGAGCAAACAATTCAACAGATGAATGAGAAGTCAAAACTCTTCATCAACATTCGACTTGCTAAAAGAGTAACCAAAGCACTTGTTTACTCATGCTTCACTCGACTCGTCGGAGATATAACAGTAACTTGCTTGATGAATTCTTTGTGCATAGCCCTAGATAGGAATTCCCAATCCCAAAAATAGACTCAAAAGATTTATGGACAATTGGAAACTAGGGTTCGATAGTACAAACCCTAATTAAATTTCTTTGATGACTTCTAACGGAAAAACTACACGATGCGGAACATTGACTCGGTTTGACATGACTACACCCCAAAACTCGATTCCATAAAATTAATCTCTGTGAAATAGTCGTTACTCTAGTCTTTCCAACTTTATTAATTATTATATTAACCCTTAAACTTATATAATTACATGATACTAACTAATACTATAATGTTCCTTAACTTCCTACACTGTTATTTGTATTACAGTTCACTTTAAACCCTTACCAAAGTTTTTATGGTTCAGGTTAAGTTATAAAATTTTTACTGTAGACGGCCCCGTGAGTCTACTATCCAACCCAACAGACGGCGCAATTTTCTAAATTTCCTATGATTAGTAATGAATTTCCTATGATTAGTAAGGAATATTACTGGTCGAGGCTTAATTAGGTTGATTAGTTCTGATCGTACTAATCACATACTAATGCACATAAGCTCATGATATTACTATCTATCACTCAGTCCCATAATGATATAGTATCTATATAGTTTTATCAGTAAAAGGATTCAATGTTTTCGGATAGCTTTTATCCTTCCGAAAACTGTTTTTACACTTAATAGCCACTCACAAGTGTAACCCCAAATAGGATTACTAAATTGGGAGAAAATCACGAAATAAAAGTACTGACAACCCCAAAAAGGGACAACCTTTCATCAGACCAAAGGGTTTCAACTCTGAATTCCCATTATTTAATGATCAACGAACCCTTATCTACATTGTTCTACATGTAATTACCCGCATTGACAATTACCGACTTAGAACATCTCACTAATACCAAACACTGAGACTATAATTTCATAACAGCAAATAACCAAATCATTTGAGGCTCATACTCAGCTAATTCGACGCTGGAAATTAGAAAGGAAACCTTATCTAGGCTTTTGCACATCGAATATCATCATCAAGCATTACCACGGTTCATTCATGTACAAGCAATAACTAAAAATAGGATCTTTTGACATCTAGGAATTCATTCACCACCTCAATTTCTTCTATACTAGGGGGTAGTCTTCTCGACTAATACCACAATCGCTAAAAAGGCTCTACAACCTTTAGCTACTAATTTCTGAACTTTCATTGCATCATCTTCCATTCTAGTACTCAAAAAGGCTCTACAACCTTTAGCTACTAATTTCTGAACTTTAGCGGCATTTCGAAAACGAAATATTCTTTAAGGGAGGATGTAATACCAGGCAATTTTAAATGCTAAAGTGGGAAATTTTTCTCAAGGTGAGTGTACTTGTGCCTTCAATTTTGAAATTTAATAGAAAAGAATTGAAAATTTGTTGAACGCGATCGATCACTTCGCAGCCGATTGATCGGTCTCTCGGTAAAACGCAGTTTTTGCGTGTGTGCCGATCGATCGCCAAAGTGTGCCTATCGATCGCTGCGTTTGGAGGGATTTCATATTCAATCTTTGGAAAATCTCTTTTAATTAGATATAGTAGACACGTGGGTGATGTGGCCTACTTAGTTGGCCCACGATTTGGGGGATCAAATCGTGGGGAGATTGGAGATCAAATTCCAAATTTGAATTTGAGTTAGGAAGTTTTAATTATGGAGAATGGTGTAGTTAAAGAGATTTCTTTGAGACGCTAATGGAAGGATGATCATGGCATATTCAAATCCAAATGAAGGCGCCATGTGTCAAGGGGGGGGATCGTGTCAAATTAAATTCAATTTGGGAGGTTACCTAATTGGTTATGGTAACTAACCTAATTAGCATTAATCCCTATCTTGATGGACTTGTAACCGAATTGGAATCAAAGCTTGGACCACGTCTTGACTGAGGTCTCTTTGAGGTGGACAAGCCGTGACCCTTAGATGGTAATGTGATCAATGGGGGAGAATAAATAAGAAGATTATGACTTTACCTATTTAAACTAAAAAAGGGAGATGCTTGCACTTTCTTTTTGGATTTGGGAGTTGTGCAAGGGGGGAGCAGTGCCATCGTCCTTTTCTCTCTCAGTTCGACCAGTGGTGCTTCACCTCGGTTTGTGCCGTAGTTCGTGAGATTACGCAAGGTAGAGAAGGTGGTGCGAGGTAGAGCTGGTTTACGCGCAAAGTTTTTTCGATTCATCAAAAGAGGTAGGATGTGTTTTGCCCTGCTTCTTGTCCCTTTATCATCATGTTATGATATGAAGAATTGTGTTTGAGTCCTATGATCCTTTATTTTATGGTGATGATATTCATTGATGACAAAAGAGGTAGAATTGTGTTTGAGTCCTATGAAGGATTTAACTTTATTATCTCTTACAAAAGAGGTAGCCCAAAATAGGCTGGAATGGAGGAGTAAGATCTGTGTCGCCGACCTCAAATAGTTGGGAAAAGGCGCTAATTGATTATGATTATGATTATGATTATATTCATTGATGACAAAAGATCCTATTTTTAGTTATTGCTTGTACATGAATGAACCGTGGTAATGCTTGATGATGATATTCGATGTGCAAAAGCCTAGATAAGGTTTCCTTTCTAATTTCCAACGTCGAATTAGCTGAGTATGAGCCTCAAATGATTTGGTTATTTGCTGTTATGAAATTATAGTCTCAGTTTTTGGTATTAGTGAGATGTTCTAAGTCGGTAATTGTCAATGCGGGTAATTGCATGTAGAACAATGTAGATAAGGGTTCGTTGATCATTAAATAATGGGAATTCAGAGTCGAAACCCCTTTGACCTGATGAAAGGTTGTCCCTTTTTGGGGTTGTCAGTACTTTTATTTCGTGATTTTCTCCCAATTTAGTAATCCTATTTGGGGTTACACTTGTGAGTGGCTATGAAGTGTAAAAATAGTTTTCGGAAGAATAAAAGCTATCCGAAAACATTGAATCCTTTTACTGATAAAACTATATAGATACCGTATCAGTATGGGACTGAGGGATAGATAGTAATATCATGAGCTTATGTGCATTAGTATGTGATTAGAACAATCAAAACTAATCAACCTAATTAAGCCTCGACCAGTAATATTCCTGCGCCGACAGTCGATAATCAAAAATTCATTACTAATCATAGGAAATTCAGAAAATTGTGCCGTCTGTTTGGTTGGATAGTAAGACACGGGGTAGTCTACAGTAAAAATTTCATAACTTAACCTGAACCATAAAAACTATGGTAAGGGATGAAAGTGAACTGTTATACAAATAACAGTGCAGGAAGTTAAGGAACATTATAGTATTAGTTAGTATCATGTAATTATATGAGTTCAAGGGTTATGATAATAATTAATAAAGTTGGAAAGACTTAAGTAACGACTATTTCACATAGATTAATTTTCTGGAATTAAGTTTCGGGGTGGAGTCAAGTCAAACTGAGTCAATGTTCCGCATCGTGCAATTTTTCCATTAGAAGTCATCACAAAAATTCTAATTAGGGTTTGTACTCTCGAACCCTAGTTATCCAGTTGTCCATAAATCTTTTGAGTCTATTGTCAGGATTGGGAATTCCTATCTAGGGCTATGCACAAAGAATTTATCAAGCAAGTAAAGTTACTGTTATATCTCCGGCGAGTCGAGTGAAGCATGAGTAAACAATTGGTTTGGTTACTCATTTAGCGAGTCGAATGTTGATGAAGAGTTTTGACTTCTCATTCCTCTGTTGAATTATTTGCTCATTGGGATATTCTATCCTTAAAGGTTGAGAATTTTCTGGTGATTTTATTACGACCCCTGTCGTTGTAAGATTACATCCAGTTCTCTGAAAACTGTTTTCTCCACAAGAGTTATTGATAAGAACTCTCCGAAGTGGAAATCATAGTATGCTCAAGAGCCATTGCTAGATCCCCAGTGATCTCAGATATTTTACGAACCTCTGTAGTTCAGCCAATGACGGCAACGCGTGCACTTTTAGACTGTATGATATTACGGAAGGTCTGCAATCACTGCCTATTGTGCCCGAAAACACCGATGGGGCCAGCATCCTTAAACACATGGCCGGTTCCTCTGAAGAACCTCTAGGATGTTCTGGTATTGATGTCCATAGGGGAAGTGGACTAACCTGAGAGCAGAATTTGACGATTCCTCTCACTCTGTATGTTTGGAGTCTGACTTTACTATTATTACTATCCATACAAACTGAATGTTCGGAGTCTTGATTTATTATCATATTCTTAGCAAGAGTTGCTGATGTTCTTTGATGTTATACGTTATTCTATTCAAATTGAAGTCTATTTATTCTATTATTCTTTTATCAATGGAATTTTCGAATCCTACTGGCTATTTCCTTTGAAATACCAGATCAGGTATGAGCCTTTGATGCTGAGATGGATGGCTAGAGTTTGGCTGATGAAAACTTTTTTTTTATTAAATAGTTGTGTTGAACTATTATTGATTTTGGCCTATGTGCCTAGAATTTTATTTTCAGTTGTTAGATTATTGATTTGATGTAATAAACTAAGTAGATTTATTAATGTTATATTTAAAATTTGAGTACGTGAATGATGTTCAAGTCATATCGATCCTATGTGATCCCATGAATTTGTAATGGAAATGAGAACGATCAAGTATTCGGTAGCGTCCCGGATCTCAAACCTCCTTATGGTTCTTAGATCCCAGATAAGCCTTTATCATCAGTTCTTGCAGCACCTCCAAATAATACCCTTGATGACAGTCGCCTTAAACTGCTCCATCAGGGCACTAAATTAGAAACCCAAAGTTTCATCACATGACCCTTTAACTTAATATCTGACTGACAATAAGTTAATAACTCCTAATAAAATACTTAATAATAAAGCAAAGCTAAGCCTAATGGGCCTTCATGACGGGCGATAACAATCGGGAAACAATAAATTCCATGCAATGTGCCAAGCGTCTCTTGATTAAAGCATGTGTAGTCCCCATTTCCATCAGTACATCAACATGTTGCCACATAATGAAGCCTTAAATCTCATGGGTCAGAGTGTAAAAACAGCAGAATAGGCATGAATACCGCACCATAAAGTTTTTAAGGAGTAATGACCCATCCTTTGGAACTGCAGTACCCGAAATAAAATGTGCTTAATCCCCCAAGTTAAAAACTTAGGTGGAGTTCCAGCAATGTCTTGCGGCAAACTTCTCGATGCAATCATATCTACTGCATCTGAATTCAAATGAGTCAGGTAAGTTCGGCAACAACTATATTTTTATTCTTGTTGACGGATGCAACCATGGCCTTGCCCCATGCACAAGAGCCAAGCATGGTGTCTTTGAAGCCAAAGAGGTGGCATTTGACCAGTAACCTTTTTTTTTATACTTGAAAAATTATATTAAAAAAAAACAGGCGAGTACAACCTCAGTACAACTCAACTCACGGGGCATGAACAACCCCAATAGAAATAAAATGCAACACAAAGAACAGCTTACCCAAATCAGATAGGGCAATTACAACACGAGTGGCGATCGATCGCTGATTGGAGGCCGATCGATCGCATGCCGATCAATCGGGTCCAAGCAATCGATCGCGATTGCAATTTCCTTCCAACACGAGTGGCGATCGATCGCTGATCGCAGGCCGATCGATCGGGCAAAGCCGTTTGACCTGCAACCTTGGTCACTGGTCTCTTCCAACTTCAATTGGTGTCTTATTGTTGTGGGGTCAAACCCACCGATTTTAAGCTCGAAATCCCCAAACAACTAGAAGAAAGGTGAGACTATCCTTAACTAACAGAAACTAATATCTCTCGTGAACAAAAATGTTTCTTTCTACAACACAATTTTCACAACTACAGACAGAACCACGTCAATGGCTTCTCAATTTTCTTGTCCTAGATCAGGAGAAAAAATCTGCTTCTTTTTTTTTTGCTCATCTAAATTGGCAGATCTAAAGGCAAAGAGTCTTTCTCTGAGTTTTGATTCTATTTCAAACCGTGAAAAGCTGAATTGCCATTTCTATAAAGCTCAATCTCAATGTGTTCTACTACAGGCTGCAACCAATTTAAGATGCAAAAGAAGGCTAAGAGCACATCAAAACTACATGCCAATGAGCACGCATCAGAGCTGAAAATAAAGCCGAGCAGGATCAATACCAAGTCAGAACCAACTCTAATAACCATATTTGAAGATGAGCCAAACCGAAAACCGAGCTGCAATGAAGAGGACTTTGGTGCCTCCATCAAGCATGCTTCAGGATTCAGGTGACGTAGATGACAAGCTGTTGCCCTTTTTTTTCGCCAACAGTAGATATGCAAACAGTGCAAAATTTGGTCTCGCATGATACTGGAATTTAACTGTTCTATAAACTGTGAAGATCCACAGAAATTTTTTTTTATTTTCCATTTCATGATTATGGATTCCTAACAAGGAGAAGAAGAGGAATTTTTTATGCTATAGAATGAAAATCAATCTTGTCTTTCAGAGCGAAGCAGCCTGAACAGGCATGTACGACAGTCTTCGAACTATCTCTCCTTCACAAGTAGGTGATAATAGAAGTAACCATCAACGCTCAATTCAAGAGAAACTGAGATGGATCTGAGAGTTGTTCCCATAGGCAGTGGCAAAATGTTGATGGAGAAAACAACTCAATGGTGAAGATCATCCTGGCAAGGAAGATAACCCGCATGCAACAAAGGAAAGGGGTGCCTGAGCACTAGCCTAGTGCCGGCCAAGGCTTCTCCAAAAGAAGAAGATTTGCAGGGAGAATTGGCAGGGATTTGATAAACGTGAGTAAGCATACCCCTTTCCTCTTGTTTATGTAGCTATATATAGTTTGTTCACGATTATGTAACCGCTCCAGAAGTCTAATACTCTATTTTGTTATGAATATTAACGCAATTAGTTTCTTCCATATCCCATGTGATAGAATTTCTAAACTGAACTATATTGCTGAAGAAAAGACTGAATTACCTAAGAGGATCGATCCTCATATAGAGATATATGATCTCCTTATACAAGACAGGAACTAAAACAAGAAATTACTTGAGAAATAAACAAACAAAACTTGATTAAACTACCCTCAAAATATAAGAGATTAACACAAAGGACTTAAATAAATCTATGAGCAACTGAATAAAAACAAGTACGTAGATATTGGTTTAAACATGCTTTGAAATAGTTAAAGCTTCATGTGTCACATATTGAACGATAATAAATTTTCACCTCATCACATTCAAGTCAATTACAAAAAGATTTTGATGGGCTCTAACCGGTATTTTGAAACCTTGTTCGACCAAGCCCTTAGTGCCCATTGAACCCTATTCTAGGAAGCCCAAAGGAATTAATCATGCCAAACAAAATTTAAAACTTAAATACACCCATACTACAAGGAATCACAACAAACATGCCTAGCACCACTTGCATTCTAAAAAGTCAGGCAACATGCTAAAGAAAAAAGTACTGCACCCTACCATCTTATTGCTCCAATAGCTTGCACAACCCTTCAAACCACGGGGTAACATGGATAAGGCTCTCAGCCTAAAACACATGCCACAAAGTACATCATTGCTCCTTTTGTCACCCTTGAAATCAGCAATGTTCCCAGTTGTCCTTTCCCCCTCACAATGATACCAACAACTAACTTTTGTTCATCATCATTACTAAATAGTTCTTGTTGTCAAAGATTCAACTTCAATCTATTGATTTTGAAACTACAGAGATTCTCTCTCTTTTAAATTTGTAACTTGAATATCACTAAAATGGATATTTAACTCCTATTTTCATTTTCCTTTGCATGGTTTGCATATTATTATTCATGTCACTAGAAGATAGAATAGGACTGCCCTCGCTCTGTTGGCAAATTTGTGCATAGATGTTTTAGTAGTGACAAAATATAGTTAAAAAAAATCCAAGCCTACCAATTCATCCAGCTGGCAGCCACAGTTTGACTTGATGAGGACACCAAAACAGATCGGTTGCAGGTCAGTTTGAAAACATTGTTGTGTACTCATTCATGGCAATTGAACAAGTAGAACATTTTTTCATTCTTATCATTAAATTGAGTTTAAATGGAAAAGTTTTTGAGATGAGAACTAAGTTACATGATATTAGAGAAGCAATTTTAAAGTAATGATTTCAAACCTGCAAGTTAGAAGAGTTGAAACCTCCTAAACGTCCCATCAAATACCATGCTTGAATAACCTGCAAGGATCATTCAATGAACTAAACAATGGTGTGGACACTCTGTAAAAGAAAAAGATTCTCACTTACACTACCAACGAGATCAACATCACGATCAGATGGTGCCCCATAGAGCTCAAGCCAAATGTACGAGTCAAGAGGATTGAAGCTGCAACAATAAATAGATTAGGTTCGTAAATGCTGCTATTACCACCAAGATAAACCTTATGCTAACCAATCGAGAGTCATTTTTTCCACTAGAAGTCTGGAAACAGAGATGAATTCAGATGTTACAATTATTAACACTAATAAAGACTTGAACATTTTAAAATGCCTATACGACACTCAAATATCAACCAACCATAGCAAACTATTTGCAGAAGGTTATTTGGAATGGCAAAATGGCCAATCACTTCAAGAAATTTGAATTATATTAAACAAAATGACAACAGGTTTTAGTTATCCTCTCCTTTAACATCATCTGTTTTCCTCCAAAATCATTGTTGCAAATCCATTTATGTTTCTCAGGTCTCATCGTACCTCCCAAAGATCACATATTGATGCCTCAACTGCTGCTCTCATGAATGGAAATCAATATTTTCTAAAATCCTTCCCTCACTTTTTTTATTTTGTTCAAATTAGAGTTCCAATTGGCAATTGCATGCATAGCCCTTTATCGGTCAATATATTAAAAAAACACTACTAAAATGTTATTTTAGTTTTATTC
The DNA here is from genome assembly GCA_039654745.1 of Houttuynia cordata. Classification (NCBI taxonomy): domain Eukaryota; kingdom Viridiplantae; phylum Streptophyta; class Magnoliopsida; order Piperales; family Saururaceae; genus Houttuynia; species Houttuynia cordata. Next base: position 37,490,460 of record CM077506.1, read on the forward strand.
ATCACTGTAACCAAACCATAAGTTATTTAGTTACCTTTAATCATACTGTTGTAGACCTCAGGATATCACTATGAAGAGCACAACTGGTGGGGGGTTTGAACTTGGTGAATGAAGACCCTAATGTGTTGCATCCGAAGAGAATATGCCTTTACTTTCAATACATCCTAGTTAATCCACACTCAATTAGCTATATTTGTCTTTAAGACTGTTAAAAATATATTAGTTTGCCAAACATAGTAGAGTTTGGTTCATTTAGGTTAATGCATTTCAATAGTTTGGTCTAATTTGTACTTCCAGTTTAATTGGATACCAACATTTATGATTTTAGTGAATGTTTATTCCCCAATAACTCTCCAATTGTCAAAGGATATTAGCTCCTTAATGGGAATTCCCACAGTCATTCAGCATTTTCAACTAGCCATTGTTTGAGTCTCGCAATAGATAACCTATTTAGCATATCTCTAGATACTTTTTCGTGCTTTCCCCATTTTATCACCTGCCAGTCAACTACTGGGTGTTGCCGATGCCATGTTTTCTATTTCTTTTCCACATGGGCTTCTAAATCAACCCTTATAGATCCTCATTTCATTATGCTTATTAATCTATGCAGCTTCTTTAGTTGTTCAGCACCCTTCCCCATTCAAATGGCCAAATTGTTCAACCACCTTGAATTTAGTGGAATATACATCCAACTATTGCAGCAACAAAAACGAACAATAAGCAATATTAATACTAGCCCAAAATCTGATGATAAAGCATATAGCAGTAAACAAGCTCTAGAAGGACCACACCACACTTCTCAATGATTTATGGAGCATGTTACAGGCGGTAAACAGAGCTTATTTACCCTAGTTTAACTAATAAATTTAACTCAATTTTAGGAACAATAAAAGTTAGTAGTTTAAAGCAATATCAAATTGATTCCAAGCATGCTATCAAATTTCAGTGATTTTTTATATATCTGTCAAAAATAAGGAAAAAATCAATAGAATGATCTCATACTCTCTGAAGCTGACTTTAAATGCAAGAACAGAGCCAGTTTTTGACTTGCGAAAATCTCTTCCCTTCTTCCGAACTCTCTCTTCAACCTTTGATAGATCAAGCAAGAGGATAATTATGAAAACAGTAAAACATATATCAAAGAAGAAACTGTTTAAATGTCATACAGAAGACAGAAATAAAACATTGCAACTATGAGTTTGCTAAAATACCCTTCTTTTCATAAGCTCTGGGTTACCAACGCTGTCCCCTAGAACAGCACGCAACTCCATGTCATCTCTGCAGGCATCTTCCAAAACTCTGCCAAACCAAAATCAAAGATTAAATATACACTGATCATAACTAGAAGAATACTTAAAAAAATTCCATAAGCGACTTTCTGTTAAAAAAAAATACTTTGCCCAAGCTGGGTAATTGTGCTGCAGATCATACTCCCTCCTCCTCTTCTCCTCCCTAACTTTAAGCAGCCTCCGGCCACGAGCTGTGGTACCAGAGCCTTTTGCCTCCAAAGCTGCCACCTCTTCATTTCCATGACTTGAAGCTTTCACGCCTTTAGGAACCACCCTTTTGGTGAGTAACGGAGAGAACCCATGGAGCACTTGTACCCGCTCAGATATAGAACAACAATGCATCGAGGGAGCAGCAGTACTAGTGTTCAGCCCGCAGTTACTCAGCCCAGTCATCATGAATCTCTTCTAACGTAAACAAGTCAGCCATTTAGTGCAAGGAACTTACTCCGCCCACCCATACTAAGTGTCCACATTCAGAAAAAAGTGTTATTTGAGGAAGCCTTACAATTAACTTTTTTACTCCATCCACTAAACAACTTCTCCTCCCTCCACTAATTACCATGAGAAGGACAACATGAAATAGGACAATCAATATGGGACAAGAATTTCTAAAACGAGACAACTAATATAGAACACACAGAAGTAAAATGAAGCGGATTCCTACATGGAACAATAAACAACAACAAAAACACTTTCCGGATGAAAACCAAAAAAATGCAAAGAAAATAATTATCATTATTTCAATAAAAGAAAATAAAATTGGCCGACCAAATGCGCTGCAAATAAATAATACTACTCCCTTCCATACATATAAATACTCCTAATTGCTTTTTGCAATGAATAGATTGCAGTATATTTTGAAAAACCAAATAGGACTATTCAACGGAGGGAGTATATAAAGTTTCAGAATTTACTGAATCTTCCAATGAAAGTGAATTTGAAGTCCTATGGAAGGAAAATAAACAATATATGAAGGTGAATCCATTATTGCACTACAAATTAAACATCAATATGAAGTCTTTGGCAGCAGTAATCAAGAACGAGTGGAACTGAAACATTTCTTGAAAACAGCTTATCCATTTCTTGAAAACCAATTACACAAAAATGGAGAAAGAACAGAAAATGAATGTGAACCTCGAGCCAGGGACGAAGATGTTCGATAAAATGCTCCTCGCGTTCGTCGCCGTCGCTGTACGGCTTAAGACGTTGAGTTCTCGACAGAAATGAGCGGCGAGAGGTGCCTTGCTGAGGCGGCGCCTTCCCTTTGGCCCGGTTTCTTTTAGCCGTTTAAGGGGCCGTGCTAAATCGTTTAGGCCGTTCTATTAGCAAAGACCATCAGATTGTTTGTTAAAAATACTGGTTTTTGTTGCCAAAAAAATACTGGATTTCAATCTCATAGGGTGGAAATCCGATCTTGTTTGGCTACAAAATTAAATAAGACTAGTTTATATGAGATTGTTCTCATATAAAGCATAAAGCATAAGGCCAATTTTTCAGGTCGTTGGATTCTGATCCGATAGTGGGTATTGACCATATCCAACAAGTGAAGTAAATGACTTCTTTGTCTCATTCGAGCTCATGTATACGATGACACTAGCCAACTTCCGCAGCTGGGCTGTCCCGGGCCCGTCAATTGCATTGCAGGTTGTCCGAAGCCTCATCAACTTAGGTAAGAAATCAAATCCACTGGTGATGGTGAAGTTTCACCGACAATTGCCCAAAATGGATACTGCAACCTTTCCTCGTGTGTCCTAGATTTTCAGTGTTCAATGCAACAGTGAAACTTCAAGAGTGACTCCACTGGTAATCTCCGTTAGCTACCTTTAAAAAAGTCATTCGTGTAAAACACATTATGGCATTAGATAGGCGTATCCGTTGAATCAACTATCTTCATAAATTTTGCTTTAATATCTTTTTTTTTTGTAACCAGTTGTGTCCGAGTCTAGAAGGGGCAGCACAGCTGACCTCTTAGCACAGCCGACCTCTTAGCGTAGCCAATCTCCTTGGGTGCATACAAGGCCTACCCATCATATGCACTGGGTAGATCGGGGTAACCATTAAAAATTAACATGTCCCCTGGTTCACGTGCATTGGCATGGGTCGGCGAATTTTGATCCTATGGCACATGTGTATTAACGTGCAGTATCAAATTAAAATCCAACAGCCTACCGTGCCCATCAGTCGGGGCTCAAGATCTGATTTCACTTCCTAACTTCATCTTGTCCACTACACTTCCTAACTTCATAATACTCTAGAACATGACTGATAGGATCCTTTTTCGAGGTCACAAATCAGAAACGGGAATTGCCATGAAAAGATAAAATATATAGGTTTTTCAGAGGAAAACCAAACCTCTGAGGGCAGAAACCTTGTTTTCGCATACAATATTCAACAACCCTTTTTTTTACATCACAATACTCCTTTTCATGAGCTCTTTACATATTACTTGTGCCAACTATCATTTTGGCATATGACCCCGAATCTCTTTGTTTCTTCTATATGACCCAAAAAGTATCCAAAATACCCCCAGGAAGAGGTATAAGCTATCCTACAGCCCACACTTTGCGTTTTTTCATATTATCCAGAATATGAGGAGCGTTCAGTAGGAGAAGAAGGCGGAACGTTCCGGAGAAGTTCCGTCTGGCATCTCCACCCATATCATCACCGGCGTCGGCGCCGTCGAACTCGGGAATGGTCATCTTCACGCCAAAAAGCAGGAAAACGAGCGGGAAAGACCGGGTACGCAAAAACAACTTCAACGGAAGCATCGTATATCAAAAAATGGTACGTCAAGTTCAAATATTACGATTTTTATAATAAAAGTTGGTTCCAGAGAAGAAAGTTAAAAACTTGCTAAATTTTCAACTATTTACAATATCGTGTCTTTGACAACACAACTGTAACAGTAGTCGTGTTTTATGCAACACTACTCATAGACGATGCTTTTCACTCATATATGGTTTTTAATATATCATGTCTTAGGGCTTTTTTACTTATTTTGGTATTTTAATGGCAGGTACTGATGGAGAAGATACTTGTGTGCTTACACTACGATGGAGTTTTTACAAATTCTGATGCGTGCGTGGGCGGGAAACGGAAGCTCATGCCTCTAGATACACAAGTACCTGAAACTGTTGCAGCAAGTGGAAGAAAGATTACCGCTAAAGTCTGCAGGTGGTACATTATCTGTGTCATATCGTGTTGATTCTGAATCCCCATACCTCCTTGAAGATGATAAAGGCCTGGAGTCAATATTTCTCCTTCACAAGAGCAACCAAGGCACAAATAGACTGCTCCACCTGTATGTGGAGTAAACTTCTACTGGCAATAACATGGAGACTTCCACTCTCAATAAGAAAATGAATTCCAGTGCAAATAAGAAGGAGGAGAGGATACCAGAGGCAAAAGTAAGGCCAGCCAGTAAGACACTGTCGTAGAGGCCGTCCAGCCCGAGCAATAAGACACACGCATCAGCAGTTGAAGGAGGAAGAGATGAAGATTATTCATTTGAAGCTGCGAGGTAAGACTTCTAAGGCGCGGATACAGGCAAGTCGTGTACTATTATAGTCGACTATAATAGTACATGACTAGAAATTTGGTCGTGTTTTATGCAACACGACTATATACATAGTCGTGTAATTTAGTACACGACTATATATGAAGTCATGTTGCATAAGACACGACTTGACTACTCCAGTCGTGTTCTCAAGTCCATTCATACAATTTTTTTCACACAGATTGGGAGATGGGGAAGAAGGTGAAGATTGAGATGAAGACCAAGATGAAGATGCAGATGAAGAAGAATTACCGTGGTTTGAAGAAGAGTGGGATGAGCCTATTACGCTACATAATTTTTGCCACAGCAGGAGACACATCTAAAGGGAAATCTGTCGCGTCAGAGCCGCAAGATTTAGAGGACGATGGTGACAGTGGTTGGGATTGGGGTGCCTATACACCACATACCGGCCCTTCAAAAAATTATGAGGAGGAGACGATGTTGACTGGCAGTTTGCAAGCAGACGACTATGAGGCACAACTTGCCTTAGGAGCTAGATTCGAAAGCGTGAAGCAGTTCAAGATGGTTCTTAGTGATTTCGCAATTAAGAGGAGATTCATGTCCAAAGTGGTGGACGAGAACCAGGACACATTTGTTGCAAAGTGCAAGATTAGAGGGTGCACGTGGTACATACGGGCTTCGAATCTACTTGACAGAGTCACCGTGACAAGGAGGGAAGGAAGGCATACATGCGACACTTTGATAAGTTCAAAAGATCATCCATTGGCCTCTATGGATTGCACGGAAGTGTCATGGCCTCCACAAGGATTCAAACTCCATAAAAATGGCTAATATGCAACAATACATTGAGAAACATTGGGGCGTAAAAGTCAACTATAAAAAGGCATGGAGGGCAAAAGAGGAATTGATTCGATTGATCAATGGGAACCCAGAAGATGCATATCGGATTTTGCCACATTACGGAAAGGAATTAGAGCAGTCTAATCTAAGTACACATGTAGTGATAGATTGATCTTCTGATATACCTGAAATTGAAATTGAGGTAGCCGGATACGACTTCAGACGTGTCTTTTGGATGTTCGGCCCAGTCGCAAGAGCATTCCGAAGATCAGTGAGGCCGCTACTCACTGTTGATGGAACATTCCTAAAAAGAAAGTACCCTGGGGTTTTATTGGTTGCAACAGGACTCAACGGGAACCAACAATTAATGTACCTTGCATATGCAGTTGTCAAAAAAGAGACCATAAATACGTGGTATGTATGCAAAGAAGACTGTATGAGTAGTCGTGTCTTCAAGCACACGACTACTCATACAGTCGTGTTGTTTAATACACGACTGTCTACAACCTATATCTTCTTTCTTTAATATGCTTTCACTCTTATTTCTGACTTGCAGGAAGTGGTTCCTCGGCCTACTGAAAGCCACCTTGTTTACCCGGCCTCTCTGGATACAATTGTCTCAGATAGATAGAAGGGACTTCTGAGAGCGGTTGCTGATGTCATTCCCGAGGTTCATCATGGGTTTTTTCTGAGGCATATGGCCTCTAATATGCTTCATCATTGGAATGATAAGTACCTGAAGGAACTGCTATTCCGAGCTGCAAAATGTTTCAGGAGACCAGACTTCGATGAAATCATGCAGAAGATGAAGGAACACAATTAGGAGGCCTGGAAATATGTTTAGAAGATAAATAAAAGAAATTGGGCTAACGTGGAATATCCGGGTAAAAGATATGGCACTATCACTTCAAGCAGATCCTAAAGTGTAAATAATATGCTTTGGAAGGCTAGGTTTTGGCCAATAACTCGTTTGATCGAGCAAACCCGTGCGACCACAACCTCCCATTTCGAGAGACGCCACATGGAAGCAAAATGGCTAACGTCACCCTTCACAAAGTATGCACAAAATCAACGAAATGAGGAATAAGAGTGCTGGATCAGTCAGAGTGCAACCGCTATCATTACAGCAGTTTGAAGTGACATATTTATACCATGTGGTAAGAATTCATTCCGCAATTGTCTCGGGCAAAACCGTCCTCCCGGAATAGTCGTGTCAGTGAGAGACACAACTGCGGATATAGTCGTGTGTCTCGATAACACAATTATTCAAATAATAGACTATTGCACAACACAACTATTCATACAGTCGTGTTGCCAAATACACGACTACTGATATAGTCCTTGTGTGTTGTTGTGATTTTTTTTCCTCAGGATGTTGTTGACCTGACGAAGAGAACCTGCACATGTGGCGTATTCCAGAGCATGGGACTTCCGTGCAAGCATGCCATTGCATCTATTGATGAGAGGAGTTTCGACCCAGTCAAATATTGTGAGAAGTGGTACTATGCAAGTCTGTACCGCACCACGTATGAAGAAGTAGTTTTCCCTACTTTAGACAGGAGTCAGTGGGGGGATTGCGGGGTTTTATTCAAATGCGAACCACCCAGGCTTGAAGCTCCAAAGAAGGGGAGGAAACAGACAAAGAGAATTGAGTCACAGCCCGGCTCACCAGAAAGGTCGAGGTTGAAATGTGGCAATTGTCGACAAGTTGGTCACAACCATAAAAGGTGTAATTGCCCAACTGTTGCGAAAGAACCAAGGAAGTGCAGAAATCAAAGATTCCCACAACAAGGCAATCTTACTACTAACGAGTTAACGCATAGACGCCGCTCTGGCTTACCTAAGCCCCCACCATTCTTCACTTAGATTGTAGTGAAATTCTTGTATAAGAAAGATTACCTTATACTGCAATGTATGCCTATACAGAAAAAAAATATTAGAAATGCAAAAAAATCTTTCATGCATCATGCGTGTATCTCCATTATAGTAGTGAATCTCAATTATAGTCGTGTTGTCGATGACAGGTAAATACAAAAATAAGACTCTGTAATAGTCGTGTCGTCGACTTAACATGACTATAATAGTCGAATATTATAGTACACGACTAAGTTTATAGTCGTGTCTTATGCAACACGACTGTATATGTAGTCGTGTAGTTTAGTACGTGACTATATATGAAGTCGTGTTGCATGAGAGACGACTATATATGTAGTCGTCTGTTGAAGTCATGTTGCATGAAAATAATGTATATGAATTATTGAAAGAATATTGTATGTACATCAAAGAATCTTTGTATAATAAAAGAATGTGGTACAATTGAATACATGCAGAAAAAGAGAGTATGTAGAAGAATAAGAATATATGTACAAAGAATATATGTGAAAAAAGAAATTTAGTCTTCATCTGACATCCCCATCCTCATAAAACCCGCAAATGTGACTTCCTGATTTTTGTCTTTAATTGAATCGTCGTCAAACTCGCTGTCAATAACCTCGCGAATCATAGTTGTAGCAATGACTGGGCGCCACAAACGTTGTCAAATATCTCTTTGAATGCGTGGCATCCAAAAAAACACCACGGATACTTCATCCGGTCTCTCTCATTGCGCTATCTCGAGAGACTCAAAAACTCATCTATAACCTATAGAAAATAGCAACAGGAGTCAGAACAGTCGAAGTAAGGCATGATACCACTTTTAATTAGGTTGTCTACAAAAATACTCAACTTAATGAAAAGTCGAGTATTTTATATACGACTTTAATAATAGTCGTGTCTCTCGAAGACACGACTATGCATAAAGTCGTATCTTCAAATACAAGACTTTACATAAAGTTGTGTATTCGTAAAAGGAAAAGAGGAAAACATATGAGGAAAAGAGGAAAATATATGAGGAAAACGAAAACATAATGTATACTTACATTGATGTTTATTTCTGTGGTTTGTAGGTTGGATACGTAGTCGTCATCACATAGCTTTGGGATTGGATAAGCCTTCCTCGGATTGGCGATTCATCCATCTATTGCCACTCTATCAATCTCTAACAATATCCCCATATCGAAGCATAACTCCAAACTGACATAGTTTTTTGGGAGTGCAATTGTAGCCTTAGCCTTTTGAGGGGTTCGGAGGACATCAACATCAACGGGCTAGGATGAGGTTAAGCATCTGGCCTCCTTCGCCACCTCCTCCTCCTTTGCTTCCTCGTCATCCTTCACCTCCTCCTCCTTCGCCGCCTCCTTCGCCTACTTATCGTCCTTCACCTCCTCCTCCTTCACCTCTTCCTTCACCTCCTCCTTGGCCATTTGGATATCCGATGCTGTAAGGAAGAGATCACATCATCGATGATATAGGTCGTTTGTCGATCAGATACGGTCTCTTCGGAGTCGTCTTTCGGCTGACGGGACCTGTTCCTCCTTGTCTGCTCCACCGCCATTCTCCGTATATGCTCATCTTCCCTAATCCTTTGCAATTTAATCGCGGAGACAACCCTCCTTCTCTTCCTTACCACTACACCAGGGGGGAATAGGTCCTCGTATGTACGTCTGACGGCCCTCGGCTTCTGCACGCTCCATATGTTGGAGCTTCTTCAAAAATAACTTCGCGGAGAATCTCATACAAATCCGTTGAATCTTCTCTTCCTCATCCGCGCGCTTGATGGGAGCTAAAATGATATTTTACAAATTCGTGTCAGTAGCAACACGAAAAAGAACATAGTCTTGTAGACTGTAATACGAAAAACAAAAAAATCGTGTAGAATGCAGCACGAAAAATTAAATAGTCATGCACCATGTGACACGAAAAATTAAATAATCGTGTACAACTTACCTTTACCCCATTTCAATGAATCGCCGGTTGACTTGTGCGCCAGCTCCTTTCTCCGCATACCCATCGGAGTTTTCTTCATCTGCTCCTTGTCATCGGGCCGCTTCTTTGGCTCCATGTGATGCATCGATGACTTCTTTATCCTCTCCTTCTTCTCTGATTCATTCATCTCCTTCGTCGGCTCTTCAGTCTTCTCCACCTTGGGATGCTCAAAGTTCTGACCCTCTAATAGCATTGACGTTGTGGTGGCATATGCCTTGATAGAGTGAAGAACCTCTCGCATAGGTCCGACACTCCTTCCCATCTTCTCATACGAAGACAGCTATCTCAATTAGTGACTGTATGCCCTGAAGCGAACCCTCCGATCGCCCCATTGCAGTAGACTGAGCAGCTGTCCTCGAGGAAGAGGGTGAAGGTTGATCTATACATGAAATATGCATTTTATTATCTCCTAAAACTTATGATTATGCTAGTGTTTGATTAGAATAACTACTACTTTAATATAGTTTTTGGTTTTTTTAGGAAACAAGAGTAATACACAGAAATGAGGAGAAAAGTAACTCAAATGGTTAAATCATTATAATTTTGTGTACAAATGTCAGATTGGACTGATTCAGCTTCATGTTAAATTTTAAGAAGTCAGCTTTCCAACTCCACCAACCACGCACAATTCGGTGTTCGGAGCAAAAAGTTATAGCCATTTGAAATTTATGAACAGTAACCACGATCGATCGGATATCAATGCGATCGATCGCCAGAGCCGCAAAAGCAGTATATTGAAGGAAACGATCGATCGGACCTCAAAATGATCGATCGTATCTACTGGAATTTTTCAATCACGCAAGATAGTAACTACAATCGATCGGTATCATACGGCATCAATTGGCAAAGCGATCGATCGGAGGAAAATAACAAAGGAATTGCGATCGATCGTTAGACGAACGATAGGAAATACGGAGCTATCGATCGCCGTGTGCGGAAAACCGAAATAAGACCTATTTCGACTCGGATTTGGAAGGGGACTTCGTGGTTTCTCTTTACTCTTATAAATAGGCCTTATGAGAGAACGTTTTGGGCTATCTTGGAGACCAACCCTTGGAGATTTTAGAGATAAATTGGAGGCTAGAGCAAAGGAGAGAAGAAGAGAAGAAGATGAAGAACATGATGGTGATTTCTCTTCCAATGCGAGGCTAAACACTTTTACAAGGCATAGATGAAGCCCAATAATCTGGTTGTGTAGTTTCTTTTCTCTCATCTTATGTTTTTACTCTAGTTGGTGTATAGATTTTATTGTGTAATCACCGTTAATTCAATAAAGGTTTATTCTTTGTACTCGAAAGAGACAAGAGTGAATTCTTGTGAGTTTCAATCCGAAGAATACTTGCGTATCCGAGAGGAATGTGAGTAGACTGAGGTGTTATATATCAATAAAATTTTATTGGTTTATACTCGAGAGAGATAGATCACAATTCCATGTTTTAACCGTTTTATGTGTTACATCCGAGAGGAGAGCACTATATTTTGAGTTGACAAGTGTATGTCCGAGAGGAATATGCTAGCCAATTGGAAATCTTTATTCAAAAGAGAGAGAGAGAGAGAGACGATACACTAGTTTATTGCGGTGGATTCGAAACCTTGATATTCTCCGCATTGATTAATTCTCACTTAGTTTAGTTAAAAGTTCATTGCTTTCTTAGTCTAGAATCAACATTGCTATTTTCTCTTGAATTTGGTAAATCATTCATCCGTCCCTGAGGTTCGACAACCCTTCTTAATACTCGCCATAGTACAATTGCCTTGTGCACTTGCAAGTGTTTTAATTTTAAACGATCAAAGGTTGGTTGGGAGTCCTCTTCATTTCTAGCCTCTCCATCTTCTGCCGTTGCGGAGGAGGGGCCACTGAGGGAGACGAAGCAATGAGAGATGCCACTTCGGCCATGGGGATGATTACATCAACGACTTATTCCCATATGTCGAGATTATGGAATACTCCCTTCCAGTAGTCGGTGATACGGTGCTTCTTCTGTGCACCCTTCTTAACCTCTCTAATCAGGGCCCCACTTCCTGACCACCTTTTCGCCCTTGGACTGGTAGGGCCCATGACAACATAGAAGATTGTCGTATGCTCAAAAAACCAAATCTGTAAAGTAAATATATGAAAACATTAGTAAAAGGCACGGATACAGGCAATTCGTGTACTATTATAGTCGACAATAATAATACACGACTAAAAATTTGGTTGTGTCTTATTTAACACGACTATATACTTAGTCCTGTTGCATAATACACGACTATAAATGAAGTCATGTTGCATAAGACACGACACTTAGCGTCTATGTGTCGTGCCTTTCGAAGACTCTAAAAACATAGAAACGCTACATACCTGAATAACATATGAGGCGCCGTTTAGGTATCCATCGCCCCGAGACCCTCCTTGAGATCTCGCGCCCACTAGTCTGCTGGTGTGGGTTATACCAGAAACCAACATGTTATGCATAGCTTCAGCCCAATTGTATGAGCTCAATCTTGGGAGGTCTTCAATGTAATGGTACAAACAAGGATGCAGCGCTCTAGTGCTGTGTGGAAACAGCACCGTGCAGAAGAGGAGGCAGATGATCATCCTCGCCAAGTCCTCCTCTTTCATCTTCATTTCGCCCTCGCTAAGCTTGTCAATGATTTCCTCAATGTGTGGAATATCCGGTCTCCTGACGGAGAAGCACTTTATGAAGAATTGACCGTCCGGTCGGCGTGGTAAGGAGGGGAGGACCTCAACTGTTTCGCCCTTTGCGGGCAATCCAGTGATAAGTGCAACTTCTTGCTCTGTGAAATATAGCGTCCTATGATCATATAAAATTAAACCCTTGCAAGTGCACAAGGTAATTGTATTATGGTGAGTATTAAAGGGTTGTCGAACCTCAGGGACGGTTAAAAATTTACTAAATTCAAGAGAAAGTTGCAGTTTTTAATTAATCTAAAGAAAGCGATGAACTTTAGCTAATCTAATTGAGATATAATCAATATGGAGAAGACCAAGGCTTCAAATCCACCACAATAAACTAGTATATCGTCTCTCTCTCTCTTTTCAATAAATTCCTAATTGGCTAGCATATTCCTCTGGACATATACTTGTCAATTCAAAATATAGTGCTCTCCTCTCGGACGTAACACAAAACAGTTAAAACATGGAATTGTGATCTATCTCTCTCGAGTATAAACCAATGAAACTCTATTGATATATAACACCTCAGTCTACTTGCGTTCCTCTCGGACACTTAAGTATTCTTCGGATTAAAACTCACAAGAATTCACTCTTGTCTCTCTCGAGTACAAAGAACAAACCATTAATGAATTAACAGTGATTATACAATAAAATCTATACACCAACTAGAGTAAAACATAATATGAGAGAAAATAAGCTACACAACCAGATTATTGGGCTTCATCTACGCCTTGGAAAAGTGTTTAGCCTCTCATTGGAAGAGAATCCATCATTGTGTTCTTCATCTTCATCTTCTTCTTCACTCCTTTGCTCTGGCCTCCAATTCTGCTCAAGATGATCTCAAGATAGCCCAAACCGTTCTCCCTTAAGGCCTATTTATATGTTTGAAGAGAAACCACGAGGTCCCCTTCCAAATCTGAGTCGAAATAGGGCTTATTATAGTTTACCGCACACGGCGATCGATCGCTCCGTATTGCCGATCGATCGCTATGGCGATCGATGCCGTATGATTCCGATCTATCGTTTTTACTGTATTTCGTGGATCAAAAACTCCAGTAGATACGATCGATTATTTTGATGCCGATCGATCGTTTCCTTCGATACACTGTTTTTCGGCTCTGGCAATCGATAGCGTATAGAATGCCGATCGATCGTAGTTACTATTTATAATATTCAAATGACTATAACTTTCTACTCCGAACTCCAAATTATGCGTAGTTGGTGGGGTTTGAAAGCTGACTTCTTAAACTTTAACATGAAGCTTGAATCAGTCCAATCAAAGATATGGACACGAAGTTATGATGATTTAATCATTGAAGTCAATTTTCACCTCATTTATGTGTATTACTCTTGTTTCCTACAAAGACCAAAAACTATATTAAAGTAGTAGTAATTCTAATCAAACACTAGCAAAAACATAAGTTTAGGAAATAATAAAATACATATTTCATGTGTAGATCATCCTACCCTTAATATTGAAGACCTTCGCTGACTCATTCCAGTACCTAACCAAATGGTCGAGGAGGTTCCGAGAAACAACTACGTCCTCACCTTCAAAAATGACAGCAAAACCAGCTTCTCTGATCAGTTGGCCACATCTTTGGTGACGCCGTAGCAGGGCTGCATAGTTTTTTATCGCACCCGGTTGACAAAACGTCAGAAGCGCTAGTCGCGCATAGTATGTTCTCTTTATTGATGGTTCATCGGAGCCTTCCTCTTCCTGCCCCTCTGTTTTCGTTGTCAAAGTGCCCACACAAAATCCTGATCCTCCTCCTCTTCCGATGGTATTTCCTCTATAGACTCATCTCTTTTTGTATCCATCTGTAAGGAGATAGGTAGAGTGGTCAAGAAAAGTCGTGTCGGTGCAACACGAAAACATAAAAGTCGTGTCGTTGCGTACACGACTAAATATACAGTTGTGTCTTTAAAGACACGACTTTATAGTTCATAGTAAAAATTAAAAATCCAAATTTCGGACCTTCTGAAACTAAAATCAGTAAGGATTGTTGTAACTTACAACAGTTTAGTTGTGTGTATGTGTGTATTTCCTGGCAGGCGCCTTTCACACTCTTCCTCGCAGTAAACCGAAGCTCAATTGGTCACTCCGCCAGTTGCAGGAAGGCGCAGGGAGCCGCGGGGGAAACCCAGCAAGTTGAAGCCCCGAAATCCCCTGAGGTATACGCTTCAAATCGTCGCCTTTGTGCACTCTCCGCCAGTCGTGTCGTCGAAATCTAGTAGGGGGCAGCTCCAAATTGAGCTGGGGGACGTGAATAGGATCGTCAAAATCCGCAGGGGTCACCGGTGGAATCGCCGCTTGAACTTGCCAGTGGAGTCGTCGATGGAAATCGCCGGATAAACTCTTGTGTTTTTCGTGTTGTATACAACACGCCTTTTTGTACAGTGTTAGAACGAAAAAGATAGAAGAAAGGCATTTTCAGTACTTCAAGTCCAGATTCTAGGCTATATGAGACTTCACGGGAAAAACTAGGTAATATGGGAATATGAAAGTTGGTGCCAGGTTATATGGAAAAAACTCCCTTTTCACGTACTCCATCTTCCCTTCTTGGTATTTACATAACTACCCCACAACTACTATTACACCATACTTAAATAACTTCTTCCTAATTAACTACTTCTCACACATTATTAGATAAAACTCCTTTTATGTCATTAGACACATAATTTGCATACTAACTTATACTCCTTCCGTTCCAAAATACTATGTATATTTGAAAATATTCACTATTCCAAAATATTGTGTATATTTTGCCAAATCACATGACATCCTCTTTCCAAAATTGGAGGAGACTTGGAAGGATTTACTTGAACTTGGTTCGTGAACGAGCATATGAGTTGGATGGGATATCAGGGAGAAGAAGTCATGTGATTTCTTTGTGGACTTCATGGTCTAATAAAAATGAGAATTTTCTCAATGTACACAGTATCTTAGAACGGAGGAAGTAATATATTACTCAAATATAATAAAAACATCACACACATAAAAAAACATTATATGTTAAAAGTAAGTTTTATAAAGGCAGCATAAAGGGTCATTTGGGGCGTGAAAAATCAGCTCCTTGTTTCAGCTGGTTAGTGGATTATCCACTTTATCCACTCTTTAGGTGGATTTTTCTAAAATAATCCACATGGATGGAGCTGAATTTTCATGCTCCAAATGGCCCCTACGTAGGACTCTATTAACTCCTTTCCCCTCAAAGAGTCCTTGTCCTCAAGCACATTATTTAGAAACCTCCAGGATCGAATGGGAATTCATTGGCTGAATGAAGAGAAAGCGTGAGCTGTCTTCGCCTTGTCATGTATCGAATCCATTCATTTGAATGGCAATTCCATGCTTTAGCAAGATTCATTCACTCGCCTATTATGGTGTTGCCATTCGCACTCAATTCTAGTGACTTGGCTGATAACATGGCATATTTCTCCAGGAGTTGTTGTTGCCATGCGTCAAAGTCAATCTGCACCATGATGGAATTGTAGGTCAGCAAGATCGACTGCTCCGCTATGGCGCTACCAATTGATAGGAACCTTTTTCTAGGGATTGAATCAACAACGGTTCTAACTTGTATAAAATGATATGAATAAAGGGAGTTGATGTTCTAACTCAAAGAAATGGACTCTGTCCTAGAGGTTTTGGTTTTCCTCTGAAAAACCTGCATATCCTAATCTCTAGATGGTGTTTTCCCTTTCTTGATTTGTGACCTAGGAAAATGGTTGCTATGAATGACTCATAAATTATGCAGAACTTTATGTTGATAATGTGAGCTATGGCACTTTTTATTCCAAAATCTTATCTCATACATATTCCTTATCGTGTCAAATAGCCCAACTTGATCATGTGACACATGATGGAAGTACATACAACACCCTATTTGAAAATCTTGATGAATCCAACATGAGAGATATACTAAGGGCCTGTTTGGCAATAGCTACATAGTTGGATTTTAGAAGAATTCAGCTTCTTCATGAAAATCTCCTTCCAAAAGAATGCAGCTTCCACTTCATTGACTTTTCTCAATGACATTCTTTGTAATTTTGTAAAAAATACAGGGATAAATAATAATAAAAAACACTTTGTTTTTTATTATTATTTATCCCTGCCTTTAATGTTTATTTACAAAGAATGCCATCAGACCCTAAATTCTTCCCCAAAAGCCACTTCTTCCCAACCAAACACCATGATTCTTTAATCCAGCTTATTTCTTAAAATCCAGATTTTCCACTCCTAAAATCCTCTACCAAACAGACCCTAAGTGTCCACAGCACAGGCACCAGCAAGCACTTGGAGGACTCCTATCTGTAGAAGAACCCTACGCACTTGCAGTCCTCAGTGCACTTATCCTTACACTCAACCACCTTCATGGGCCCAACTCCCTCATCATATGCACTAAGGAAGTGCTCCACACCCTCCACCTTGAAATAATCAACGTCACCTCCCCATGGCTTGGATTCAGCGGAGCACATGCTGAGCTCCACCCTAGCAACCCCTGCGGGACCAGGCTGGCAACGCACATCTCATTCTCGCACACACCTAGCGGCCCGCACTTGGCCAACAACCTGCACTTGTAGAGCAAGCCGTCATTGGAGAAAAAAGCGAAGATCTCTTCCCACGCCCGATTATCCACTTTGTCATAGAAGGTGTAGATGCGGAGGTTACCATCCCAATCGATCCAGAGGATGGACAGGGTGCCATTGTACTTGGGCCGAGCCAGCAGAAGAGGTACTCCGATTGGGTAGTCCCAATTCGAACTCACCTTCATTGCCGCATTAGTTACACTAAAATGCGCTAGCGTATCATCATTTATCCTCATGATCAAACGCCTCATGCCTAGAGAGATCAAGAATATCCTCAACATGGAAAGTCGTATCGACGATGCCTCGCCAAGATATTGCCAATATATCTATTTCAATAAGTGATCGTTTAAATATAAACCCTTGCAAGTGCACAAGGCAATTGTACTACGGCGAGTATTGATAAGGGTTGTCGAACCTCAGGGACGGTGAATACTTTACCAAATTCAAGAGAAGAAAAAAAAATATAGTTTAATTAATTCTAAAGAAAGCAATGGACTTTATTTAATCTAACTGAGATTTAATCAATATGGAGAAATATCAAGGCAAAGAATCCACCACTAGACATACAATTACTACTCTTAATTATTATTAAGCATAAGTTAATCATGATATGGTAATTCATGTTCATGGTCAGACACACAAATCACAATGAATTCACTCACGTTCTTGGTCGGACACGAGAGTTCATCCACTAAAAATTAATGTAGATAATTCTATCCTTGGTCGGGCATAGAATTATCATTTGGGCTAATGATCCTATCCTTGGTCGGGCATATAATTAACACCAGCCTACTTTTAGCTAAGCGCAGGAATTAAAAAGATCTAATTTCATTCATATCAATCAAGTCTATGGTCAAGCACTCAAAAGAACTCATGAAATGGTATTAAGCATGAATCATAATCAACTTTATAGAATTAAACTATCAAGAGTAGCTATACACATCTAGGGCTTCATCAAGCCTTGAATAAAAGTTTAGTTACACATAGAAAGGGAGAAAAGAAAAGCCTGTTTAAGTAGATCCATCGTCATGAATCCTTCTTCTTCTTCTTTGCTCAAGACTCCTTCTCTTGCTCCTCTCTAGCCTCCAATAAAGCTCTGGTTCTCCAAGGTTGAGTCCCCAATACGTTCTCCCATAAGGCCTATTTATAATAGTGAAGAGAAACCACGAAGTCCCCTTCCAAATCCAAGTCAAAATAGGTCTTATTTCGGTTTTCCGTATACGGCGATCGATCGCTACGATTTACGATCGTTCGCTATCCGATCGATCGCAATTCCTTCGTTATTTTCCTCCAATCGATCGCTTTGCGATCGACGCCGTATGATACCGATCGATCGTGGTTACTGTCTTCGGCGGATCAAAAATTCCAGTAGATACGATCGATCGTTTTTATGCCGATCGATCGTGTCCTTCAATATAGTGCTTTTGCGGCTCTAGCGATCGATCGCAGTGATTCCCGATCGATCGTAGTTACTGTTTAGAAACTTCAAATGGCTATAACTTTCTGTCCCGAACTCCGAATTGCGCGTGGTTGGTGGCATTGGAAAGCTGACTTCTTGAACTTTGACATAAGACTTGAATCAGTCCAATCAGATATTTGTAGACGAAGTTATGATAATTTAACCATTCGAGTCACTTTTCTCTTCATTTTTGTGTATTACTCTTGTTTCCTACAAAAACCAAAAACTATATTAAAGTAGTAGTTATTCTAATCAAACACTAGCATAATCATAAGCTTAGGAGATAATAAAATGCATATTTCATGTATAGATCACACCCTCAAACCTAGATTTTGCTAGTCCCTAGCAAAACAAAAACAAAACAAAATCAAACAAACTAAGGAACTAATGCATAAAAGTAAACACCACTTTCGTAGGGAACACGATTGCATTGAGCGTATGCAACAAGCCGTTAAACCTCTAGGTAGCCCTAGTAGGACGAGTGTTGTCTCGTGAGGGTTTGCAGCCATGCTACCCACAAACATGTATTTATGAAACTTAATTAACCTAAGTGCAAAAACAAAGCAAAAATTAAAAACAGTGCAAAATAAACAACCTATTATCCCGACAAATACATACTACAATGCTTAAGAAAATCAACCACATGTACTTGGTTAATAATCAACAGGAATATAGAAGCCCTCAAGTAAGTGGTTTTATTCCACACTTTCATCTTGGAAATTTCTGCTCAATATTATATAGCATGATAATATAAATAGTAAAAGTGTAGAACATTATAGCAATACATTCTAAATTTCTGTTTTACACATATCCAGTGTTACCCATTAACCAAAGAACATCAGAATCTACATAGTCATCGTAATCTTTAGGTTCATGATAGCACAGATCTACGCGCCTCATTCGGGTCCAACATTCCAGATTTGAGAGAATAATACACCATAGTCTTTTTTTTCTTTTTCCTTTTTTCGCTAGGACCGTGTAAGGCCTGACTTCAAGATGCTTAGGTTTAGCAATGACTCAGGCCAATGACTCCCAGCCAATTTAGCTTAGGGCATTAGGTTTTAAGAGACCGCTTCGGGCCTGAGCATCAGCCTAAGTTAATCCTATAAAGTCAAACAGCCCCTTTTTATTTCATTTTGTTTTCATTTTTTCGTATTTTTTCATTTTCATCATTCATATTTTCAGCACATCTTTATTTTGTCCAGGCTGTATTATACTCTCAACCTATTTTCGGTTCCAATCCCTTGCCATAGCCAAGTAAATGGTCTATCATGATCTTTTAAGCTCCACAGATAACTACACATCATCCAATGACTATGACTAAAGATATCCCACTGTAAATTAGCATTCAACAAATCTCTAGATGGTATTACTTTATGTAACTAGTGTGTGTGAGTGAATTTTCTTAGTTCAAGCACCTATTCCAAGAGGACTGTAATAGAAAGATATGCTCAGTTAAGTGTATCTATCCTCCAATATACTTACTCACACTTCCAATGCAAATTAATCTCCTAAGAATTGTAACATGCATCATTACGGGATAAACTATCAAATCCTAACAAAAATACTAACAAACAACCTAAAAACTAATCAAATTTTTATGATTTTTCAATTTTTAATTTTTTTTTTGTTTTTATATGCAAGCAATATTCCCTCCCCCAAACCTATTATGAACATTGTCCTCAATGTGAACAAAATATAGCATGACAATGAGCATATAAACAAAGAAAATCAAATAAAGGAGAGAATACACCTGAATACGTGGGTTGCCTCCCACCAAGCGCTAAGTTTAACGTCGTCAGCCAGACTGAGCCACGGTCTTGTGCGGGGTTCGGATCCTCAAGAATTCAACCTGGATCAATTAAATGATTGCCCCACACACTCCTATCCTTGTTGCCTATGTATGGAGCACATCGTGGAATAAAAGGATGGAATGGTGGGTGGGGAAGCTTTGGATAGAAGGGTCCCTGCATTAACCATGAAGAAGGGTCATTAGAAAATTTTAGAATAAAAGGCTCCTCCTCCAAATTAACCATTTTGGCCTTAGGGGCCTCTTCTAGTAACCCAATTGGGAAAACTTCATTAATTAGTGAATCAACTAAACTATCTATGAAACAGTCTAAGTTATGTTCATTAAACAAAGAGTTAGATTGATCTAGACAAGATATGAATGATGCTTTAGGAATAGAAGGTACTGTTAATAGTGTTGTAGACTGCAACTCCTCAGATATAGAAGAAGGTTGAAAATTTGGTTCGATCAACATATTCACTTCTTCTTTAATTTCTACACCCTCTTGATCATTATGTAAAACCCACTCAAGCTCATTGTCAAACCTTTGGGCATTATGAAGGGATGCAACATCATAATCAGGGGAAAAACAGATCCCTTCATCAGAAAATTGGCCCATCGGATAATGGGGTTGGACAGGTGGGATGTACTCTTCTCTCATTTCCTTATATCCAGTTGATAACTTAGTTAAGGCTGCGAGGATGGCAGATTGGTTGGCTATTATTTGGTTCATTTTATCTTCTAAGGTAGATTGACCAAACTGAGGAGTAGAGGCTGGTTGGTAAGGCAGTTGTTGGCTTAGAAAATCTTGTCTAAGGGCCTCATGAAGAGTGGGCCTAGGGTTGGGTTGCTTCCAAGGGAAAATAGGATGATCCTCCCACCTATGAAGACTTTTGGCCTCATTCACATATTTTCTTATAAAATCAGGGTACTCATGGGCCAAAGGGCACTCCACTGGGGTGTGAATGGGACTTAAACAGAGGGCACATGGTTCCGACATATAAGAAGTTGTATATTGTAGGGAAGATGTGCCACTCCAAAAATTAGAGTGATTATCCCACCCACAGTTGTAAGTATCAGCATATAAGGGTCGTGGGTGGTAGGGCACTTCATAGGGAGGGGGATTAGGTGTGTGTGTGAAGAACAATAATCATTAAAGCTCCTATATGGGTTCTCATGGCTAAATCCATAAAAAGGTGAAGACATTTCTTCACCATATATTTATCAACACCCAAACCACAATATCACACATCCACAAATAAGATAAACAACCCTAGATATCCACAACCAGCACAATATGCTATCACAGAAAGAAAAGAAAACACCAAACACACAAATTAATCTAAAAAGATAAGGAAAAGAGAATGCAAACAAGGGGAAGGAGTGGCCCTTCCACGTTGGCGAGAATTCCACGTCCTCTTTTAACCTTGCAAAAGAAAGCAAAACACAAATTAAGCTACTGACGAATAATCTAAGTTAAGACTCACTAAACTACTCTAACACTAATTATACTAAGAATCTGGTAAATTATTGTGCTGTCCCCGGCAACGGCGCCAAAAACTTGATCGTTTAAATATAAACCCTTGCAAGTGCACAAGGCAATTGTACTACGGCGAGTATTGATAAGGGTTGTCGAACCTCAGGGACGGTGAATACTTTACCAAATTCAAGAGAAGAAAAAAAAATATAGTTTAATTAATTCTAAAGAAAGCAATGGACTTTATTTAATCTAACTGAGATTTAATCAATATGGAGAAATATCAAGGCAAAGAATCCACCACTAGACATGCAATTACTACTCTTAATTATTATTAAGCATAAGTTAATCATGATATGGTAATTCATGTTCATGGTCAGACACACAAATCACAATGAATTCACTCACGTTCTTGGTCGGACACGAGAGTTCATCCACTAAAAATTAATGTAGATAATTCTATCCTTGGTCGGGCATAGAATTATCATTTGGGCTAATGATCCTATCCTTGGTCGGGCATATAATTAACACCAGCCTACTTTTAGCTAAGCGCAGGAATTAAAAAGATCTAATTTCATTCATATCAATCAAGTCTATGGTCAAGCACTCAAAAGAACTCATGAAATGGTATTAAGCATGAATCATAATCAACTTTATAGAATTAAACTATCAAGAGTAGCTATACACATCTAGGGCTTCATCAAGCCTTGAATAAAAGTTTAGTTACACATAGAAAGGGAGAAAAGAAAAGCCTGTTTAAGTAGATCCATCGTCATGAATCCTTCTTCTTCTTCTTTGCTCAAGACTCCTTCTCTTGCTCCTCTCTAGCCTCCAATAAAGCTCTGGTTCTCCAAGGTTGAGTCCCCAATACGTTCTCCCATAAGGCCTATTTATAATAGTGAAGAGAAACCACGAAGTCCCCTTCCAAATCCAAGTCAAAATAGGTCTTATTTCGGTTTTCCGTATACGGCGATCGATCGCTACGATTTACGATCGTTCGCTATCCGATCGATCGCAATTCCTTCGTTATTTTCCTCCAATCGATCGCTTTGCGATCGACGCCGTATGATACCGATCGATCGTGGTTACTGTCTTCGGCGGATCAAAAATTCCAGTAGATACGATCGATCATTTTTATGCCGATCGATCGTGTCCTTCAATATAGTGCTTTTGCGGCTCTAGCGATCGATCGCAGTGATTCCCGATCGATCGTAGTTACTGTTTAGAAACTTCAAATGACTATAACTTTTTGTCCCGAACTCCGAATTGCACGTGGTTGGTGGCGTTGGAAAGCTGACTTCTTGAACTTGAATCACTCCAATCAGATATTTGTAGACGAAGTTATGATAATTTAATCATTCGAGTCACTTTTCTCTTCATTTTTGTGTATTACTCTTATTTCCTACAAAAACCAAAAACTATATTAAAGTAGTAGTTATTCTAATCAAACACTAGCATAATCATAAGCTTAGGAGATAATAAAATGTATATTTCATGTATAGATCAATAAGCAACCAAGAAAACTATATGCAGAAATCTAAATTTGGCTTAAATTCCAAATCTCGACGATATATCGAAAAATCTCGAAGGTATATTGGTAAAAAAATTACCGAGATTTGTCTCGGTTCTCTTTTAAAAGTTTTTTTCAAAATAAAAACCAACTCATAATGTCAAATTCACATGACAGCCTTCTGTTGGTTATCTAGCACGGTATCGAAGCTCATATCTTAGTTTCAAGTCCTGCATGGAGCAGTTTTATCCCATTTATATTTCAGACATATTTTCTACAAGATCATGTGGTTTATCCTCCTCTCCACATGCTAATCTTTGATGGATGCTTGCATGTGCAAGGGAGTATTGAGTTGAGTTAACTATTATAAATGTCTCTTTCCACAAGTTCAAGTTTTTGGGAAATATTAGAGCTCCAAGTTTTGGGAGGCTTTTATACCCCAATTGGGGTTCTAGGTTATGAGAGGTCCTGAGTTCTCACGCTAACAAAAGAAAAGAAAAAAGAAAACAAGTCCAAGTTCAAGTGGTACAATTTTATCCAAAAGAACATTCCCCCATTTTAAATGCTCACCCACACTAGCCAGAATGGTCGTGTAGACCAAGGAGTCTGTTTGATGGTTGTGACATTCTTGAATTGTAAGCTGGTGCAAGTCTTACGGACCATTGTTGGGCAATTTGGATCAAAGAAGCTCATCACATTCAATTCCATTTCACATATGTAGGCAACCTCCACGTTAGCCTGGTACTACATCTGGTATAAGATAACCATGTTTCACACATGTAATCTTTATATTACATGTAATATAATTAGGGTATAAACACCTTCATCGCGGGAGAGAGAGCATAAATCATACAAATAAAGTAGAGGACATAATAAAATAATAGCATTTAGGTAAATGTCATGGTATACGTTACCACACAATCACTTTCACATTAGCATAAAAATATACTCTCCCGCAGGCCCATGGTTTTCATTGGTTATGATCCATAGGCCCTACTATTAAATCCATGGGCCCTCCCCCTAATGCCTAGAAAGCCGCCTCAAAAGGCGACCACTGTATAGCATAACTCCTTGGTATTTATTCCAGCCTCAGTCGGGCTGGTTTGATTTCTGCCGGTTGTAGAAAAAGGCCCTAGGGTCCAATCCCATTTGCATGTAAGATGACCCATTAGTCTTTACATAAGGAGTATATAATAAATACTACTAAAATTAGGCATGCTACACTTTTTGCTAAAATTGTGTCTTTTATCTACTATTTTTTTAAAAATTATACTATGACTGAAATTCTGAATATTTTTACATGATTGGGGTTGTCAAACTAGAGTCCCCTTGGTAAAACCACCTTTTAGTGTATGCATATTGAATATGCTCATGCAAATTAAATTACAATGTATGACAATTAGAGACATTAGATTACTCTTTATGCTAGGAGAGGAAATTTGCAACTCTTTTATTTTTACACCAGAAGATTTACAACTTGAACTCAATTCACTACAACATTTCTCTTTATTTGCATTACATTTATAAGAGATACCTTTTCCATTATTTGATAACAGACACCAGTTTGAAAACCTCTTCGATTGTGGCATGCAACTATTTGGGCATTTTAATGTAAGCAACATGAGATGCATTGTCCACTTTCATGAGGGTCCCAAGGACAGGCACCAGCAGGCACTTGGAGGACTCCTCCCTGTAGAAAAAGCCCAAACACTTGCAGTCCTTCTTGCACTGATCCGCACACTGGGCCACCTTCATGGGCCCAGTCCCCTCGTTATACTGGCTCGTGAAGTGCTCTACCCCCACCACCTTGTAGTAGTCCACATTGGCCACCTTGCCTGCACCGCACGCCGGAAGAGTTGGTGGCGTGCAGCTCTTGCTCCAACCCAGCAGCCCTTGCGGACGCGGACAGGCCACACACTGGCCGTTGTCGCAGACTCCGAGCTGGCCGCAGTTCAATGGCATCCGACACTCCGTCTCCTCCGGCCAGTAACTATCCCTAGAGAATAATGTGAAGGTGGTATCCCATGAGCCCCAGTCCACCTTTTCATAGAATGTGTGCACCTTAAGGTTTCCCTCATAATCCAGCCTTAGGATGGAATAGGTGGCGTTGTACTTGGGTCGGACCAAGATCGCCCCGCCCGAGCTACCTGACTTCCCTGCCGAGTAGTCGAGCACCACCTCATAGGCATCAGCCGTCTCTGTCTCTGGCCGGGCGCCAAAGGCCACGTACTCGAGAGTGCCCTTGTACACGTCCACTATCTTTGATAGCTCGTAATATAGCAAAGGCTTGGCCGAGGCAGCTGGGACATTCATGTACATGGCTAGCCGCTTGGGCTCCATGACAAGTGAGTAAGGCCCATCTGAGCTCCCCGAGAACGAGGCCCGGCTCACGAGCTTGTTGGGGCCGCCCCTCCTGAGGACCTGACCCACAAGCAGAGTGTCTGTGGGGTAGTCAAAGCTCTGCCACACAAACTGGCCCTTAGCATCATGCAACACCATGTTGCCATTAGGGAGTAAATCTAGGCCTACCACCCCCTTGTTGGCCGTGCCGGTCTGCCAGGCCAGCCGGCCGTCGGCATCGGTGAGGACGAGGTTGCCATCGCGGCCGAGGGAGAGTGTAGCATTCTCACGGACGGGGTGGCCGCGGTTGGCCTCCCAGACCCAGCGCATGACCGACTCGGTGTGTCGGCTGCCCATGCGGAGAGCTAGGATGTATGCATTTGGGGTGGTGTTATAGAAGCAGAGCTGGAAGGGAAAGAAGCCGACGGATATTGTGCGGTAGTCGGCGCTGTACTCGCCGAGCGGGCCCTCGTTGACATACTTGAATTGCTTGGATAGGGGCACGGCAGATTCAGCTACAAAGGCAATGGAAACAAAGAGAGTGGAGAAGAGGCAGAGGATTGGGAAGGAATTGCAAGGAGAAGCCATGAATTGCATTGATGTTTATGTTTAGACCTCTGTGATGAGTGAATATGAAGGAAATGGTTGCTTTGTTACTGTATATATAGTGGGTAGAAGTCATTGATCTTCTTCTTAGTTTTTGTTTTCTAATGTGTTAATAAGGATAAGGTCTGAATCAGAAGGTCTGTCTAGTGGGCGAAAACGCGAAGTCTGACTTTGACTGGGCTTGATGCAGACTGGCCATGCAGGTTTTCCACTGAAGGGAGTTCATGGGATTGGTAATACTATGAGCTAGCTGTGAATATTCTAGCGCAAAAAAAAGAGGGGCTGCAAGTCAACATACTATGTGCCTATGAGCTGGAAGATAATAATATTTCTGAACGGAGTATCAAATGAGAGAAGGAAAATGAGCTCCAGTTAGGAACCTTATTTTCTCCCTAAGTACTCCGACAGTCCCACTACATAAGGGTGTCCGAGCCCCTAAACCCGACTAGAAAGGGATTGGGTGTTGTTGTTTTAATTAATTTCTTAATTTTACTCGCAAATGTACGAATCATATTTGGAGTACAGTCGCACAATTTTACGAGAGCGAACCCACATGGACTTTTATGGCGGAAATCTAATCGAATCCTAACTAAACCCTTAAATAAATTATGAAATTTCGAAAAATTGATTAACTATGACTAATTAAATTAATTAATGAAATAAAAATCTAAACTTTATCAAATTAACAAAATACTAAGGCTTTGGAATCGGCATGCAATATATTATAGAGAACCCTATACTTTTAATAATTTATAATTCTCCAAAATACTCGTAACAATCTAGAATTCTATTCACATTGTTACGGAAGATTTTACTTTAACGTACAAATATTCATACAAAATTCACGCCCTTCATACTATTTAATTTAACAATTCAAATCACTAGATGTATCCACTTACAAGTAAATCACAACTAACATCTTATTCGTTATTTAATCAATTAAAACAAACATGCATTGACATTAGTAATTTCAAATCATAGCAAAAACCTGATTGATGCTATATCCGTATTTAACTAAGCAATTAAAAATAAGAACGCATAAACATTATCGCACAAGTCTAAGATAAAAAGATCAGTTATCACATATACAGAATTCTCTACAATCACTACAGCCTCATCCTAGCCTTAGCAACAAATCTAGTCACACATATTAACTAGAACACAAGCAAAGTACATAATGAAACTCATTAAAATTAAAGAAATAACTTACTTGACTTGAAGAATTAAATAAAAATAACAACTTTGATCTTCCTTTGAATCAGCCACAAAGTGTCACTCCTTGCACTTGAATCTCCGGAATTACAATTGAAATCGAATTACACAAGTGAAAAATAAATCTCTAAAATTGAAATTAAAAATTGTAAAAGAACTGCAAAAAATGAAAGCTAGTCGACTGTTATCTCTGTCGTCTGTTCCCAGCAAGTGCATTACAGATTTCTTCTTCAAAGTAAAAAACGATTAGAATCAAAATGAAACAGAAACAAAACCAAAAATTTTAACTCAAAAAATCTTCTGGTCGTCGTCTCTCTCAGTCGACTCGACACAGTCAGAAAAAAAACTCCCCTTCATGCTCGTTTGCTCTATTTTTATAGATGGCAAAACAATACTTCCTCTTCCCAAATCACATTGAAGATAAACCCAAATCCGTTGCTGTTTTGGATTCCAACTCTGGCCAACTCCTAGTCAAGCATGCCTCTTTCCGTTTCGGTTTGAAACTCCTGCACAAGCATAACTCCACAGTCCAAGTGGAGCACGCCTTCTCCGAAATCAAGCTTCTTTTTTCCTCGCCATGGCTGCCGTTCTGGTTTCACCATCCCTCGAGCTCCGCTGCCATCATTTCATTGCACCCACGGCCGCCATCATCTTCGCTGTGCCTCAGCCCGTAGCCGCCATCGTTTCTCCTCTGTTTTCTCTCGGCCGCCATGACCCTCATCATCGCCGCCACTTCAAGTGACACCCGCTGATCGTCGTCATTGTTGCTTCCTTCGTTGAGCTCAGCCCAGTCGTCTTCTGCATCAGTGATCGAGCGCTCTGTTTGGCTGGAACAGAACACCTGACCAACTGGTTCAGGTTCTTTTTATTATTATTTTTTTTCTTCGGACCCGACCCGACAGATTAAACCACTTCTCTTTCTCATCATTTTTTTCTTTAGATTGGTTCAAACCCGTTATAGCAATGTCGACCGCTGCATCGAATCTGAATGGCTCTTTATATTAAATCAGCACTCGTCTTCTCTGGAGTGACTCATCAACTGTTCAAATCTTTTCAGCGCGTGATCTCAGTCAGCTCTTTGGTCATTTTAGCACTTCAAAACCCGTCTAATGGCTCTACTTTGGCTGCTCTGCAGTTCAAACACTTGAACCTATACAAAATAAAATATGTTCCAAATCAGATGCTCCAAATATTCATAAAATGATGAAACATATTGAAATTTGAGCTATTTAGATAGCATTATTTATTTAATTACTAATTATTAATAATTCATTTTATTTCTTATTTTAACTAGAAATTAAGACTAACAAATAGGTAAAAAGGTATATAAAAATGCGCATTTTTCATGCGTAACACGGGGCAACCAACCCTTTAGAGCAATGTATCTGGATGCCGATCCTGTTAGTCACATACAAGGTCCACCCCTCAAATGCACCTTGTAATTTGGGATATATTCACGGGTGGGTAGCCAACGAAGTGGGGGTTCAAAAGAAGAAATTGTTAGGTACAATAGGCAGACCACATTGGATTTTATGCCCACTTACAGGAGCCACCGATCTTCTGTATCAAAAGCACATAGAGAGGGTTGATGCGCTCCACAGAACTGCTAGTGTACCATACCTCCCGAGAAAGTGGGTGTAGTACTCCTATCCCATATTAATTGTTATATTTTATGTCAATATTCTAATATTTATTAAAAAGAAGCTCGTAAGTTAATTTTATTTAATACGGAGTATAACATTTTTCCAATGAGGACAATCAAAATGGGACAGAGGAAGTAGTAAGTAATTGTATTGGGGTTTTGTGCCTTTGAACTCCAAGATGGAGAGAAAAGGCATGGAGATGGAGGAAGAAGAACCGGTGGAAGGAGAATAAGAAATGTAGAAGGAAGAAGAGGAGAACAAAGGGAAAGGAACAGCCGATCGATCGGCTCTAATGGGCGATCAATCAGCAGGCCCTCTGTCCTGACACAGATGAGTCATGCATCTGGCGATCAATCGACGTTGATGAGCTATCAATCGGTCCTTGGGCAGGCTGCGTATGCATGGGAGAACTTCCAATTTGAAGCATGTCTTCACGGTATTCCTTCCCTATTAGGCTAGGGGATTCGCTACACGTCCAAAGGCTTGGGGGGGGGGGGGGTTTAGGGTTTTAGGGAGAGGCTCAAAGCATGAGGCTTGTTGATGTTCAAGGTTGAAGAAGGGTTTGGATATGAGTGTTTGTATCTTAAACGGATTTAAGAGAGTGTTATTGTACTTTATGTTCTACAACATAGTAGAATGAAAACTCTTTCTTAGTGGTGAAGTAATTTAGCCAAACCACACTAAAATCGTGTGCTTATATTTGTTTCGTCGTTTCTATTTCCTCTTGTCGATTTTCTTGGGCGACCGTCTCCGGCCACACAGATTGATCCTATCCTTATTTTTTCACAACAACTGCTTCGATTGAGGAGGTTGACGAAGGCAATGTGGAGAAGCTTCACGAGCAGTAGGCATACAGGTAGTTTTCAATGGTTATTTTGCTATTCAAACCCAAATTCGAGACTCTTTTTTTTTGCAACACCAAATATCGAAACTCTGCGATCAAAACCAGCTGCAATTGTTATTTTGCTGTAGAAAGAATTGTGGAGAAGCTGGTCGTTTTTTTACCTCGGATCGAGATTCTATACGCAAATGGTATCAATGCTGCAGATTTTGAGTCGATAATGAACACTACTGTTGGGACCCCACTTTTCTTTTCTCTCCCCCCCAAAACTCAAAATTTCCCAAACTTTTGCCAATTTTCCCCATCAAGAAGTTTCTAGGTCGAGATTCGAACCAGGACTTCTCCATGACGCGTGATACATGCCTAAGAATAATACGCCAATGGGCAGCTGGGGTTGGGGGGACAACAAAAGTTACATATATTGCAATAAGTGCTCAAATTCAATGGGCCTCATTTTTAATGTGTCAAACCTGCAAAGGAAGTAAAGTTCCTACCAAAATCCAAGGTTTTCAAAACCGGACCTGTCATCGATCCGGATTGATGGCCGGTCCGGTTAGACCGCGGTATGATATACCTTACATATATGATAAATATAACTTTTATGTAATATTAACTTCAAAATGGTTGTAACTCAAGTGGTTAAGGAGAGAAAACCGGCCAGTATAATGAACCGGGTGAACCGGACAAACCAAACCATTTTTTCGGCCGGTTCCAGTTCTCCGGGTTGGACTGGCTGGTCCAGTCTGGTTTTGAAAACACTGCCAAAAACATAAAATAAAATTACACAACTATTACTCCAAATGACCCCGCCTCATAAAAAGAAAAGATGGCCCATGTATACAAGTCGTTGATCATCAAGATCGATGGCATGCACACATCACTTGTGTGCGCTCAACCAAAAAGTGATGTACGTGCGTCGTTGATTCTAATTATTCATGGCTCCTATAAGATGGCAGATTTCTAGGCGGAAATATGCTAGTCAAATAAAAAATGTTTGTCCACCAAATAACTTAGTTAATTTGCCAATCTAGCAATCGAAGACCTCTCGCTTGACAATGAAAATGCCTTATTGATATACACAAATACTATTTTATATGTCTTCATACTTCTTTGCTAGTGTACTTTTTTATTAAAGATAATTATACATTATTGGTGTCAAGCTAGTAATTAGAAGTTTAATAAATAATATGTGGTTAATTGAATAATTTAGATGCATTAATTGGACTCAATATATTTATATTTTATTATGCGCCTATTTTGGATTTAATTGTATTTATATAAATTTTAAGATTTCCAGATGTGGATCGACAAAGGGAAGCATGTTGAATGGGTTTTTGTGAAGAGATGGAAGATCCCACAGTAAGAAAAGATATAGCAGATTTTAAAAGCTCCAAAGTACATTAAAGTAGAAGATCAAGTGCAGAGAATATCTAAGCTGCTGATTTATAATAGTTTAGAAGGCAGGTTTTGACTTAAAGTAAAGAGTCCTCTAGAAATGATCCAATAGATGAAAGAGCTACAATGGATTTTAAAACAAAAAGAAAAAGGATACAGCCATAGCGCTGGGCTCGGGCATTCGAAAAGAAAAAAAAGGAATAGCTCGGCTGCTCAGGAGAAAGAAGAAGACCAAGCGCTCAGCCGCTTAGTCTAAGTCGCTCATGCCCAAGCGACCGGGCGAAGGAGTTGGGTTCGGTCTGGCGGGGCACATGGTGGTCAGATTGGGCTGTGGCTCAGGGATTTGGGACGACAAGACAAGGGTGACTGGCTCATGGAGGCGCGGCTTGTGTTGGGTGACACTTGAATTAGAAGGTGTTGCTTTGGGAACGGATTTGGACGTGGTTCATGCTCGATTGAGAAGGTTAAGATGCGGTTGGAATTTGCTTGCATATCCAGAAATCAGCCTAATATAGGTCTCTTTGATTGCCATTGGCAGGATGGGAACTTGGCACAAATTTGGGATTCATATTAGAAAGGAGCAAATTTGAGGAGATTTTTTCCCATGCTCAATAGGAAAGCTGAGTTCAATGGGACGCAATTTGGATTTGGATACTTGCAGCTTTGGGTATATCCTAAACGTGGAAAGAGATTAAGGGTTGGACTCTTGGGATGGGGAAGAATGAGAAGATGTGCTACATGAACAATATATGGAGACGACGACTAGAGACATGCACAAGAATAGGAAAAAGGGGCAATATTTCAAATTCTATCTTTCTTGTCCTTGAATTAAATATCTAAAATTCTGTTCTTCATATCAATGGGGTGCTAATCTCATAGACTAATACTTGATGATCTATAATGAAGCATGCGATAAACTCATAAACTTAAGTTTAATTTTTTTATTATGGATTGATATTCTATTTTACCTTATGAGTTTTCTTTTATTAAATGTGTCATGCACATTGTGATGTGGATCAAGGATGGAAATATCATACAGGATCCAGGAATATTAAGGCCCAACAAGCTCAAGGCAAGTTGAAAGACTCAAGGCCTATGAAGATAGTAGCAAGGAGCCCATTTTGAATTTAAATTTTATAATTAGTTAATCATAATTACTTGGGACATCTAGAAATATGTAAGACCTTCTAATCTGCATTTTGACCCATCTAGTCCCTAGGAAAGCATTGCCCTTGCTGTTTTCTCTTTATTGCACCTAGAATGTAGTTGAGCATCATTAATTTTCACATACTCTATTTTGGACGAAATTCAAATCTTGTACATCTATAAATAGGCCTCTCATGTAATGGAAAGATGGATTGATCTTAAAAATTACTCTATTGTGTTTGTTGAAGGCCCGCCCTTCCAAAACTCTTTATCCCTGGCTGATCTCTCCACTTCTTGTGAGATAGTTTCATATGCGCTTTTGCTTGTGACCTCTATCACTTACATTAAGTCTTTGTCAGTTCGAGAGCTGAATTCCTTGCGTAACCGGATTTCATTCGTGTTCACTCTTGTTGCTGCCTCCGCCATCCTTAGCACATGCCCATCACATTGGATGTTTAAAATTATCATAGGATCTGAATTGTGGCTTCTGTTAAATTGATAAAGTATTGATCTTTAATTAAATGTGATCTTCAGATACGTGTGATCGTTTCAATATAAGAACCCTTGCAAGTGCACAAGGCAATTGTATTACAGTGAGTAGTTGTCGAACCTCAGGGACTGATAAATAATCTACCAAACTCAAGTGAAAGAAAAGTTGTTGTTCTTAGTTTAATCTAAGAAATCAATAAACTTTAACTACTTAAAATGAGTTTTACTGATATAGAAAAATATCAAGGCAACGAATCAACCACTAGACATGTAATTACTACTCTCAATTATTATTACGCACAAATTGATATGGCACGGTAAATCATGTTCTAGGTCGGACACACGAATCACCAGTGAATGCACTCACGTTATTGGTCGTACACGAAAGTTCACCCACTACAATGTAATTAACTTTATTCTTGATTAGGCATAGAATCAACACAATCCTATTCTTGGTTAGACACAGGGATTAACAATATCAAATCTCATTCGTAATCAAATAAGTCTATCATCAAGCACTCAAAAGAAAAATCATGAAATCACATTAATCATAATCATATCAACTATATTAAATTAGACAATCAAGAGTAATAAAAACAAATCTAGGGCTTCATCTATGCCTTGACGTGAATTTAGCCAGCCATCGGACGAGGAGAACACTGCTGATTTGTCGGAGTCATTTTCACTATTCATGAACATTGTTCACCGAAATACTGTAGCAGATATACTGTTCATCGTCTCTCCCAAAATCCGCGCACTATAGCAACTTCGAAAGTTACTGTAACAGTATCCAAACACACCCAAATCAGTCGGCTTTTCTCCTCCTTTCTTCCTCTTCTCTCCTTCCGGCCAAAACCGAGCCTTGTTGCCACCGGAATCCGACCCAAAACAGCACCGGAATCGGGTGAAAGTTCTCTCCAAAAACTCCGTTTTTTCCGGCCGAAAGTTTCTGTTTTTATATGCAATTGAAACTCCAATTCGAGCTTTAGTCAATTCCTAATCAAGGAAGGATTCCAAATCGAACACGTTTCCAATTCAAGGATGGCTTCTATTTTCCCGATTGAGCACGCCTCTGTTTCGGCCAAATCAAATACGTCACCGGCGTCGCCGTCATGGTGACCTCTCGCCATCAACCTCTCCGCCGTCTTGCTTCATCGCCGACCTCGAACCCAAGCTCCCACTGTCATTCCCGGCCGAAGTCTACACCGGCGCTCGACAGAACATCGTGTTCTGCTTGTCTGAAAGGAAAGGCTCGAGCTTCGGCTCGGGTCCATTCTTATTTTTTTTTTTTTTATTAAACCGAACCAAAACTGATCGATCACACACTGTTTTTGCGTATAAATCTTCGAATGATCATAATGTTTCGCTCAGAACTCCGAATTGCGCACAGTCAGTGACGTTGGAAAGCTGACTTCTTGAAATTTATCATGAAGCTTGAATCAATCTAATTAGAGATATATAGATGAAGTTATGAAGATTCAACTATTAAAGTCTCATTTTCATAAAATTTGCAGCTTACGCTTATTTTCCTACAAAAACTAAAAACTACATTAAAGTATCACTGAATCTAATCAAAATGCTAATATAAACATAAGTTTAAGAGATAATTATATGCATAATTTAAGTGTATATCAACGTGCAACCCTTAGGTGACCGTCCTAATGCTGTTATCCATTGGTTTTGCATTAATAGAGAGATATTACTTGTGATTTTATTACTGATTATATGTCTATACTCTATCTATTCACTCATATAATCTTTATAATTGCCTTACTTCTTCTACCAATTTATCTTTGTGAAATCTAATTTCATAATTTAGTTAGAATTTGTGACTAGTAATTTATGAATTTAGATTCTATTTTTTCCTAAATACGCTCTCCTCTGAATCGATCTCGGTCTCACCGAGTTTTATTACTTCACTATTGTCTGCACTTAGGTAAACATTTTTAAAGTTGTAGCACTTATCCAACATGCTAATGACTAGATTGGCTAATTAATTAAAAGGTTGATAGACTAAAATCGTGAATTTCTTTGTTGGCGAAAACCACTTCTCCAATGAGTGAGCTTTATATTTTCTTCCAATTCAATAGTACTTCCGCATGCCTCCAATTGTGATTTGCAGAAACATTTCTTTTGGTCAATAAGTAGTACAAGAATGGCAAAAAAAGCTTTAGGGAATTAAACAGGTTAAAGAAACTAAATGATCCGACTCCACCTTTGTTCGCATGAAATACTTAGTACGCATGAGACACATAAGAAACAGGCGCTCGACACTAGAGTTATGCGATACCGTGGTCGCCTTTTTAGGCTGCTTTCTAGGCATTGGCGGGGGAGGAGCCATGGTTTTAATGGTCGGGCCATGAATCAGAACCAATGAAAGCAGTGGGTCCCATTAAAAGCTTGGGAAGTTGCCTCAAAAGGTGACTAGACCGGCCTTATTGACCCAGTTGAGGGTCTGGGTTGAAAGTAGGGACCGAGTGACCGGGTCGGGGTGGGTTCGGGTTTCAGAGAAAAGACCGACACGACCCAAGAGTTTAACTCAAAACCCTAGTATGTTGCTCCTTTTTCTCTGGACCAGAGACAGGAGACTCTCAGTTTGGACAGCCTCCTCTCCTCCGCTTCACCGACATATCCCAGGCCCCAACCTCCCTACACATGAACACCGACATATCTCTCCCACGACGTCACTCGCTGATCTCTCTTTCTCCACGGCGTCACTCATCCGTTTGCACTTTCTCCAAGTCGTCCTTCATCTATGTCGTCATTGTTTCCTCCATTTTTTTCTTCTCTTTTTGTTTTTGAAATTCAAAATCAAAGTTTTTTTTTATCCTTCCAAGAACATGAAGCTCTCTAGTGAATATTGAGCATGATAGTTCGTACAAGAAAAGAAGAAGAAGAAAGAAAGGTTCAGGTCCAAAAAAAATAGCCCCGATGGGTTTGGGTCAGTTCCGGATTTGGGAATATTAGACAGTTCCGGGGACGGGTTGGCCAACACCCGACCCAAACTCTACCTGGTGGCATCCCTAACTGGATCATAGTGTCATACACATTGTTTCTACATGCTAGCTATTGCTCTTAATCCATGGCTTACGTGAAGTGAGTAGGGCAAACCTGCATCATGCAATGAAAACACGCGGCCCGGGCTGTGTCAATGACATATTAACATGTCTTTTTTCATATTACCTTCATGCAAAGGAAAAAAGTTAGCATGCACTACAACAAAAATAGCTTTTAACGACGGATTTTTTTTTGACAGCAAAGAATCCGTGGATATTATATATCATTAGCGACAGAAATAAATCTGTCGTCAAAGAACGCACATTAACGGCAGATTAGTTTCGTCGGATATGGATCAGTCGGTAGTTGTATTTATAACGACAGATATCAGCGGCAGAAAATTTTCCGCCAGTCTAAGCCTCTTTGTTTCGACAGATATTATCGGCGGAAAATTTTCCACCAGTATAAGTCTGTTTGTTTCGACGGATTTCTGCGGCAGTAAAATTTCTGTCGAAAAAAACTAACCCCTTTCCCCCGACCTGCTAGCTTTCCCGGGATCTTTTTGTGGTCTGCGGCCTGCTGGTTTTCCCGGAAGCTTTTTCTGCCCTCTGGTCAATCGACCCCATCTCTAACCTCTCTCTCAATCCCGTGTTGATTAATCCCGCAAGGCGGTCAATGACGGGGCTTCATCGGAGTCGACCTTGAAGAAGTGGAAGACGTGGTCCTCTCCCTCCATCTCCACCACCTTCGCTGCCCTTCCCAATTCGTTTGAGGTCAGTCTATGGCACCCTATTAGTTGAGTCAGTCGTTCTTCCCTCTTTTTCTACCCGCCTCCCTCAACCCATTTGTTGCTGACATTGCCTTCCCCTCTTCTTTCTAATGCTCACTGATTGAAGTGGATGAGGCCAGGACGACTCTAAACATTTGGTGCTGCCATGATTCCTTTTTCCTCTTATTGTTGTATTTATAATTTTTCTAAGCAGAAATAAATTATTTCCTGCTTTCTTTTGGTATCTTTTTTTCATTAGGTCATCATTGTGAGTGCTAGTTCATTGGATTGAATCTATTCTATAGCTTATCTTTTCTGAATACAGACGAACGGTATTGAGGTGTGTATAATTAGCTAAGGCTTTCTTTACTTAATGGCTAATATCATGCTTTTGTTGGCAAGCATCTTCATAGAGTTATTTGATGGAAGAATTATGACAAGCATGTATGTTAAAGGTGGGGCCTTGATGTGAGGCCAAGTCTAGAATAATTAAATTTTGCTTGACATAGCCTAAGGAAATTGGCATCATTTGATCCCCATGCCTCTTAGGAAGTTGCATTTTGCATGCACAAGTCATTTTGACTTTGTAGGAGTTATATTCAATGTTGATTAAATCCTATTGACATACAAAATGTGAATGAAAAAAAGACTATGAGCTGCCAATATATGATGCTTATACTTGACATTATAATATGTTGCTTTCAGTGTGATTTGTGCATTACCATGGACAAGGGGTGGATACATTTGCCAAATAGGTACTCGCTGGCATACATTGAAGGAATTCGAAACTTCATAAATTTGGCACGTCAACATGTGGATAGTGCCAATAGATGTAGATGCCCATGTAGGATTTGTATGAACAGATACTATAAACATCTAAATGAGGTTGGAGAACATTTGCTGGACAATGGAATGGATAGAGACTACACTTGTTGGGAGTATCATGGCGAACCTAGGTTTGCAATGATGGACAATAATGAGGGTTATCGTATGGGTTATGAAGAACATTTTGATGGGATCCGTGAGATGTTGGAAGAAATCCGTGCAGCAACACATGTCGATATCATTTTGACAACGATGGCCAAAGGGAACATGATACCAACAATGATCCAAATGCCCCAGAAATTAGTGATCTAGGAGAATTTGGTAGGCTGATTAGTGATGCACAACGGCCACTTTATCCAGGTTGTGAAATCTCCAAGCTGAATTTTTTATTGGAGTTGCTTCATATAAAGACACTTAATCTTTGGAGCAACAAATCTTTGAGCATGCTCCTCAGCTTGTTTAATCGTGCATTGCCTGATAGGGAGCCATTGCCGACCTCCCATTATGAGGCTAAGAAGCTATTGCGTGATTTAGGACTCGGTACACAGCAATTCATGCATGTGTAAACGATTGTGTACTCTTTTGGAATGAGTATAAAGATTATACTGAGTGTCCAAATTGTCATCAACCAAGGTATAAACAAAGTGCCGAAAGGGGCAAAAAGGTTCCTCGAAAGGTCCTCCGCCACTTTCCATTGAAACCCAGATTACAAAGATTATATATGTCAATGAAGACGGCTACAGACATGAGATGGCACAAAGATAAGCGAGTCAATGAAAAAGGTATATTGAGGCATCCAGCAGATTCTCAAGCTTGGGAGGATTTTGACAAGGTTCATGAGTGGTTTGCCCGTGATCCTCGCAATGTCCGGCTTGGCCTTGCAACAGATGGCTTTAATCCATTTGGCAATATGAGCAATGCTTACAGCATGTGGCCGGTCATGCTCATGCCGTATAACTTGCCACCATGGAAATGCATGAAAGATCCATTCTTTTTCATGTCATTGCTTATTCCTGGGCCTAAAGCCCCGGGAGATGAGATTGATGTTTATTTGCAACCGTCAATTGAAGAGTTGAAAGACTTGTGGAATACTGGGGTTGAGACATATGACGTAGTCACAAAGCAGAAATTTCAAATGCATGCTGCAGTTTTGTGGACTATAAATGACTTTCCGGCTTATGGAAACTTATCTGGATGGAGCACTAAAGGTTTCTTAGCATGTCCAAATTGTAATAAAGATGCAAGTTCGCAAAGGTTAAAACATGGGCGGAAGACATCTTACATGGGGCATCGTCGTTTCCTACCAAGCAAGCACATATTTCGAGTTCGGTATAAAGATCGATTCAATGGCAAGCCGGAGAGGAGGCAAAAGCCATATATGATGTCCGGAGATGACGTGATAGCTCAATTGGAAAATCTAAATGACAACAAATTTGGGAAGGGTCCAAATAACAAGAAAAGGAAACGTGCCATATGGGAATTAAATTGGACAAAAAAGAGCATATTTTTGGAATTACCCTATTGGAGAACACTCAAAGTATGACATAACTTGGATGTTATGCACATTGAGAAAAATATTTGTGATAATGTTGTGGGAACACTTTTCAACTTGGAGAACAAAACAAAAGATAATATCAATGCCTGCTTAGACCTAGAGGATATGGGATTAAGGCATGAGTTACACCTAAGGAAAAATGGTGATAAATATGTGATGCCACCTGCATGTTATACATTGTCTAAGGATGAAAAGAAGATCTTATGTGAGTGGTTGAAATTGGTGAAATTTCCGGATGCATATGCATCAAATATATCTAGGTGTGTTAATGTTAACGATCTTAAGATAATGGGAATGAAAAGTCATGACTGCCATGTATTTTTACAAAGGCTTCTCCCAGTTGCATTGCGTGGATATTTGAATGAGGAGGTCTCCATGACATTGAGTGAGTTGGGTTTTTTCTTTAAAGAGTTGTGTAGCAAGACACTACAATTGAAAGTATTGGAGACTTTGGCCACTGAAATTGTGATAATATTATGCAAGCTGGAACAAATCTTCCCTCCTTCTTTCTTTGATGTTATGGTCCACTTGGCGGTCCATTTACCACAGGAGGCAATAATATGTGGACCTGTACAGTACCGTTGGATGTACCCAATTGAAAGGTAGTTTATTATATTTTTGAATAATTCCTTGTTTGTAATATCTATGTTTTTAACACTTTTTTAATAGGTTCATGCATACTTTAAAAAAGTATGTACGCAACAAAGCACGCCCAGAGGGATCCATTGCTGAAGCATACATTCACAATGAGTGCCTCACCTTCTGCTCCATGTATCTTGGAGATATTGAGACTAGATTAAACCGTGAACAACGGAACAATGATGTACTTGAAGGTCACCAAAGCATTGGGCATTCTGTTTTTGGAAATAATGTCCGACCTTTGGGTTCTGGAACAATTCACGACCTTAATCTAGCAGAGTTCACTAAGGTTCAATACTATGCGTTGAATAATTGTGAAGAACTGGTGCATTATTTTGAGTAAGTGATCTTATACTAAGATGTAAAAAATTCACAATTTCACAAATTTACTACTCATATATAATGTATTCATTATTTTTTATGCAGGGAGCATAAAGCAGAGCTTGTTAGGCAAAATCCTCATAATTGGCAACAAAGGCAAGAAAAGGAATTCGCTGACTGGTTTGCGGCTCGCGTAAGCTTCCTCATCCTTAAATAACATACTTCTTTGACATTTATGTGAGTAGATTTATATTATTAATTTTAGCTTTCAAATTATTTTCCTATAGATAAGACAGTTACGGAGTGAAGGATCAACGATTGCCACTAATGAACTATATGCTTTAGCGAGTGGTCCAGATCATCGAATCAAAAGATACACTGGATGCATAGTGAATGGGATGAGGTTCCACACAAAAGAGCGTGAGAAAAACCGTCAAACTCAAAATAGTGGTGTGACTGTTTTGGGGGAGCACAAATCTAAACGCATTGAATTCTATGGTGTTCTAACAGACATCATTGAGTTATCTTTCTTGTTTCAGTTTCGGGTTTTTCTTTTCAAATGTGAATGGTGGAATGTTGGCAAAAAGACTGGAATAAAAAGAGATGCCCATTTTACGAGCATTAATACCTCTGACTTGTGGTACAAGGATGATCCGTTCATTCTTGCAAGTCAAGCTCAACAAGTTTTCTATGTCAGTGACACTAAAATGGGTGGTAATTGGCAAGTTGTGCAAAAGTTAAAACCAAGAAATGTGTACGATGTTAAGGAGGCAGAGGAAGAAGGACCTACCAACGTTAATGAAGACGCATATCAAGAAGAAGAGCACCTTGCAAACGATGGTATTGTTCAACATATTAATGAAAGTGACTACAATCAAGTTGAATACAACCCATTAAATAGATCGGATGTGGTTCCAATTGATATTGATCCAGCTGAAGTCATTGCTTCCAATGCTTCAGCTGCAACAGATACTACCTTCATTAATGATGCCGAAACTAATGAAGAAGATGATATTGTGAAAGAGTATGGTACAGAAGAGGAAAAAATTATGTCGACTGATGACGATACTGACCTAGATGAGGAGTAATCATCTGTGGATATACTTTGGTTTGAGCAGGTGAGAAAGAAAAAAGGTAGAGAGTGAAACTACATCAAATTTTCAATGTTGTGGCTTTCTTTTTTTTGTGGGTCCTTTGAATTGCTAATTTTTTCTTATATTATGTACTAAAGATCACATCCTCTGTTTTTTGCTCAACTGGTATGTATTTGGTTGTGCAATGGTTTACCTTATTTATAATGTTGACTTCTTTGTTTGGGTCTTCCCTATGCCCTTTTGTGTTTACATTTTATTTTCCTCATTCCAGGATAGGTTTCATCACCAGACTTATCATCATGGGAAGCAGAGCTTTCCTTTTACGGGCACATCTCCAAATCCTTCAGAGTGGAATTTGTTCCGGAACAATGCCAATATTCAAGGAAACAATGGTCTAGTTTTGTCAACCGATGCAAAGCCTAGAATGAATTGGACCCCAGAGTTGCACGAACGATCAACTTGGAAAAGCAGACAGTGAATCTAAGCCAATATAATGAAAGCAGATACAAGAGCACGTACATGCATAGACGCAAACTGATGTAAAGTTTTTATCTTGCAGAGGCCACTCCAAAAACAGTGATGAGAATAATGGGGATTCCAGGACTTACTCTATACCATCATGATGTTTGTAGGGAAGGAGAAGAAAATTGTGGAAGGACGGGAGCTTGCCATTAGGTTTGTTGACTTTTTACAACCACACAAGAAGCCTGACTACCTCAAGCTCCATGTAATATACTCCCCATGTCCG
This sequence comes from Houttuynia cordata, assembly GCA_039654745.1. NCBI lineage: Eukaryota > Viridiplantae > Streptophyta > Magnoliopsida > Piperales > Saururaceae > Houttuynia > Houttuynia cordata. The sequence continues at coordinate 37,532,092 of CM077506.1, forward strand.
GAAGTAGTAGTAGCATTTGGTTCTCAAAAATGTTACTACTAACTCCGGATGGAGGGAATATTTTGTGTTGTGTTATCTGTTCAATTTGATGATCAAAACCCAGAATTGGATTTCTGTGAATTTGTGTGTTTGTTGTCTGTTGATAGCCGTTCGGCCAGGTGCCAGCCTTGCACGATGAGCAAATCAGTCTCTTTGGTAAGATTTCCAACTGCCCATTTGATCTGATGCAATGCTGTAAACAAAATTTCAGTCTTTTGTCTGTCACTTCTTTTTTGGTGGATTTGAGGACCCTTTTGTTGTTCATGTTTGAAATTTACAATATTTAATGTACAGATTCATGTCTTTAAGCTTAATGGAACAAAGATTCAGTCTTTGTCTGTCATGTTTTTAAGGGTGGATTTGAGGATCCTTTTGGTGAATTTGAGAACCTTTTTGCTGTTCATGCTTGAAAATGGCCACATTTAGTTGCAAATTAATGTCTCTGAGCTTAAAGGTTTTGTCTCTGTTCTTAGTTCTCATAATCCATCTTCGTATCTGAAAAATCCGATTATGTGGTTCTCACTTATGTTTGTGACATTGGTGCACTATGGTCTTCTGTAAATGTGTGACTACCAAAAAGCGTACACTTGCTCATGAAATGCTTGAGGGTTTTGCAGGATCTAATTTCGTTTATATTTAGGCCTTGCACAACTATGAACGTGAAGAATATATGTCCAAAGGATAATGTGTTGTTCTTCTGGGGATTTCTAAGTCACATACTGAAAAACAGTAGTTTGTTGTATATTAGTTTTTAGCAGTTTTTAAAATCTACTTTCAGTTTATATTTAGAATTTACAAATTTGAGTGGAAAATAGAATTATAGAAGAAAATGCACTTCTCTGTCAAGAGATTGTTTTCACTTTTTTGTGCTATTTTGATTGATTGCCAACTCTTTTTATTGGGATGCAATTCTCTCAGATTGTATTTTAATTTGTTCAAGATAGTGCAAATAGGCATGTGAAGGAAAACGTTATAGTTCAAAATACTTCCATTCATCGTGGATTTGTTATATGTACTTAGGTAATCAGGACAGTTTTCTATTTTTCGAATTTTATAGCAAATCATATACTCTTTCTAATGTTTATCTTAAAATTTTGCAGAGTCAAGGGCGATATGCAGATATATAGCAGAAAAATACACTTCTCAGGGGAACAAGACTCTTTATGGTACTGAGTTCCTTGAGCGCGCCTCCATTGATCAGTGGCTGGAGGCTGAGGGTCAGAGCTTTAATCCACCAAGTTCGACACTGGTTTTCCAGTTGGCCTTTGCCCCTAGAATGGGGATCAAACAAGACCCTGCAGTCATTGCTCTAAATGAACAGAAGCTGGAGAAGGTGCTGGATATCTATGAGAAGAGACTTGATGAGAGCAGGTTTCTGGCGGGAGACGAGTTCTCTCTGGCGGACTTATCACATTTGCCCAACATTCAGTATCTGAAAGCGACAGAAAAGGGTGAGATTTTCAGTGGGAGGAAGAATGTGAGCCGGTGGTGGGAGGAGAGTTCTGGCCGGGACTCATGGAAGAAGGTTAACACTAAGTGAGAACTACCATCAACTTCTGTTTCTCTTTAGCTCGTGTTGATTGATCAACATGACTGCGGGTTCCAATCAGAACAAAATAAATTCTTCTTAATAATAAAATTACAATGCAATTCTAGAATTTGTTCGTCATTCTGAATTTGTCTTAAATGTTTCGAGTTCCTGTTTCTTATGTGTCTTCCTTAATTCCATTCCTAAATTTCTTGAATGTGAAATTTAGTTCTCTGATCACTGATTCTTGTTGAAGTAACAAAACGCAAAACTGGCATACGTATGGCTTGCGTTTCTTTGATTACAATAGGAAGAGAAGAAACTTCTTCTTATGTCTGAAGTTAGAAGAAACGAGATATCCTAGTTAACAACTCCTACAGGTTTTTCATCTGCAGTTGTTTCCTCGAAAGAAGGTGAAGGGAAAAGGCTTTACCTATTTGTTCTTCAACTAGTGCCCGAATAATTCTAATTGGTTGCAGTAATTGGGGCATAAATTGGCACGAGAAGTTAGTTTGTAATGGAAGGGTGGAAACTGCTCAGCATTTGAGGTTGCCTGCTTAGACGAATACCAATACATAAATTACTATCTGATTCAGAATTAAGTATATGCTTTGATGAGTTAATTTTGGTCAAAATATTGAAAGTAGTTTACTTTGAGAGAACAGGGGACTCATGTAGTGTCTGCCTCCTCCAGCTAGAGACTATGTTCTTATGAGTTCTATTTGGCAGTAGGGATCCCTACCGCCTACCGGCAGGATCCTCAGTATTTAGCTTGAACTTTTCTCTATTCCCCAGTATTTAGCATGAACTTTTCTCTATTCCTATACCTTGCTTGAATTATTAGCAATCTGAAAGAAGAACTCGTCTACCTGAGCAGCAAGGAATGTTGTATCAGATATCGGTAAAATATCGGTAGACAAATGAGACAAAATATCGGAGATATTGGGTAAAAAAATATCGGTGGTCTATAACTAATTTTTACAATATAACTTCTAAAATGAGTGATACTAATTTATACAACATAAATTTTAAAATATGCATTAAAACACGTATATAATTCAAAATATGATGGGAAGCAAACGGGAAAGTTGATTTTTTTTCTTTTTTTAAAACTTTTAATTTTTTTTTAAATACATGGATATATCGAACCGAAACCGATATATCAGCTTTATTTTAAAAATTTGAAAAAAATGATATTACTCGGGATCATTTTATCGGGTGGGACTCGATATCGATATATCGCCGATACAACATTCCATGCTGAGCATTTGACCTCGACAATCAATGGTGCACCGACCAATGGTATTTATCTAGGCATTGAAACTTGCAGAATTTTAATTAAAAATTTTTCTAAGAGGTTAATTGCCCCCTCTCTCTATTTGGATAATATATGAGGACTTGGACACCCCTCATTATGGAAACAAAATAATGTAAATTAAACATCATGATGCAAGTACGTGGCAAAATGTGCCTATGGCACAAGAACATGTAATGAAAATCTACTCAAAGTTTAACGATTATAACATTGCGCACTTTTTTTGCAAGTTATTATAAACATTACTCTCTCTCTCTCTCTCTCTCTCTCTCTCTCTCTCTCTCTCTCTCTCTCTCTCTCTCTCGATGAGGGGTGTCCAAGTCATTAGGACCGGACTAGAAGGTGCAAGGCAACTTACCTCTTAGAGCACGTATCCTGCCGCCCATAACCTTAAGTACATACAAGCCCACCCATCACATGCACATGGTAAATTGGGATATAATCTTTGGGTACTAGGTGGCTAACATAGTGGGAATTCGAACTCAGGACCTCTGCTTCAAGAAGCGGTGCCTTGGCCATCGCACCATCTGTCTGCATGGACAATGACAGACGGACACAGATGGATTGGACAAACCAAGATAAGATTATGGACGGATAGAGACAACCATTTGTCCGCATATATCCGCGTCCATGAATACCCTTACCACAATGTCTTCGCGCGCGCGACACAAATTATTTTTTTCACATACTCGTATATATATGTATGATATTGGGCTTATGTGCCATAGTGAGGTGAAATGATCTGGACCATTAGAATTGGATCCAACGGTGGACGTTAATATAGGGCAGGGAGGTGTCAATTTGTTTCACACCCTGTGCCTGCCTGTAACCTCAGTAGATCAATAATCAATGGCCGGATCGTCTTTGAGCACATTGGCATGCGTACCTTTTTTCTCGCGCCTCCTTTTTGGCGCGAATCAAAAAGCTCGTTTTGCCCCATCTCGCGCGCCGTGGAACCTTTTCCCTCCCTCCAGCGAGATCCCTCTCATTCTCCCTTTCCAGATTCATCCCCCACCACCATCTGCCCCCCCCCCCCCCCCAAATCTCGAGCGCGCGCTGAACCTTTTCCCTCCCTCCTGCAAGATCTCTCTCAATCTCCCTCATGGCTTTCCATATTCATCTCCCCCACCATCATCTGCCCCCTTCACTTCTCTCTCCTTAGACTCTTTCTCTCTTTCCCTCCCTCCCCCCCCTCTCTCTCGCCAATCACCTAACCCAGATTGGGTCCCCAAAGGACGAAGATCGCCTCAAATCGCTCCTGGTTTCTTTCAGGTATGTTGTGTGCTCACCCTTCTTTATTCAAATCGCTCTGTCCGGAGGCTTTTGGTTGTGCACATGTAATGAAAGCTGTGCCTTTCTTCGTTATATCCGAGTCCTTAGGCTCCCACTAGAAGGAGCAGGGCAAAGATGTGCCTATTTTATTAATCTTATATTTTTCGACCACTAAAGAATATTTGACGTTCATCTTTTGTTCGTTACTCCCTCTATCCAATAGTACTAGCTACATTTGGAAAAAATATGTGTCCAATATTAGCATCTACATTTTGCTCACCATATAACTTCAAAAGGCATCTCAGAGGTTGTGATTTTTCTCAGTCGACTTTACTGTAGCAAGAACATGATCGGGCTACTCTTTGTGGTGGTCCCATTTCATAGTGTGCACTCTCAATCATGTTAAATGAATTTGAGATTGGGTAGAGTTATCAAGTAGTTTTAATTTTTCTCTTTGTTTATAAGTTTGTTAATAGTATAAACTTTCTTTTAAAATTCTAATAACCAATTATTGGAGCTTAAGAGAGGAAAAGGGTTCTTGGCTCCAAGCCCTCAATTGGTCCAGTTAAGTTTGTCTGGGGTTCGAAATTATCTGAGCAAAGTTGTCTCGTAGGCCATACATGTGGTAGCATGGATAGAGATTAATTTTATAATTGTACGTGTGAGTAATGATTTGTACCATAATTAAATAATTGTGATTATAACTTTTTCTCACCATTATCATGATTCATTCAAGGGTTATTTCTTGTAATTAGTTGTGATGCTTGGGTATTTTCATCTTAAGTCTCATGCATTGGCTATAGATTAAAATTTCATAGAAAGTACTATTCTTTATGATTAATTACTATTGAGCTGCCGTTAGCATTGTTTATGATATTTTCATTCAACTTTGAAGAATCTGCAAGTTATTTACGTTAATTTTGTTTATAAGAATGGCTCCTGGAGGATGCATGGGAAAGGTAGTGGCACAAGCTGAGGACGGGGAGTCCTCTAAAGACTCACAAGTAAAGGGAGATGATACAGGTAATAAGTATTGTCTCTTGATATTTAAAGTTGTGTTACAAGTAGTTGTGTTCTTAAAGGTTAACTTTTCTCTATCTAGGTTCATCGCTGAGGAGACCCCGTGGAAAGGCTGTCAACAAGGCTTTGCACGAAGCCTTTGACTCTACTGGACGTCTTTCAATGCAAATACCGGATGACAAGTGGCGGCCCATATGTAAAGACAGTAGGAAGTTAGTTCGCGAGATAGGGATAATCTATCGCAGAAATGCGCACCTTCTTGAGCAGGAAAATTCTACTTTTGCTTCAGATTGGAGAAGGATTAAGAAGTCTTCCAAAGCCTTAATGCGCGATGAGATCAAGGTATTTGACTAACTCTATGAAAATTTATGTAGTCCTAGCTTAGCTGTTATTAGCATACGTATTCTTACCATTATATGCTCAACATGTTCACTAGGAAAAGTTCGTATTGGTTGGAACTCCCAAACATGTAGAGGATTCACTTGACCATTTATTTGCGCGGAGACTTAGGGACTTCAGAAATAGTATGCGTAAACATTACAAAAAGTACTCAAACTATGATGCAGCGCTGGCCAATCCATTTGATCAAGTCAGATTAGACACATGGGCAAAAATTTGTGAATGGTTTGCATCCAGGAAATTTCAGGTTTGTCTTCTTTTTCCGTCCACTGATTAGAATGTGTCATGCATGAAGTAATTTATAGGGTTTTCCAATATGAAATGTAATTGTGTTTAGTTTCCATTTTATTTTGATACAAAAAATGGTTCACTTATGAGACATTTTTTTGCCCTTTATTATTTATAGTACATACGAAAAACTTGTACATAAATAATGTTTCCTTCAACCTATATACATTGAATCTCAAAATATGAGACCTGTAGGACATGCACCACCGACTTGGCAGTAGATGCCAAATATAGTTTTGTTTTTTGTTTGTCTAGATTTTCACAATGCCGGGAACTCAATTAAGTGGACAGTAATAGGCAGATGGCTATTGGCTAGTGTTATACATATTCCAAGTTGAGCAGTAGCTCATTGTCATACTGAATTCCAGCTTTAAACCTTGTGTGCTCCTGATCACTCAGTTCTCTCTAAATAGGTTGCTTCACAGAGTGGTCAGTCAGCTTTTTTACTTTTTTTCCCTTCTCATTGCAAAAAGGGAGAAAGATTCCTCAGGTCCCTGTTTGGAATTTGGAGAAGGCTTGACCAAGATATTATGTTATCTAAGTATCTAATGACTTTTGAATAATTTAGAATAATAAATTAGTCTCTGATTTTTTTTAGGATTTGCATGAATTAGATTGGAATATCATAAATTAACAGTTAATTATGACATTACCAGTGAGAAATGGACAACCAAGTTTCTATGTTGAATTGACCACCGTACTATCTTAAACTTTTATTTTATTTATTAGTTTTATCTATCTAGCTGGGTGACAATGAGATCTAGTTTATTGTTGTTAATTAATGGCTAAAGAAATAATTGTAAATAATCATATGGTATTATGACTATTCTTTAACTGATGTCTTGATTACTCATCTTCATTGAAACGAAATTGACCTAACCTGGAGATTGGAATTTAAATGCAGAACATTAGCTACGAAAATACCAAGAACCGAAGAAAACTGAAAACCCAAGCTACTGGTGGCTCTAAATCATTTGCTGAAGCTAGGGAGGAGTTGGTATTGTTTGCCCATCCTTTTTTAGTTTGTAGCAAGGACGTTACTTCTATTTGTGAAGCTTATAGTGGACCATTGAATGATGCAGGGCAAAGGCATTCCAGAACTTGAAGGACCATATAGTTTGATTGATTTCTACTACACAACCCACTATTCAAAGAAGCAGAATCGATGGCTTAGTGAGGAGGCCAAAAATCTATACGTAAGACGGATGTTGCTGGTTGTTTTCAGAATGTGTATACCTTGGACAATATTTGCTTCGTGATTCCCTTTAATCTATGAATCTCAATCCATCTTAGTTTTAATTGCAGCAAACTATGATCGATAAACGAGACGAGGCTGACACACCAAGTGTAGATGGGCCAACACAAAACATCATTGACAATGAAATAGCATCTAAGATTTTGGGCTGTGAGAAGGGCTATGTCCGAGGCCTTGGTCACGGTGAGGTGGCTCCTTTATCTCCGTCGTCAAAGGTGAAGCTATCTACACAACTTAATGATGCTTTTCAGAGAGTTGATAATGTAGAAAGGGAATTGTCTGAAGCTCACAATCTGATAGAAGAGTATAGGAAGACCATTCACAGTTATGAAAAACGCTTTGAGGAAAATGATAATATACTTAGGGAAGTGATGACTTTTATGAGGCGGGAGCAGCAACCCACTCCTCCTTCATGGTAACAAATTGAGGGGAATTTTTTTATATGATATGATATTTCGTAATATATTCTTGATTTTGTTTCCTCTACTTTGCAGATTCAACTAGGCTATATGGAGATCCTTTACATTCGTCTACATTTCTTGCATTTTGTGAAGACATGGAAGACAACACCCGCAAGAATTATGTTTACTTGTGTTCAATTCCAAACTTTATCCAACCTATAATAGTTTTTGTAAATGTATTTTGAAGAATAGGATAGCAAAGATAATAATAACTATTTGGCCCATGTATAGGACTCTTTTGCAGAATAGGATAACAAAGATACTATTAACTGCTTGGCCTATGTATAGGACTCTTTTGCATATGTATTGAACTCCTTAACCCATGTAAAGGACTCTCTCAATTAGTGTATGAATCGACTTTCAGTGAGTTTGTGTCTATTTTTTGTACTTCCTATGTTAATTTGTCCTTTAATAATATATGTTAATTGGTGTTCTTGTGTTGGTGTTAATAAAATACTTAGATCACATTGGTGGTTTCTATGGTTTAATATATAAGCTCCCTATATATTATGTCTTGTGTTGTTTGTAAATTTGTAATCAGATTAAATAATTTTATGCTATAAATAATTCTATGTTGTAATGGGTATTCATTGTTGAGAGACCCTCACCATAACAAAGGGCTTCATTGATAAGGAGGGAGATGCACACTACATACGAGGTCTATTGCCTCAAGTATGCCAATTTTAAGAGCTTTAGGTAAGTCAATTTTTCCCTTCAATTCTTGTTTATGTGCTTCACATTTGGTCCTGATTTTCAGATGCTTGTTGCTACCTTGACTTCTAGGAAAAGAAGCTTATGGATCTTCAGGTAATGTGCTACTCACAAATCTGCCTTGTTTTGTTGTCTCTTGCTGAAGAAGAGTATCATTGTTTATCTTGGTAATAGATACAAAATAACAAAAAATCCTCTACTGATGTTTGTTATGCCATTAGTGATTGGCTTTTAGTTTCTCATTGTTGTATTGTGTCTTAGGTGCTTCCGAGATGAAGATCTGAGGTCAGATCGACAGCTTGAGTTCACTCAGCTTGATATGGAATTGGCTTTTGCACCTTTGGAGGACATGCTGAAAATAAATGAAGATTTAATTCGACATGTTAGCTTATATTATTCAGTTCTAAATTTTTTGTGAGTACTAGATTCTGAATTAAATAGCTTTGAACAGATATTTAAAGAAATAAAAGCTATTGATCTACCAGACCCTTTCCCAAGGCTTACATACGCTGAAGCAATGAGCCAATATGGATCAGATAGGCCTGACACTCGTTTTGCTATGGAGTTGAAAGATGTAAGTTTGTTTCTCACGTATGTACTTTTGGTTTTTTTATTTGGTGAACCATATAGGAGATATAATTTTGACTTATATAAACCAGTCTGTGCAAATTCTGGAATTTGCTCTACTGTCACATTGATGATATTGGAGTTTAGTCTGATCTCATTTGATGCATATTCACTCTGTTTGTTTCTGTAAAATGTGGACTTCCTGGGTAACGAACGAGTATCTTCTCAGAGACAACCTTCAAGGTCTTTGCAGATGTTATGGTAGAAGGGTTCCATATTTTTTTATGAAATATGCTGAAAGGATTGAACTCTGAAAGTTTTCCATCTAATTATGGTAGAAGTTTGCAATCAAAATGAAAATGAAAATTTGAAGTAATATGCTCTGGCTATAGTGTATAAATTAATCTTCTGTAGATATCTTGCCATGAATTAAATTATGAAAATGATAGTGAGGATGCTATATTAATATTTCATATGCAACCATCATGTCATGAAGCCAATCCACATATTTGGAAAGGTGTATGATGAATATGATGATGTTGAATCTTCTTATCATTGTCCCCTCTTCGGAGGGATGCATCAGGAAGGGCATCCAGCGTAAAAACTTGCCACTATGTTTCTTTCTATAGATTTTGTACCATTTTGATGTTGTCTGTTGCCCATAAACTATATAGCTCAGCTAACATATGGAGCGTTGACTGTACTTACATAGAGATGGCCACCGGAAAGCCTCCATGGAGCTAGCAATACGAAGAGGTATGCATGTAGTGTGTAATATTTGGCTTTTCAGTATACATAGTTGTTTGACACTTGCAACTTTTTTTCATTGTTCAGTTTGCAGTCTTGTTTCACATTGGAACAACCAAGTTTTATCCTCCCATTCCAGAGCATCTTTCTGCTGAGCCAAAAGATTTTCTATTAAGATGTTTGCAAAAGTATGTTCTCCCTGCTATTTTGCTCTCTTTTTAGTTATTGTAATCATTATCCGGCAATAATCATACTTTTATTTGCTCATTTAAATGATAATTTTGATTTTGAACGTTCATAAATGGTAATTTGCCAACCTATGCCCCTATGCCTTGTGGCAATTACTTGGTGCCGCAGATCACTGACAGTGTGAGGCTCAAATCAATTTTGTATGCAAGTTCGAATGCATTTTAGGTGTTTCAACAACTATTAATTCCATAAAATTAGACATTCTTGAACCAGTCCTTTTTGTCAGATGTGTATGCCTTTTCATATATAATAATGGCTTGAAGAAGCGTTATTATCTTATTGGTGTTCTTAGAAACCATGCTGGCATTTGTTTAGTCTTCAACTGACAAATTCATTTGCAGGGAACCAAACCTGTGTCCAGCTGCATCAGATCTGCTACAGGTTAGTTGATGAGAAGTCTATTTGTTTTGAGTTCTAATTGAGAAGGTAGGGATACCTAATAAATGGTTTGGTGTGTGCGCATATTAGGAGGCATGTTTATCAATATATTTTTTTCTCATCATGTGTATATTGAGTCCTTCCAGTAATAATCAATTTTGATGTTTTTTCTGCAACACCCAATTGTAACAAGGGAATGCCAAAAAAATCATCCAATACACCATGCCTCTATTATGGTAAGTAATTTAGTCAAACTTATGGATTGAGATTGTTTTGGACTATTGATAGCCCACTAGTCTTTCAGGCTTTCTCTTACTTTTGTGCCATTTATCTTGCAGAGCCAGGAACTTACTTCTTCAAGCTCAATTCCAGCAAATGTTGCTCACCAGAGAAAATGGTAAGTGTCTCGTATTTTTCTCTGTAATATTAGGTATCAATTGGAGAAGGTTATAAATTGTTCATCTTTCACTACAGTGGAGAGTTATGCCTTGTCAAAGCTGACAGCATATTCCTCCTGCAGGATGTGTATTTGATCACTGGGTATACAAAGTTGCATTGTATGCCTTAAAATTCCTTACAGATTCACAACATGTTATAGCTGCTGTTGTAATTCTATAATTTGTGGCAGGATGAATGAGGTCAGCCAAGGTGCTGGACGTCATGATTTTTCATTCCAGAGTGTGACTTCATGCCCAAGTCCAATCAATAATGGCATTGATCAGACCTTTGGTTTTTCATTCCAAAGTGCGAGTTCATGCCCAAGTCCAAGCAGGAGTGTCACTCATCAGCCTTTTGGTTTTTCTGTCCATGAACTCTCAGACAGTGGTAAATGGCCATTAAAGATGGCACAGACACGCAATGAGTGCTTGTACGATGATGGAATGATAAAAAACAATGACCCAAGAAGATCTAGTGGCACAAATTGGTCCAATTCATCTGAATCAAGTTCATATGAATCCCATGGAAGTGAACTCAGCAGAAGTTGTGATTATAGAGGATTTGTAGGTGCAAATTGTTCAGATTCAAAGAAATCATTCTATAGTCATGTTTTTTTTTGCTAGTTCACGTTTCACTCATGTATGAAAACATATTTGTTCTTACAAGTTTTTTCATATTTTTTAAGAACGTTATCCAATCTACTTCTAGATGTATAAATTGTTTGTACTTTGTCGAGGTCTTTTTTTTGTAACAATGTACACTTTGTCGTTTATCAATATAAAATTATTTATTATTATTCTTTCTTTTATCTATATTAAAATAGATTTTATTAGAAGCCAAAAAAAATTGCAACTAATTTTATTTTAAAATATGTAATTTTCTAGCGACGGAATCAGCCATCGAAAATATCACAAAATCTGTCGTTAGCTTTTACCGTCAGGGTTAACGGAAAGGCAAAATCAGTCACAAATCTTTTTTTGCGACAGTAAAATACCGCCGCAATAGATACTCCTTCAGCAGACAAAAACCGTCGCTATAGATACTACTTTCAACAGACAAAAACCGTCGCTGAAAACCGTCGCAAAAATTTAGCGGCGGTTTGCCCTTTTTTTCTGTCGTAAGTCATTAGCGGCGCCACCTATATCAACGGAACCCACGACGGTGTAAAACCGTCGAAAAAGAATTATAGCGACAGAATTTGTACCTTTAGCGGCGGTTTCTGCCGTCGCTAAAAGCTAATTTTGTTGTAGTGATGCTTGATGCCAAGCCCGACATTCCAAATTAACACAGGGGGCAACCGATGATAAACCCGGCCTGCCTCACTACTAATCGAAATCTGGCTGTTCGAGGCCACGCACATGGCGCAGATAGACCGAACTCTTCATGCAAATTGCAAAGATATATTGCTACCTGTATTAGAAATTATTTATTAATATTTACTTTTTTAAAATAAATTAATTTTAATTTATTAAGAAAAAACAAATATTCCCACTGTCCTATTTTAGATGCTCATGGAAGCATTTTTATCTTCCTCCATGCTATCTGCCATGAGTTCCGAGTTTCCACCATCTTCTAGGAGCTATCGTTGATCATATTTGACGATGCACATCAACTGGATGCACCAGCAAAAATCTAATTAGTTAATTTGGCCAAGAAGATATATATGAGGACGGTTTACATAAGATCGCTCTCATATGAGCATGAGGCTAATCTTTTAGGCAATTGGATTCCGATCCAAGAGTGGATATTAAATCAGTGGGTAGGTAAGTGTGTCACATCATAGAGTAGGCGAGTTAACCATCAGATCAAAATCCAACGGCTATGAATAAAATTGGCCTCATATATGAGAGCGATTTTATTTAAATTTTTCCATATATATATATATATATAATATATATATATATAATATATATATATATGAGGCCCGGTAGCCACTGGAGAAAGCTTCTCTCTGGTCGATTGCATTAATAGACGTCTGATTGATCGGACGGCTATGATGGGTTTTTTAATAAAAACCCATCCCTTACCTACCCCCTCCCCCGATACCCCTCGCCCTCACCCTCCTCCCTCCCCTCCCCTGACCCACTCCCCTCCGCCACCCGCCGCCCTTACCCTCACCCACGCCCTCGGCCTCCTCCCTCGTCGTCCCTCCTCTGCCCTCGTCGCCGAGCAAATCGCCGCCCCCCATCTCCATCGTCGCAGCCCTCGTTGCCGCCTCCCTCACTCCTCCCTCGTCGCCGCCCCCATCGCCCGCCGAGTCGGCCCTCCGTGCAACCTCCTCCGCCCTAGTCGTCGTCCAAAGGTATGATTTTTAATCCTCTCCAATTTTTGAAGAACATCAGTTTGTCATTTTGATGCTCTGCAATTTCTAGATGTTGAAACATCAGTTTGTCATTTTAATCATCTCCAATTTCTGGATGCCGAAACATCAGTTTCTCATTTTGATTAAGATAGTACTCGTGACTACGGTGAGAAATTTTGAGATAGACCTAAAAGTATTTTACTTTTTGGATTTTTAAATGTTCTGGTGGAATTATCTTGTGTAGAGGTAGGGTTGTCTTCTCTGCTGCATATGATACTAAAAGTTTGGCTTTTTAAAAGTTTGGCATTGTTCCAGTGAAAGCCCTTGTCCGTATTTAGTAGTTATGTAAGTGAATTCCAATGAGTGAAATTTTTCACAATTGTGTATGTATTCAGATGGTTTAAATTACTAAACATAAAGATTATGTGTTGAGGGCATCTCACGAGGCTTGCTTCGGATCTCGGTCTAATTGCATGGGCAGGCGGGTTTAATAATCTGTCTGCCTCCTATATTTCGCAAAGCACCTGATACACACAGCCCTCGTATGAGCTGGGTTGACCTTCTTTTTATTTTATCTGGTTGTTCTTTTGATTAAAGGTGCGCATTTTTGTAATGCATGTCTTTTGGAAATGGCTTAAGTTACATCACTGATGCATAGTTCATCTTTCAAGTTGATTTTGATATAGTTAATGTTTAATAAATCTGGACAGAGGGAGCAATGCATTTCAGGACATACCAGTGACTCTATACACCGAAGACTATGTTTTCCCTATTTGTTACTGTAGGCATCATAGACAAGGCTATATTTCAAACAACCTCTAACTTTTGTTGTGATTGGGATTCAACAGGTTACAGTCGCTGAGGCGAGAGGGTACGGTCAGTGAGGATGAATGAAGGATGCTTTGGATAAGTTGGAGAAAAGGCTAGAGACTTGCAGCAGCTTTAGTATCTATGGTTCCATTCCCTTTAGTAGTGTCACAGCAGTCGACGATGTCTTCTTAAACGTAGTCTTCATCATCATCATCATCATCCAGGCCTTCTCCCACTAACAGTGGTTGGTGACAAGGATTCTACAGCACCTTTTGACTCTTGCTATGAGAAAAATGGTGAATGGTGATCCAAAATATGCATATGCAGAAAGAATTTACCCCGATTTTGAGAAAAAACGGAGGGCAGAAAGAAGAAAGGAAAGAAAGAAAGAGAACTGAGAAGAAGAGGAGAAGAGGCTAATGTTTCCTCTTATGTCCAGATTTTGTAAATAAAGATACCTATGTAATCTGCAACAGCTGAAGAATTACCGAAGGTGTTCATGGCTGGAGTTGATCACTCTGCCTCATGGAGATACTCTTTTGAAAGCAAATTTGGCTAGAATGTGCTCAGAAAAAGGCAAATTCAGTTGTAGGAAATAGAAGTTGTACACTACAAACTGAATCAATTTAATTGAGTTATCCTTTGAATATACTTACTCCTTTCTCTTCTACTTCTCATTCTTTAATCTTCCTATCTTTGTATCTTAGACATGCTCTGCTTGATCGGAAGAATTCTTCAATATATTACGACCGGAAAGAAGTTAATCTTTACAGAAGAGTGCTTCTTTTATTTGCACAAGTTTTTGCTTGAATCGGTAAACCAAAATCTTTATTAGCATAAAAGAAGTCGTCAGGTTCATTTAATTCCAATGGCTAGCACTGCCAATTACTTCAGGGTGTAAGTTCCAAAAATGAAGGCTGTCCTATTTGGACTTGGTTTATTATGCGGACTTCTCATTATTTTGGCATGTAAATACACAATGAGGTGAACGGACCAATGCAAGTATGATCAATATCTCAATCTTGTAGATTTCCCAATATTATGTGGATTCCTCCATTTCCTTCCATACAATTTTGCATTCATGATCTAGCCTTAATTTACCACTCCTAATTTTTCCGCATATGATACATTATTGTGCTTTCATGTAAACCACCATATTTCTCAGCACTACCATGTTACAACTTTACTAGGATCTTGGTGGATTCGAACCACCATATCTCAAGATTAGAGATCTACTCTTGAGTGCTCTATCCATTTGAGCTAAAGATCCATGAACAAAAACAAAGTTTTGAGGAGAGGAGAAATTTTTTTCAAGCCCTGATTCCTATATTCATCAGCTGAACGTCAAACATAAACTATATCAAAATCAACTTGAAAGATGAACTATCCATTTGAGGGGTAAGCCTTATAGTAAACTAATCAAAAGCCGAGATAGAAACATTGGGACGCGATTGAAACTCGATCACTCGGATCAATTACATCGTCACGTTAGAACGTGTAATCGACATCACCAGGAACTCATAACAAAACTCAGAAATTAAGAACTAAGAAATTTTTCATCCAATTTCAAATAACATTATCAATGTAGCAAATGATTCCTACTTAAATTATTATAGCATATTAAATAAAATAGTCAAATAAAATAAGCATCAAATCCAGGTACACACTGGCCAATACTAATAAAGTTCTAATCAAAAGAAATAAAGCAGATAAAAGCAATTCTTCCAAAATGTCCTTCATATAACCGCTCCACCTTTTCGAGCTGCAAAGCCCTGGCTTACTAATCCTTAAAGCCTCCATCAGATGATGCATGAGTATTTCATAGAAATACCCAGTAGGATGTAAAAACCAATAAGGATGACAAAATAGGATATGAAGAATAGATCTCTCAGATAATTAAGAATATACTCTCTAGAAGACCAATCAAAAGTTTATATTGCCTGAACAGAAAGGTCAAATAATAACAGTCCCAATTCAAAGACGTAGGGAAGAATAATCTCAATAAGACTCCAAACAAATATCTGTGTAAGGAGATAATGGCCAAAATACCAAAGGCTCTAAGCATCCTAGAGGTTCTCTTTTTGGAGCCCGGCCACGCGTCTAGGCGTGCTGGCCCCATCTTGTTTACGACACGATGAGTGGAGACTGAAGACCTTCAGTAATGTCAACTAGTCTAAAACGTACGTATGTGCCTCTTTTTTGGTAGTAAGGAATCGCAACTCCATAAATATCAGAGATCTCGCAAGATCTAGTAATGACTCGTGAGCATACTATGAGTCCACCTCAGAGAGATCCTCGCAAGGTCTCTAATGGAGAAATAGGTCAATCTCAACTTTTCTGAGAATAGGGTAACTCTTACCACAATGACTCACTCATGGAGTATGGAATCAAGTCTCTCAACAATAAATGACTCACTCTCTGGAGTATTCGCTCTCAGTAGCATTAAAACATGATACTATTACCTAAACATAATATTGTTACAAAATATGCACAATTTCTAGAGGTACATTAATTACGCATTAAAACATAATACTATTACCTAAACACATTTGATCTTCATGCAATGGAGGCATGTTAAAATTATCTGCTTTATAAATTGATACTAATTTTTTTTAAAAAAACTAGGGGCATGTGAAATATTTAGAACCTTCAAATCATGCACTAGCATTGAGTTCTCCTCAAGGTGCCTCTACCTGTGAGCAAGATCTTCCAAAGCAACATTAATGGCATCATTTTGCTTCTCATTTAGTACCTGCCCACAATAAAATATAAACTACTTGTTTACAACTAAAATACATTAAAATAATTAAGCACAGTGTCTATGATTTTTTGCATATACTGACCATTCGCAGATCAGAGAATCTTCTCTCAAGAGTGTACTTCTCATTCAACAACTGGAGCTTCTCATCCTTGGCGCTGCTTGTGTCCCTGATAATGAACAGTCAAAATAAATGGTAGTAAGACAAATATGACGCAGGACACTATAAAAAAAATACAAAAACAGTGACAACATAAACCAAAACAAACCTTCTCTGAAGTTGCTCTTGAACCTCACAACAACATGGCGAAGATACCTCATCCTACCAGTTCCTGTTGTCTTTCTATGAATTGCATTCACACTCCAGTTATCTAATTTTCCACAAGTTTCTTGCATATCAGTCTCCATTGCTCATCATTTCAATTGGAAAATACTCAATCCGAAAATAAGTACTCAATTTGAAATGGGTTCATTCAAGTCTCATGCCAAATTTTGTTGCACCTTGCCAAAGCAAAGCAGCAGGATCACATTCCAACATTCAGTTCAATGTTAACATCCTTGAGCCCTCTCCTACATTATAATTTCCAATAAAACATACGAGCAATCATCTGCCAGGACATAATTATAATCATAATCAAGTAGCAATGAAGATCAGGTACTGAATTAAACAACTAAAAATATATATACACATTAAATCCACTGACTACGACTGCATAATATGTAGACCTCTGCATGCCGTAAAATTCATTAGATTTACATAACAATTATAGAAAAAAAGGCATGAATTTATGATAGAGCATGATCAAACTTGAATACAAAGAAAAGAGTACTTTCAGCAGTTTACACAAAGAACCTGATGATGAAAGATCAAGTAAGGAGATCAATACCTGCATAAACAAAATGCACAACAATAAACCAAGATCTATAATCACAAAATGGCAGTTGAATTGAAACCTAATTTAGTGGCAGCCTCGTCTAGCCCGATCGACTCCACGTCGTCCCCATCGTATAATTGAAGGAAATTGCTCGCCAAAGCGAAAGAATCAAACTTAAAATTAGAACAAATACACCGAGAGAGATCTTGGGAAGAAGGAGATGAAAATGTTGGGAGAGACGCAAACTTGGAGCAAAGGAGGCCCAAAGACTTCTCCTTTCTGCTGTAGGAGTGGAGCCGGGAGCAGAAATCCGGCAAGAAGGGCAACGAGGGAGGAGTGAGGGAGACGAGGGACGAGTGAGCGAGATGGGGGCGGTGACGAGGGAGGAGGGCGGAGGAGGGACGACGAGGGAGAGGCGACCGTCGGAGGAAGGAAAGAGGGGAGTGGGTAAAGTAGGTTAAATTTTAGAAAACCCGCCTCAACCATCGGATTTCATCCGACGGTTACTAACAAAATCGACCGAAGACAGGCTCTCTCAAGTCGACCTGAGATTACTTTTTTCCCATATATATATATATGGAAAAAGTTTAAATGAGATCGCTCTCATATTGCTTATATGAGGCCACTTTGAATTGTAGCCGTTGGATCTTGATCTGACGGCTACAAATATCCATAATGATCTCACCCGCTCCTTGATATGACACACTCACCGACCCACTGATTTGATATCTACCCTCCGATCGGAATCTAATGGCAATAAAGATTGGCCTCATGCTCCTTATATGAGAACGATCTCATGTAAACTTATATATATATATATATATATATATATATATATATAGGGAAAAGTTTAAATGAGATCGCTCTCATATTGCTTATATGAGGCCACTTTGAATCGTAGCCATTGGATCTTGATCTGACGGCTACAAATATCCATAATCATCTCACCCACTCCTTGATGTGACACACTCACCTACCCATTGATTTGATATCCACCATCCGATCGGAATCTAACGGCAATAAAGATTGGCCTCATGCTCTTTATTTGAGAACGATCTCATGTAAACTTATCTCATATATATATATATATATATATATATATATATATATATATATATATATATATATAGATACTGCCTATCCTGCCACCCATTGAAATTGCAGGGGGCCCCAAATTTTGGCAAGTTTAAAATAAAGATTTTTTTTCTTTTGGGGACACCCATGCTTTGAAGCTGTGTTTAGGAGGCCCCCCCATCACAATCGTTCTTTTTAGAAATCCAACAGGCAACCGGGATGGAGTCGGTAAGTTTCAATCCCCTTGTTGATCTGTCACGCCAACTTTCAATGCTCTTCGAGCCCAAAATGAGGCTCTCGATGCTCCTCCAACCTAGAAAAGGTTTCCTCCCTTTTAACTCCTAGGCTACGGTTAAGGCTCCAAATTGGACGATGGTTGTTTCTAGCGCTGTTGGGTCATGGCCGAACTTTTTAGGGGCCGTTTGGGGCGTGATTAAAAGCAAAACATCCAGTTCGGATGTTTTGCTACACTGTAGCATCTGGATATTTTATATATCCAGCTGAAACACCTCTAAAAATCCACATGGATGCTACAGTAAATATCCAATATCCGGTCTGAATATTTTTGTAATAATCACGCCCCAAACGGCCCCTTACTGTCCTCATGGAATCCCACCTCCTTGTCCCCTTATGACAAGACTTTGTGCAGGTTTGCTTCGTGTACCAAAAATGGTGATGTCATGCATTTGTTGCGGGGGGTATTTACTCACCACTACGAAAACAGAACATCTTTATTAATTAAAAATGTTACATCTTTTAAAAAAGAAACAGGTGTTTAGTACAAGCATGCTTTACAGAGGAGCAATCCAAGCCGCAGGTAGATGGTACATAAGTTTTTCGTTGAATGGTAGCAGCAGAGAGCAGAAGAAGAAAACATGCACCCCAATTTCCACATCGGATAAATTCAGAATTTTTTTGTCTAAAATGGGTGCCCCTACAACTAACAAATAAGACATATGAGGGCCCTAAAAATCACGATATATATATATATATATATATATATATATATATATATATTATAGGAAAAATTATATAATAAATCATAAAAAAAATTCAAAAATGACACATTGTAGCAAATCTTTCCCGAAATGGTGGCGCAGGCGCTTACGTGGCTTTTTTTTAAACTAACCCGATGTAAAAAGAGAAAGGCATCGGTCAATGCCTTATATGTTTTTATCCTATTTTAAACGGGCAGTCACTTCAACGATGTATATCTCTCTTATTTCTAATCCGTTTTTGCCAAAAGAAATTTTATTCATCTTTATTTTTAGTGCTCTTTCTAGTCATCATGATATCACAAAGATGTTGAGCCATCACATACTATTTATCATAGTTTTTATAGTATTTTTTTTATAAATAGCGTGCGATGGATCAACATCTTTGTGATATTATGATGACCAGAAAGAGTATTAAAAATAAGAAAGAATAAAAAAATGGGCAAAAATAGATTAAAAATGAGAGAGATATGCATCGTTGAAGCTATCGCCCCTTTAAAATGGGATAGATTTATTTTGAGCTATTTTAGTGAGACAAATTTCAACTATGTATATCTCTCTAATTTTTACTCCATTTTTTTCCTTTTTTTCATCCTTCCTTATTTTTAGTGCTCTTTCTGATCATTATAATATCACAAAGATGTTGATCCATCACATACTATTTATCAAAAAAATACCATAAAAACTATGGTAAATAGTATGTGATGGCTCAACAACTTTGCGATATTATGATGACTAGAAAGAGCACTAAAAATAAGAAATGATAAAAAAAATGGACAAAAACGGATTAGAAATAAGAGAGATATGCATCGTTGAAGTTACTGCTCGTTTAAAATGGGACAAAAACATATAAGGCATTGACAACCGATGCGTTTCTCACAACCGACGCCTCTCGGGTTAGTTTTAAAAAAAAGCCATGCAAGTACTTGTCATAGCACCATTTCAGGAAATATTTGCTACAGTGTGTCATATTCAAAAAAAAATTTTGATGATTTATTATATAATTTCCCCTTAATATATATGTATATATATGAAAATCTGAATTGAAGTACAGATTTCTTTCCTGTACTCAAGTACATCTCATTGTCAGTTTTATGATCAATGGTTAAACTAAATGATGCCTCCTTAATTCTCCCTGACTCCCAAGTCCCACCTTACTCGACATTCACACAGCGTGCTCTCTCATGGACCTTATTGACCTCCCCATCTCACCCACTGGAGAATTCCTATTTCAAAAACCAGGTGACCATCTCTTCCACACACCCCTGCTTCCTACAATCAGGAGAGGCGACTTGCGGTGGCAAATTTTTGGACGCCTACCCGCTCAACCTCTCACACACCATGACTCCATCCAATTTGTGTAAGGGGCCAGGGGAGAGGAGGGGGAGCTATGTCCACACTCAACATATACGATGAGGAGCTGCTCCTCGGCCAACCTCATGGTTGAAGGAAGAAGTTAGAGGGAAAGATGAACTGATAGATCTCATGGTTGAAGGAAGAAGGCATCCACCCAGCCAAAGATTAAATTTTTATTCTTCTTTTTTGATAATTTGATAGGATGTACTGCACGGTGCTGGTCCAGATGAAAAGGTCCGTGATGGGGGGCTAGGAAGCATGCGAGGAAGGAGGAGGGTGGCTAGTGAGGAAGGAATGGAGAGGGAACAGTGGGAGGCTTACAGGCGTGGTGATTAAATGCCTATAAAGAAGGCCCTTGATATCATAATCAAGGGTCAGATTTGTATTTGAGTACAGAAACTTACTATGTACTTAAGTACAGATTTTCCATCCTCTATATATATATATATATGCCAAAAAAGATATTTTTTCATATTACCCTACCAATGAGCATAGAATGCCATATTACATGGTTTTTCTAGGCTCATGCCATATAACCTAGTTTCAGAACCCGATCTTCCCATTTTGCCTGCCCTTCATGTTTTACCCGCCCTAAGCCACGCCCAATTTCGAAGAAGCTTCCCCTGCATTGATCATACAGTGAGGAAGTTCCCTGTCAGAGGCAGAGACTTACTGATGAAGAGACGGCACTGTGTCGCATACACAAACATTTTTGACAGCTTTATCAAGTTAAACATGGTTTTCAAAATCGAACCTGACCGACCAGTCCAACCGCAGAGAACCAGTTGAAAAAACGGTCCAGGCAGTCCGGTTCAGGACGATCCAGTCTGTTCGCCGGCTTAATTAGAAACCAATCGGTTCAGCTAGTGAACCGCCGAACCGGAGCTAATTCAGTTCATTGCCAAACCATTTTTCTTCAAAAATATTATATTTTAAGTGGGGATTCGAACTCTCCTTAACTCCTCAACATCTTAACCAAAATAAAAAATTCACACTAACATAGTTTAATGTTATTTTTTATATAAGGGAGGGTTTTTATTTAAAAGAAAGTTGTGTGTCAAACTGGTTGAACTAGCCATTGAACTGAACATACCAGATTTTTGGGTCGAAGGCTGTCCAGTTTTGAAAACCTTAGTTAGACAACCTCTTATACTCACAAGCAGGTAGAAAAAGCTCGCCAATGCCACTAAAAGAATCACTTTCACAACCTCTTGATTTTATTGCAAAAGTGGTTTGATAACTCAAAATCATTGTTTTTTATTCACACATTCTCAGAATGAATAAAGTTAAAATTTTGTGCCGAGAAGTACTTCTAACCGAGTGGTAAACTATTTTTTACAAATTTCGTCGTCCCTACAAGTGGCTCTCTCAAAGAATTCAATATATAAGAGAAAGAGGAGAAAAAATATAAAAAAAACAAGGAAAGGTAAAAAGAGGAGAATAAAAACGAATAAAAAATAAGCGAAGGAAAAATGGGATACCATGTCTCGAAATCAGGTTACATGGAACACGTAAAAACTAAGGGGCTGTTTGGATAGTGAAAGAGGGCTGAATTCACTGTCAATTCAGCCCTCTTTCACGTGAAAGAGGGTGAAATAGGTTTGTGTGGTGAATTTCAGGTGAATAAGAAAATTCACCTGAAAGAACAAATTCAGGGTGAAAGCTTTCACCTGAAAGTGAATTCAATTCATCTGCGAAAATACAATTTTGCCCTCATCATGATTCATGAACAGTACTCCCTCCATCCCAAATTTGTACCAAGATTTAGTTTTCCAAATTAAACTAAAATTAATCCATTTTAGAAAATTATATGGTATTACTAATGTCGGACAGAGTGTAGAAAAGAGGTCATGCAGGGGTAAAATGGTCAAAATGTAAAAAATTACTTAATGTATCATATTCACTATCCAAACACATAACCAATTATATTCATCTTAAAAATTTCACTATCCAAACGAATTTCACATTCATCATGAAAGTCAATGAATTTTTTCACCTGAATTTGATTTCACATTCATTACTCTTTCAGTATCCAAACAGCCCCTAAAAGTAATATGGCTCTCCCAACAAGCCAGAAGATGAATTGGCCCTCCCTACATTTTTTGTCTTTGTTTTTTTTTTAACCCCTACCTACTTACATAGGTGCTGTTTTTGTTGTTTTTTGAGGGGTGACCCTACCTAAATGTTTGATGTTTGAGGATGTTGATTGTTGGCAATAAAAAAATGTGGATGATGATGACGAATTAGTGACGCTCATCATGATCAGGGACACCAAGATACCAAAGTCCCTTCAGTCTGAGAAAGCACACAACTCAAGAGCTGCTCCACGCTCCAACTTTCCCCACTCCAAACCAGGAGCTCCCTCCCCTTCCCACCGCCCCGTTTCAGTTCCAAACCCTCTAAGATGCCCCTGATCCGTCTCCAGCTCCCCAACGAGTTCGGCCTCGGGGACCCGTCCCTCTACCACTCCGCGGAGCCCGACGACCCCGAGGCGGTTCTCGACGGCGTCGCCTTCTCCGGCCTCGTTGGCATCCTCCGGCAGCTCGGAGACCTCGCCGAGTGAGTTGTCTCTTCGTTCTTTTGTTTTGTTTTTCAGCCTTTTCTTGTTCTTTTGAGTTGGATTTGAACTCCCTAATATTGGGCTCTTATCATACTTGTTGTACAGTTTTCAAGTTCAGGGTGAAAAATTCCCAAAAAAATGAACTACTCTCTGAGTCCGGAATTAGTAGATACATATGGTCTTGCAAAATGAAGTGATTTTACAGAGGAGGGAGTGTGCGATTGTCAGGATTAGTAAACAGAAATGAATGATTGTCAAGATCAGAAAACAAAAATGAACGGATTTTAATTTTTTGTGCAAAGATTTGACTGGAAAAATTTGATTTGAAAGCAGTTTCCTGCGTTAACGAAGGGCCCTTTTGCTGGGTTAGGGCGTGTTTGGCTGCCGCTTTGCGGTATGGCAGAAGTGGCTTTTCCTTTGCAAAATGTAGCTCTATTCAGATATGAACACAAGCTATGTACAGTATCTACATTCAGACCCATTTTAGCTTCAAAGTACTTTGAGGCCCAAATTCACTTCGTGAAAAAGATGGTTTAAAAGCGATATACGTTCATACACCTTTAAAGGAAAACCAACTCTTGGCGCTGAATTATATGTATTGCCATAGAATCTTACCATCTTTACCCTTTTTTTTTGCCCATTGGAGATAATTGTCTCTCTTCAGGTTTGGTATAAACTGAACTAAGAAATGCAATTTCGGATCTCTGTTGGCCAAAGAGGCGAGTGATTAGAGAGATCTTGCAAGT
The DNA here is from genome assembly GCA_039654745.1 of Houttuynia cordata. NCBI lineage: Eukaryota > Viridiplantae > Streptophyta > Magnoliopsida > Piperales > Saururaceae > Houttuynia > Houttuynia cordata. The sequence continues at coordinate 37,556,235 of CM077506.1, forward strand.
AATTTTTAGTTGGCAGAAGAGATGAGAGATTTGCAGAGAAAAGATCTTCGTGATCAGAAAAAGATAAGTATTTTGCCATCTAAATGATACAAATACTATCATGGAAAAAAAACTGAATTCATAAAAAATGTATTTTTTACAAACTAAAAACACTAGGCTTACATTCTAAATATTGTAAACAAACACCATCATTACACAGCAAGACTTAGCTCATTGAGGTCTTTCTTAGAATAGGTAAAGTTCATCTTTACATTATACTGATTCTCACTTTTCCAGAAAAATGCAACGTCAATGGAAAACCATGAACTGAAGCCCTATGATCGACAAATCCATTCAACTTAGATAGATGATCAGCAACCTGTATAATTGAGGAGATGTCCTCTTAACTCAGGACATTACTATTAGGATGAAGTTTCACATTTAAGACTGTTTTTGCTAGCACAGCTTCATTTAAAGCTTTTTATTAGCATTCTCCTGTTACCAAAAATTTGGTAAAAACTGAAATTTAATTTCACGCCTAATTTTTCTATGTTGTGAGACATGCAAATTTCAAATCAGAATGCATGTCCGGATACAATGGATGATGACTTAGGCCTATGACAATAATTACGCTGATTTTAATATGTGAAATCAGTTGATATTTTCATCCCTGGAAGTATTACATCATATTAACTGTTACTTTATTAGAACATTGTTGATCATATTATGGAACAGTTGGGTCCCCAAAAAAATATAGAGAAATTGAATGTAGCTGAAATGAGGAGTAGATACGTGAAAAATTGGGTAGTGCCTTTAGTAAAGAAGCTTAGGCAGTGTAGGTTGCGTTGGTATGGGCATGTACGAAAAAACCAATGAATGTCCCGGTACAAGGGTTGAAAGGGATGCAAGTTTGCAATGCCAAAAGAGGGAGAGAGAGAGCTAAGAGAACTTGGATGGAATTAATAAGAAAGGATGTGGTTACTCTATCTGTTATGAAAGAGGTAGCACAAAACAATCTAGAATGGAGGAGTAAGATCCATGTTGCCAACCTCAAATTGTTGGGAAAAGGTGCTTCTTGATTATGATTATGATTATGATTATATTGATCATATTACAGGTTTGCAGCAGATGTTTTCCGTGACATACTTGAGCAAGTAGCAGTTACAACTTTTAGAAGCAATAAAATGAGTATTCGCATAAAAAGGATAGACACAAAACTTACTCCCATTGAGAAGGCTGTTAAGGCCCAAAAAAGCCACTTACATTTCGCTTATACATCAGGTATATGTCTTACTATCTTTTTTCTTATCCTCTGATTTTAACTTTATGTTTGTGCAGTTATTACCGCTCCTCTCTTTACTAATGTTAATTATTTTCTATGCATAGGCACTGATTGACCTTGAATAGATTACCATCTACGTGTTACTACTTACAACATGGCCGTATGGCATAAAAGTGAATGTTACTGACAACGATATCTTGAATACATATAGAACACATATAATCTGTTAATGTTATTGCCCGACATCAGATCATTAGAATTTAATACTTCTGGTTCTGGTACATTGTTAACAAATTGTTGCAGATTTGTTTAAGTGATTGGTTTTTATGTATATTTGCTCTCAGATGGTAAAGAAAACATGTGAATGTCAAAATTATATTGGGAAAATAAATGTTGTGTGATGATGCACGGTTTCTCTGCATTGACCTTTTCCTGTATGTCATATGGAGTGTGTTTTTTCATATTTACATTTGGTTATACTGTATCATATCATTGCCTATGTATGTAAAAAGTACTTTTGTATTTGTGGAGAATGAAAGGCAAATAAGGATAAAGGGGGAGAAATAACACATCTTGGCTCTTAAATTTATATACTAAATGTGAAGTGTTTTGTAAATATGTCTATTGAGGTCCTTCTCAGTTTACTTTCTTCTTTGATGGGTAACAAAATATTAGGGATATAGATGCCAATTGCGTTCATATTTGTACAAACTTTGTGTGCTCGTAAATTTCTGCAGATTGGTTGTGCAGTGCCATACTTGCTTGTTTGTAATCATATTGCACTAAAGGAGCTGATGTATAAATATTTACTAACTATGTAGGTGGGTCTTAACAAAATGTTAGTCATGCATGCCCATAGCTCTCATAGTCATACGAATTATGTCAAGTTTTCATCAATTTTGACGGACGTATTCTATGATGTCATGTTTGCTTAAATTTTATTACTTCCGTGGATCTTCTTTGTAAATGCCTAGTACGTATGTGGAGTAGAAGTTTAAAATGTTTCTACACTGTACCATAGTTTTTTTTATTCTTTTGAGGAACCATATAGCTATTTGATAGACTGGGAATCATGAAGTTGTAATCCTTTTAGACTTGTGTAACAATGGCTTTTCAGGCTCTGACTGGCATGTTAAGATTCGAACAAAACAAAAACACCTCAGTTGCACCGAGTTGCCACAATTCATAGCGGATTCTTATGAAAAATGCCATAGTCCTCCACGTTTATACTTGCTAGACAGGTAAGATCCAATCTAAAGAGCAATCCTGAGTAATTATAGAACTTTATTGATTAACCAGGTCTTGGTCTTTAGGTTTGATTCTGCTGGTGCCGGTGCATGCTTAAGAAGATATTCAGATCTGCCATATTTTGAGACTGTATGCATGAGCTCTGATCTCACAAAAGCGGAGAAGGTTCAAAAAGAAAAGGAGCCCCGTCATCGGAAGGTAATTGTTTCAGACATCCAAGAAAGACCTGAGTTTGCTCAAATATTAGAAGCTGCGAATGCTACATTTTGTCTCATGCACAGTCCTTTCCTTGGTTATAGAAAAGGTCAATCTTAAGTAAAACAAGAATTGATAGTTCTAGATTCGGAGAGCATTTAGCAAATTCAGTGATTCAGTAATTATTTGGGATCAAAACAAAGGCAATGAGCTGGCAGCAAGAAGTGAAAAACAAGTTACCTATTACTAAGCAAGCAGTAGAGTAGCCTTGTTGATGACTGATTGGCCCAGTTCTGTGTTCAAATAGTCTTTTTGCTTTTGTTTGAATCAGATTTTAGTGTTCCTGTCCTCCAGTAAAATCCACTGAAGTATCATCATACTATTACATGACAAACATTGATGTAACCTGGCTTATAACCTACATAAGTCAATAAATAGACATTATTTTTATATTCAATATTTATCTATAAATCCAGACAAGATAATCTGTTTGCTCGGGAAAAGTATGCTGACCTTTTAACGTTTGTTTGATTTATATGCTATCCACAGAGAAAAGGATCACGAAACAAACTTGGAGGTGCTTCAGATGCTATTTCTAAAGTTGGTCACCATATTAGTGACAGGTACGCATTTTTTTCACAGATCAGGTGATATGACATTAAATGGATGGTAATGATGTTATTTTACTAGATACAAGTTATTTAGAAGTTGAGGGTGTGAGTGCTTATCGTATCAGGTTACAGTTCACCTCTTTTGGTTGCGAGATGATTACTTCTAGATCTAGTATGAGTTATCATACGAATCAGAATTTGTCATATGACTCAGGCGAGTATATTTCAAGGTCCAAGTCTTCAGTCAAACCTGTAGAGGATGAACATGGTCACGTATCCACATCTGCAACAAAGATGAACTGTGTAGAGAACTATTCATCTGTTCTCGAAGAAAAATTGCAGGCTACTGAGGATTATGATTGGCAAAATGGATCACTTCACGGAGAAAGTATCTTAAGAAGGTCATCCTCTGTTTCTTGGGATGAGAAGACAGAAATAGTGACACCCATTATTCAACAGAGGGATGGTGTTCTTGATGATTGGCAATTGGCATCAGGATCCATGCCTGCAAGCAACAACATAACCAAATTGGATGCGATCCCTACCAGTCTAGGAAGCTCGGATCAGGATGATATTGTTTTTGATCTAGTCAATATACCGGAATCATTTTCACAAGAAGACCACTTCAGTGAAGCCACAAGCAAGGAGAATTCTATGGATGCTCTTCATACCTTGGATTCCGATATTGAAAAAGATATTTTATGTCAAACCGAGGGAGAAGTTGAACTGCAGTTCAATATAAAGGCTGAAGGAGTTGAAACTTTAGATGGGCTTACACATCAAATGAGTGACAAGGAAATTGTGCGTCAAACTGAGCAAGAAGTTGAACTGCAGTTCAATATAAAGGCTGAAGGAGTTGAAACTTTAGATGGGCTTACACATCAAATGAGTGACAAGGAAATTGTGCGTCAAACCAATCAAGAAATTGAACTGCAGTGCAATGTGAAGGCTGAAGGAGTTGAACCTATAGATGTGCTTACACATCAAATGAGTGACAAAGAAATTGTGCGTCGAACCAAGCAAGAAACTGAACTGCAGTGCAATGTGAAAGCTGAAGGAGTTGAAACTATAGATGTGCTTACACATCAAATGAGTGACAAAGAAATTGTGTGTCAAACCAAGCAAGAAACTGAACTGCAGTGCAATGTGAAAACTGAAGGATTTGAAACTATAGATGTGCTTACACATCAAATGAGTGACAAAGAAATTGTGCGTCGAACCAAGCAAGAAACTGAACTGCAGTGCAATGTGAAAGCTGAAGGAGTTGAAACTATAGATGTGCTTACACATCAAATGAGAGACAAAGAAATTGTGTGTCAAACCAAGCAAGAAACTGAACTGCAGTGCAATGTGAAAACTGAAGGAGTTGAAACTATAGATGTGCTTACACATCAAATGAGTGACAAAGAAATTGTGTGTCAAACCCAGCAAGAAACTGAACTGCAGTGCAATGTAAAAGCTGAAGGAGTTGGAACTATAGATGTGCTTGCACATCAAAAGAGTGACAAAGGAATTGTGTGTCAAACCAAGCAAGAAACTGAACTGCAGTGCAATGTGAAAGCTGAAGGAGTTGAAACTATAAATGTACATACACATCAAACGAGTGATAAAGAAATTGTGGGTCAAACCAAGCAAGAAACTGAACTGCAGTGCAATGTAAAAGCTGAAGGAGTTGAAACTATAGATGCGCATACACATCAAACGAGTGACAAAGAAATTGTGTGTCAAACCAAGCAAGAAACTGAACTGCAGTACAATGAAGAAGCTGGGGGAGTTGAAACTATAGATGTTCTTACACATCAACGAAGTAATCTATTTTCAGATTCTTTAAATGTGGATTCTCCTATTTTCTCTTACAGTTCTTTGGACAAAGAATTATCTCCAACTTCCTGCCCCACCATGACAGAGGAGATGATCCAAGTGGAGGTTACTCAGCCATCCCCTCTAGGTCTTAATTCAAATAACCTGAGAGTTTATGGGGAGAGTTCTGATTTTATTGGCCCTTCAACAACGGGAGGTTTTGAAACTATACCTGATGATCTGCCATCTTGGTCCGCCCCTTCCAATCTACAATTGCCCAAGGTTGCTGATAGTCTGTGTGAGTCTGAGAACTGTCATATAACTTCTGATGTTCCTGCTGTTACAATATGGACAAATGGTGGGCTTTTGGGTCTCGAACCATCAAAGCCTCCAGATTTCAGTGAATCAGATTCCATTAAGAAGAATCACCAAAAGCCTGTAACTGCTTTCTCGGAGAAACAACCCGTTGAAGTTCAAGAAGTGATTCCCAATGGTTGCTTCCGTGCAGTTAGGGAACAAAGTGAGTTGCCATCTAATTTCTCTGGATTTAGTGATAAGTTTTTCCGAAATTCACAACGGGGGAAAGCATTTGTTACCTTCCATAATGCATCCGTGCCCTCCAACATGGAGTCTCCTGCTACAGCATTGAAAGGAGACTCCTCCCATATTACACAGGAGACAAGACCAAGTGTAATTGCATCCCAGGCTCATCATGATGCTGCTAAGGAAGAAAAGTTTGGGTTGCCTTCACCTCCACTAGAACATATACGTATCTCTTTCCACTCTGCTTCAGAGGCTTCTAAAATGAAACTAGAATTTCTCAGTAGACTTCCTGAGAGGTTTCAAGACGTCCATTTCCCTTCATTTCATCTGTTGCCTGAACAGGCTGCCTCATTTCAAGCTAATTGTCCCGATTCTGAAGATGACACATTTTGTCGTTCATCCCAATATTTGTCTGATGATGCACTCAGTCCCCGTTCAGACTTGAGCTCAGAACAGTGGGAATTTAGAGAATGTGATGTGAATGGAGATAATGAGCTATATGATGTTTTCTCTAGTGCACCTTCTGTTGTTTCAATCTCTAGCTCCTTGGAATTTGATGCTGTAGGAGATCTGAAACTCCAAACGCCCATGCCCTGTGATGTTGAAGGTGTAAATGCTCAAAATGAAATGCAAATTCTTGAATCTGGTTCTTCACTAAGGAGTTCAGGGTGGAGCTCGTTATGCTCTGCAACTAGAGAAGAGGATGGAACAAAAGGCTCGCTATTGGAAGATCCTTCAAACGCTGATCTGTCATACTCTACAACAGATTGTACCTGTGAAATGCCCCCATCACCACCACGCCCTCCCCTGCAGAGGATAATTAAATCTACATCTTCCTCAGAAGACCAAAATTGTATTCTAGATACAAGGAATTCACAAACAGATTCACATATCTGCGGGTCCATTACTTTAGAGCTACATATGGCAGATGTACAGCAACAACTAGATGTCAACAATAAGGCTGTGACAAAAAACAAAATCATGGTAACTAATATTGTTCAGTTTGTTTTTTATTCTCTTAAACCATGTTTATATTCTGAAATTTATTGTGCTTCTTCATGATCTATGATCAGTATATGCTGCTTGATCAACCACAATTGGATGACAAGAGGGAAGTTCATCAAATTCCTAATGGGAGCATTGTGTTATAGGAGAAAGTTTCGCTACAAATTGCAAAAGAGGTGGGCCTTTCATCTGTCTTTTGTGTAAAGAGAAGAAAGTGACACGCATAATTTTGAAATTTGTCTTAGGGTTATAAATGAGAGGTCGGATTTGCAAGCATGAGACAAATGAAAGAAGAGGATTTATATTTTTTGCCTAGTTGGGAGTTCTCTTCTTCTTTAATGTCTTCACTACCTTTTCTTCATTTTTCTCTATTCTGAATATGTCAGCAACACTGTCAAGTGCTTTTAGATTTTTACATGAGAAAGGCCTTATGATGTGTGAAATAGTTATGAGAGGTGCCAAACAGAACCTTATAAAATCATATCTTAACTTATGAAACCATTAAGAAAATATACTTCTTTTTTCTGTTTAGACAGTAGAATAGTATTGCTTCAATTTCGCATTTTTCAAACAGCTCTTTTGAGGTGAAAAATTAAGTACTCGGGCAAGAGACTAGTGTTGTTTTCACCTTTATTTCCATATTCATGAAAGTAAACTATGCATTTTGTTCTGATCATGTTTCGATTTCTAACCATGTTCGATATTGTATAATGGTTTCCTTGCTTATGTCTTCATATTTATGATGGCTTAATGTCTTTTTGTGTTGAATTCTCCAGTACTTGAGCGTGATGCACAGAATGTCAGTCAAAAGGAAGCTTTCCACGTATTTGATAATCTAACATTAATTTTAATTCAGTATCGGAGAAAGCAAATGCTATTCGTCAGGTTGTTTTCTTCTATTTTTCTTTATTATTTGCTTTTTGTTGCCAGCTCTCATGGACTTCCTTGTTCAGGCTGTGGCTAGTGATGAGGGAGCTAATGGTGAAAATTGAACCGACAGTTGACTTCAACTACCTCTTTTGTACATGACTTAATTTGTGGTTGATGTCACCTGAATTGTGTATTCAACTTGGATCTTGGAAGGGCCCTCAGGTCAGGTATAATTATAGGAAAAATGTGAATAGTTCTGTGATATTCTGTTATTGTTGTAAATGTTGTAATTTAGTGAAAGTATAGTCTATATAATTTTCTAGTTCCTTTTAAACGTAGCTGCAGAGAGCTTTCCAATTGGCAAGTGTGCAGGCTGGATCCCCTCCCTCAAGATGTAAATCCTATCTTTCAAATGGAGTTTTTGCTTCTTGCATCAAATAGTTATAGTCATGGTTCTAAACATATTATCATTAAATGATGATGTCTCACTTTTCTAATGTCACAATCTAGATTTTTCTGTGTTAAGTGACTGTGCCTCCACATTTGTCCATATTTGGAATATTATTGATGTTTGTCATCTTGAAAGCGGGAGTCCAATGGTGGTTCTCTTTTATACCCCACTGCTTTTTCCAAAGTTTCTTCATCAAATTTTACTTCATTTTAATTTGATTACTTTGCGCCAGAACTTTTACTTCTGTAAGTGATGGACACTGGCCTAGCGCTGTTTTTGCTTCTCATCTAAAATAACAAATTGTATTCTCGTCGAGTTTCTTATTTTTCATGAGTATATGCCCATGTAATGACTGTTTTGAAAAAGACATACCTCCTTCCGTCCCACATTAATTATATGGATCAGATATCCAAAGTCAACTTTTATATTCCCTCTGTTCCAAAATATTATGTACATTTAGAATTATTCACTGTTCTAAAATACTATGTACATTAGGAATTATTCACTGATCTAAAATATTATGTACATTTCATCAAATCACTTGACTTCCTCTTTCTAAAATTAGTGGAGATTTAGAAGGATTGACTTGAACTTAGTCGTGAACTAGCATACGAGTTGGACGGGATGAGAAGAAATCACGTGGCTTTTTTATGGGCTTTATGGTCTAATAAAAATGAGAATTTTTTCAGATGTACACAGTATTTTGCGACTGAGGGAATAGTTCAGATTTCCAATTCCGACAACTGACAACTGAAATGGAGGGAGTACTAGATCTAAACACCCATGTATATTGTCATGCTGTTATATTCATTACAATGCTAAATTTGGTACCAAATTCCATAAAGTGTCTAATTACGGTGATTTAAGTCATCTTTCAAGCCAGAACATTGGGAATAAAGGTAAAATCTTGTGTCCGTTTCTTCGTGATTGACGAACGTCTTTGTTTTCTCTGTATTTAATGCAGATTGACAAGCTTCTGTATGCAAACATTTTCTCTTTTGTTTTTTTTGGGTATATCATGAAACTCCCTCCCCAAATATTAAACGCACCCCCCCCCCCACCCCCACCCCCAAAGTGCCACAGGCCCTACAACCACGCCAATTTGTGGTCCGGCTTTTGACTCACTTTCTCGGTAGTTCCCAAAGCTGTCACTTTGTGTGGACACACCCTGCACGCCTTTTACCTGGCATCTACTTGAGAATCAAATCTTGCTCAAGTGAAGCACAGGAAAAAGGTTTACTTTTAGTTTAAGGCTGTGGTCCTAGACCGTCAGAGGTACATGTGAGTACATGCTTTCTTTTTATTGTGGACAAATCTTTTTGACAGAGAAAAGGTTCTTTACCTGTTTCTTACATTGGAACCTTCAGCTCTCCCAACGGAGGTGTCCTTTAGTGCTTGTGAATGGTCACCTAACATGTCAATTCTCCATGGGCCAAATGAGGCCAGGTGTCCTTTAGTGCTTGTGAATAGTCACCTAACATCTCAATTCTGCATGGGCCAGTTGAGGCCCATGTCCCTGTTTCTTTACGGTCTTCTTCATAAGTAGATAAATTTCAGAAAACTCCAATATATGCCTCACTCCCTTATCTTGTCTGATATTTCCTCCTTTCTGATTTAGGGGCCGTTTAGGGCGTGATTATAAGCAAATATCCATAGTAGATTTTCTAGATTCACTGTAGCATCCATATTTTTTCCCTATCCAGCTGAAACACGACTTGGGGTGTTTAAGCTGGATAGGAAAAAAACATCGATGCTACATGGATGCAAATATCCACAGTGGATGTTTTGCTTTTAATCACGCCCCAAATGGCCCATAATCCAAGTATCTTCGCCTTTAAAGATGTGGATAATCTGAGGGAACCATAGTTGCCTGTCTTTATTCTCTTGTGTTACTCTAGTCAATATGTTGGTTAGAGAGAGCTTTTGCATCTTCCGACTGATGGAAGCTCTGCACACATCCTGAGCCGTGGTTGCTAGGTGGTTTACTGTGCCTTGTGATTAATTTCTTAAGTATTCATCACATGGCATGTTTAACAGTATACTTGAAGACTTGTCAACCAAGTCCATCGCTTTCTCGTGTTCTCTTCTTGTGTACTCCCTTTGTCCGGAAAAAATAGCTAGAGTTTGCAAATTCCATTTATTCAAGTCATAGTGGGGCCCACATGTGGGAAAAGCCTAAAACGATACCTTTTCCCATGGAATATTTGGCAAAATTTATTTGTCAATGTGTTACCATTTTTTCACTTTTTGGATGTATAAAGAGTGTTGATCACTTTGGAAGAATCTCATATCACTTGAGCCAAGTCATCTCAAGCTGTCACATTTTGACCCGACGGCCGGTGTCAAAAGAGTGGGCAAGTGAGTGTCTCGTATCGCTTGAGCCAAGTCATCTCAAACTGTCAGATTTTGACCCGACCTCTGCTGTCAAAATAGTGGGCAAGTGAGTGAATCACAACACGCTCCTGCTTATGCAAGCCACTTGACAGCAGTCTCATTTAAAATATACCCATAATAATATATAAAAAAATTTATTTTTATAGCAATTGTAACTATTTTTTTACAAAGATATTTTGTAAATGTAGATATTCCAAAAAAATCGGAAGAAAAAAGGCTACCCCTGAATCAAAATACAATTTGAGTGTCACCACCATAAAAAAAGGAAAGACAAATAACATAAAAAAAAAAGAAGAAAGACAAATGAGCACAACTCTTTCTTTCCTTTTTGTTTTCCCTTGCACTAAACCGTGACAAGTGCCACTTGAATGCGGTGACAAAAATACCTAAACCATGATTGGCGTATAGACTAAGATGGTCTCTGTCTTTTTCTCTTCCATACACTGCATTGGACGGCAGTAATTGCAGAGACAAATTGGTAAAGGAGTGGACACAGAAGTTTGCAGATTTCCGGGTCACAACTCACAAATCCAACATCCCAACTTGGAATTGTGGCAGTGTGGCCATAAAGTCTTGAGTCATAGTAGGGCTTAGAATTTGAGAAAAATATTCAGCACTGCCGTCGGATTGGGATCAATGGTATCTACACACCTAGTGTGCGCTCTAGAAAGCCACCAACAGTTAGAGCACACAGCTAGGTTCTTTGTGCATGTCATTCCTGAGAAATTGTTGGGTACAACAGCTTGACCACGTCACTTTTATGTTAGGATGCAAGGAATGTTGATCTCCATGATGGATGGCTCATATTCTTTACGAGCACACTTCAGCTGTTTGGAACTAGTAAAGCATGTGCACGGTTGATCTGGTTTCCTGGCACCCTGGAGTAGTGTGCCAGGGACACTTAATCATTCTCGTGAATCCTAAATTTGATGGCTCATGCGAAGTGAATGTAAATCCGATGTGGCATGCTGGGAGTATGAATAATTCTCCTGAGTGGTAAACTCCTCCCAAAGATCTGGAACCCCAAAGGCGCAGTTGGGTCAATGCTTTTAAAAGTCCTCATTATAGGGCTGTCCAACGTATCTGATAAGCAGATTAATTATTGCCATAGATCTCAATAATTATGATAAGTTATCTGACAGCAATTATCTCAAATATAAAGATAGTAATAGGATAATACCTTATAAATTATCTTCTATATTCTATATGCATATATTACAGTGATATCTAACTAGCATGCGCAGAAGTGAAGATTCTGGAGGTGTTTTCTGTTAGACTTGCTTCTAGGCATGAAATTGCATGACCAAGGCCCAGGCACATTTATGGACATGCACACGTCGGCAAAGGAGACAATTTAAATTTTTTATTTGATAACTATATAAAAAAATCTTTGTTTTATAGTCCTTTTCATAAATTAATGATATTTTAGGCATATGATTTTGGGTTTTCTAGTGAAGTAGAGGTTGCAGAACAAAGTCGTCGGAACTTGGAAGTTGGAACAATTGAATCCTGTAAGCTACATTATTTTTCTTTTTTGTTCTTCTAGAGTGGAATTAAGAGCAAAAAAGTGATTGTTAATTGATGAGGAAAATGGTTGCTGTTTAATTGATGTGCTTGAAATTAGGAGATGACATTTTTTTAAAAAAGAAGATGGCCATATTCAATAAGTGGACTTTGAGACTATTTTATGGTGTACACATTTTATAGGAGCATGCCTGCACAAGGTAATGAACAAAAGAAGATGATGTAACTATAATTTTTTAACTCCTTCATTTTATTGGACTTTTATTAGATTATGAAGACATATGATTCTTGTTCTATTCTTTTGCTTTTTGAAAGTCTCTTGTTGTTGACAGTTGGAGAATATGTGACTACATACACTGATAGGGCTTTGAATGCCGTGAGTGGCGCTAGCTCTCCTCTTCTCTTGCAAAACTTGTAGAGACTGTTGATAGAGACTTGGAAACTGAAGATGCCAAAGAAAAAGAGGAGGGACCTTTTTTTTCTACCAAAGCAAATGGAAGAGCTTAATTGGAAATTCAATGCACCTCATGGAAATAAGTCAGGTTGTGGAAACTGAAGATGCCAAAGAAAAAGAGGAGGGACCTTTTTTTTCTACCAAAGCAAATGGAAGAGCTTAATAGGAAATTCAATGCACCTCATGGAAATAAGTCAGGTTGTGGAAACTGTGAGTCATATGATCACATACTTCATTTAGCTTGCCTTATTTTTCAAAAATAAAAGGCCTATATCAATGAACTACTAATCATACACATGCATACCCTCCAACAATGCTGCGATGTGGCCATTGCAGCGAAAAAATGACGCATCTTGTGGCGATCATGTGCAGAAATAAGAATTTATAACTCTACACTCTTCCACAAAAACAACATATTAAGGGTAGTTTATCAAGGTCACAACCTATGATTACACTAGCAAAACTTCACCAGCAAATTCGCAGGTGAAGATTTAGCTGATCCCGTGAATCAATTGAGAACAAGCTAGTACACACAGGCATGCCCTATGGCATCATCATGGTGCACATCTTTAAATTTTCTACTAGTAAGTCCATAATGAAGATAACATTATGGTCCGTGCTTATTCAAGCAAACATGTCTTGTCTCGGGAAAAAAAACATCTAACGTGACTTTTTTTTTACACAAACGTGACTTATATAATGTGGCCGTGTTTTTTATTTGGACTAAAATCATTTACATATCAAAAGTAATTTGTATAAAAAATCGAAAGAAAAAATATTGTGAATTTACTATCAACGGATTGGTAATCACGATGGACATACAAATATGATACTCCCTCCGTTCCAAAATACTGTATACATTTGGAAATATTCACTGTTCTAAAATATTGTATATATTTTGCCAAAGCACGTGACTTCATCTTTCCAAAATTGGAGGAGACTTGGAAGGATTGACTTGAACTTGGTTAGTGAACGAGCAAACGAGTTGGACAAAATATCAGGGAGAAAAAATCATGTGACTTTCTTGTGGGCTTCATGGTCCAATAAAAATGAGAATTTTATTAAATATACACAGTATTTTGGAACTGAGGGAGTATATGTTATCAATATCGTCAGTTTTTAATGTATAAAAGTCAACTATTGCTTGCAAAAAAATATACAAAAGTCAAACTATTATTTCACTGTAGAAACCACTTCAAAGAGGAAGGAAACTATTCAAGAGGAGGCTACCTAGCTACAGCCTCATTAGAGGGATTTAACAAAAAATGGTTTGAATGAGACATCTTCTTTTACAATATTTTGTTTCTATATTGGCTAGGCTTTATTGTAATGCTACCAAATCCAATGGCTTGTATGCTTTAAGGGATAGGTAGCATCAAAAAAGGGGTTTTCACCAAATAATATTAAAAAAAATTATCGATCGTAAAAGAAGAAAAAATATTTTTCGATCCAGTTATCTAACAACCCACACATGCACTTTTTTTTTACCCTTGACTCGAAAGATGTCAATTAAACCGACGCCTCCCTCTTGTAAAGAAGAAAAACGTCGTTTCAATTGACATCTTTCCTTTTGTTTAGAAAATATTGAAAAGACGTCACTTAAAACGATGTTTTAGCGTGCCTAACCGGAAAGATGTTACTTGAAGTGCGCCTTCCTCTTCTAAATAAATGTCACGCCCCAAAATCCCATACCTCGATCGGAGTGCGGAAGCCAATAATTTATATACAATTCGAGGTAGAGATCCTGGGCACGCGACCGAACAGTCGATTTCCAACCGATTACAATCATCTCAAAAGGATGTGTAACCGACTATACCCGCAATCAGTGTGATACAATAACAGACATCAATAAATAATATAAAATAAATTTACTTAATAATAATCCATTTAAGAAAGTCAAATAAAATAAACCTATAAGTCTATGACACACAATTGCTAATAATGTCATAGGCATCAATAAAAGTAAAGTAAATAACTAAATAGTCTTTAAACTCTTCTCGGCGCCTGCAATCCACCTTTCCACTACTGCACTTCCTGATCTCAATTTTCATTTGCACCTGCATCAGAGAATGCATGAGTATTTCATAGAAACACTCAGTAGGATGTAAAAACCCACTGAATTAAAACAAGTAGTATGAAGAGAATAAGAATAACAAAGGATTGAGAGCATTCCACAACATCTGGACTAAACCAAGGTCTAAACACTTGAAAGGTTAGTCAATAATAACAATCCTAACTCGCAAGTATAGGAAAATATCAATAAGACTCCGAACAAACATATGTGTAAGGAGAGAACAGCAATCATATCAAAGGCTCTAGACATCTAAAGTGAAAGGAGTTACAATTTCTGCTCGTTGAACTGGTGCTTGCAAGTGACTAAAATAATATACCAGAACCACCCTAGGGGTCCTCTCTTTGGAACCTTGCCATGCGTCTGGGATGCTGGCCCCACCAGTACTTACGGACACGATGGGCGGAAACTGAAGACCTTCCGTAATGTCAACAGTCTAACGTACGTATAGTGCCTCCCTTAGGGCAGTATGGAATCACAACTCTATAAATATAAGTGACCTCGCTAGATCTAACAATGGCTTAATTGAGCACACTATGAATCCACCATGGGGAGAGTCTCGCAAGATCTCTAGTAGAAGAAACAATCATGAAATCAATATGAGCAATATCTCAAAGGAATAGAGGTCGCAACACTCTCAGATCATAAGGTATCTCTTACCAGAATAGACTCTCTCACGGAGTATAGATAGAAATGTCAAGGTCCTTGGCCAACAAATAAGTCACTCATTGGAGAAGCATAGAATAACAAGTTTCTCAAAGGCATGTAATCCACTCTTGGTATAACACGAAAATCCAAACACTTCGAATAACATCAACTCACCCAAGAAGTACCATAAAATCAATACATACCTTTCATGTTCAGCCTTAGATAAGAATTCCTTATACACATTGAAATTTTATAATACAAATATCAGAGATAAGAAAACCAAAAAATTTTAGATGATTTGAATTCCAAGTGGAATATTAAACCGACACTTTTAAGATAGATAGTTATAAGTCTCTTGATCAAAGGATTATGCCTCCTAATTAGATTACTTCTAACCCAATTCTTATTGTGATATTCCATAAGTATATAGTCCAATTACTGGTTTTGACACGTTAATTATTATCATATCATATTATATGATGTTATTTGTATACTTAGTATTTTCTCTTAGATTCAGCTCACTGCCTCTGCACAACAGTCCCTTTCCGACAGCTACTGTGCTTTGTACAATAAGACTTAACCTCTGAAATTTTTACTGATAATACTTTCATGAGTCTAGTTTCTAACCCCACTGATTTTATATTTTTTCGATTTTATTTGAATTATTTATTACAGACTATCAGCACAGAAATAGTTCTGGCCGAGATTAAGACTCTTAATTAAACTTGATTATCTCACTTAATAATACATTATAGATGATAATATATCATTAACAGACCATATACTCCCCTCCTAGACCCATTATATACCCTAGGATTATCTGAAATTAATAAAGTACACACCTTTCTTATGTTCTATTACATATAATACAGTTTTAAATATTAATACATCCCAAATAAGACTATTAATATAAGTCACACATTAAGACACAAAACTCAACATGGATCATGGTCAACGAAGCAATATCAGAACTTCTAGTCTCTGGAAAATTAATAAAGCATCAAACTTTAGGTGTGAATTCCCATCTAGAAACGGAACATAAATGCACATATGATTATGATGCACTACGCATAGAAATAATGACACAATTCATTCATCTCACAAGAATCAAAACAATACTCTAAGGCACTGAATCAAAATACTTATAAATATCATATAACAGAAGAGAGGAAAGGGGAAAAAAACCATCCTACTTAATTCACCGAAGATTTCTGCCTTTTTACGCGTTGCTCGTCTCCTCCGCTTTCTCCAAAGCTCCCGCTCCAAGCTCTTGTAAACTCCCACAAGAAGAAACCTTATAGGAGGTGGATGAACGTGGGAAGGAGAAGGGGAAAGGTCTCTCGACGTTCTAGAACTAGGTTTTGCAATAGCACAAGCCAACTCTCTAGGGTTTATATAGAGATTGGGGACAATCCCTTTTTAAACTAATTTTCCATATCATGGACACTTCCCACCAATGAGAAGGCCTCAAGATCCCTCTAGAGACGTGCAATTCAAGTCCAGTTGGGATTTGGTATCTTTTCCATGCAAATCCACCCCAAAAATAAGCTAGAAATCGCAAAACCGCAACCGGCGATCGATCGTCGTATGCGTTTATCTACACTACCGCGTTACAGCCGATTGATCGCAATTATTGCCGATCGATCGCTTCACCCGAAACAAAACAGTTAATAATCACAATAAATACGATCAATCGTTTTGATAAGCGGTTGATCGGTTCAATATGCCGATCGATCGTTGGTTATAGCGATCGATCACAGCTACACACAAATAAAATTCAATCTCTCATATCTTTTCACTCCGAACTCCAAATTGCGCATAGTTGGTGGCGTTAGAAAGCTCTTCTCGCCAACTTTCATTTCCATAAGGCAAAATATGACCAAATCAAACATTAATAGGGTTAAATTTTAATTTTAAAATACTTACTAATTTTCTAGGTGTTACAATAAAGGTGTCGTTTCAACTGACCATTTACGTTTTGTTTCCAAAAATATGTCAGTTAAAGCAATGCCTTAGCGTCTCTTATCGTATTTCCTCCAATGGTCCAATGGCAAGCCTTTTCCTAGGACAACCGCAAAGGTGTCAGTTGAACCAACGCCTAAGAGGAAAGACACCGGTTGAACTACAATAAATTTGGTTGAAAGTCTAAATAGCATGTTGAATGGGGCTCAGCCATTATCCGTGCAAGCCTTAGTGTTAAGTTGGAATATACGTTTTGTTTAAACTTGGAATAGACGTTTTAATTTATTTGTGCTCCAAGTTTACTGGGCAAATAGATGGTTTAAATCTATGTATTCTTTATAATTTATTTTTTGTTTATGTTGATTATATTATATTATCAAGCTTTTTAAAAATCCACAAATTACATCATTGGAGTTGTAGTGTAAAAGATTAAGGCACGACTTTAAACAACGCTTTAAAAACACATAAAGATAATGCATCATTCCAAACGACGTCTTCAAGATATAGACTTTTTGGACAAATTTTTTCACTAAGGGGCGTTAAGACATCATTCCGGATAAAGACTTTCTAAAAATCTATACAAAATATAAGGCGTCAGTTGAAAGGATGCCCAATTTCCTCTTGTCAAGAGGAAGACATCGTTTCGAGTGACGCCTTTAAGCTGAAACAATGTCTTTATCATTTACAATAGGTAGACGTTGGTTCACGCCTTTCGGGCCAGCGTAAAAAAAAGACTGCGCAGGGTCAGCGCTACACTGACGCCTGCATGGTATGTCAGATAAGCGGATAGGGAAATAATATTTTCTCTTTCCCGATTGGTAATTATTTTTAAAAAATATTATTTAATAAAAAAAACCATCGAAAAATCATGTTTATCCCCTATCTTAGGGGCACCCCCTTTTGCTACGAATAATTTAGAGCCCATATTCATATGCACTCTGGCCAGTCAAGGGGCAGGCGAGTTTGAATTACCCACTAGCAACCTTGATTGCTTGCAGGGCCTGATTGCAAGCCAAACCACGATGAAGCGAGGCATACATAAACTTTTTTGTTTATTGTAATTCAACTAATTTAGCAAAAAAGTGTTGCCAAAAGAACTAGTTTCTTTCCAATACGGATAACTATGCACCAAATTTATGCATTAAATCATACATTGGAACTGTGCCTCACTTAGTCCACTTTCTCTCTTAATGAATCAAAATTGGGCCTCATTTACACCAAAAAAGGGGGGCAATTTGTGATCAGGCGGACATAAAGTGCAAATCATAGAAATAAGGCAGCATATACAAATACATTAGCATTTGGATAGTATAGTGTTATGACTCTACAATACTCCCTCTATTAGAAGAGTTGATCTTGCCAACTGTGCAGTCGTTAGATGATGGAGGGCCCATTGAGTGATCATAAAACATAAACTTTTTTTAGAACTGAAGTCACTTCTTTTTGGACGTACGGAGGGAATATCATAAAACATAGGATAAATTGCACATAGGCCCATAAATTATAACAAAAATGCACTTAACTTCCATGTATTATCAAAACTACCACTTAACCCTTATGCCCTAATGTTAAAATTTGGCGGCGTTAGAGTAATTATCTCAGTTCCGAGATAACCCCTTCACTTCGTCTGCTTAGTACTTTATAATAAAAAATCCCTAGTTTCAAATTGCTTATATAAAGAGGCTTCGTCCCCTTCTCCTACCCGTGCACACCTATACGAGGAGCATATTTATTTTACCATGTAATTGGTTGTTCAACATCCATGCATACGAGGACTAGGTGGCCATTGAAAAACTTTCATATCAGTCTGATCAAAGGGGACCGACCACATAACCCCTTAATGAAACTTCCTTGTTATCTTTTTCTTCAGTAGTGATATTCCACCGGCTTATTTATCACGACCAACCTACCTCACATGCTAACGTGGTGAAAGGGAATTAAATGTGGGGGCCATAGCCGTGAAAATAAAGTGGCAGAAGAAGCATTTTCCCTGCTTTTTTTTTTAACTTTCAAGCCACGTGATCTGACAATGCAGTATTCTTCTTTGCAAAGTAGGATACTATTAATACTCGAAAACGATATTTGTACAGCAAATTCTGACACATTTTCTATACACAGCTGATGTGTATGGAAATACCACATCAGTTCACCCACTCATTTCCATACACATCAACTGTGTATGGAAATGTGTAGGAATCTACTGTAGGGTTATCACTGTCCTTAATACTCTATTTCTCTTCATGTGTTAATTAGCTGAGATACTTAGGGTCTATTTGGTGGGCTTAAAAGAAGCTAGATTTCTTTAGAAGGAAATCTCTTTTTAAAAGAATTTAGAACAGCTTTTTTCGATGATATTTAGTATAAAATCCAAAAAATGACAGGGGTATTTTTTTTAAATGTGATTTTCAGCTAATGATGAGGTTTTTTGTTATCAAATGCCTTTGTCTTCTTTTGGAAATTATAGTTTCTGCCGCCATGACCTAAATTCATCAAATGAAGTGAATTTTGGCCAACCAAACACCTTATTTCTTAAACCTAGATTCATTTAAAGAATTTGGATTTCTTACTCCTAAAAGTGCTAACCAAACAGGGCCTTAATTTGTTCGTTTAGGGATATATACTTCAATTATTTCACATACTTAAACTCTTAAATTCAACATGAAGCAAACCACGTATCAATAATACTTCCCATTAAATATATATATTTTAAAAATATTATATTACATTAATTTCTTCTTGAGGCACTTTTTTGTTGATTTTAATTAGGTAATCGCAGAAAAACTTGCTAGCTTACTATTCAAAGGGGAAAAAAGTGCCCAATTACAGGCAGTCTTCACAAATCTGATTTTCTAGTGGTTGTGTCATTTAATTTAAAAAATAAGGGTTACGTATCATTTAAAAATAATACATAAGGGTTAAGTGTCATTTATTCATAATACATAGGGGTTAAGTACCATTTATTCATAATGCGTAGGGGTTAAGTGTCATTTATAGATAGATAATTCATAGGTGCTATATGCTCTGAACGATAAAAGTGTAACAATATCTGATTTTTTTTAAAGTTGCTGAGATCAGCATTTCCCATTTGACAAAGTTAGGGCATAACGGTTCAATGGTGGTTTTGATGATAAGTGTATTTTGATAATAATTTATAGGGTTATGTGTATGTGAAATTTACTTTAAAATAAAAACTTACAAATTAAGTAGCTACCTGATTCGTAAATATATATCCTAATCCTACGTGATCCTGAACTTACTGAAAAAAACCATCCCAAGCCTGGATGGTTGTGGTGTACAGATTCGGTGTAGAATCACAAATTCCCTTTTTCCTTCAGCAAAAGGAAACTCGGACCAGAATCGAATATTCTGAGTTCCGTAGTCCGGTTGGCGATCCACCGTAGCTCGCAGTAGCAGAGACACACACACTTCAAACTCCCCCTCTTTGGGTCTCTCCTTTCTATAAATAGATCCACCAGTTCCACCTCCCAAACTCACATGCTCAAATCTCTCCTCCCCAGTCTCGATTCCTCCTCCGTCTTTCCCAATCCAAACTCCCTAACTTTCCGTCCCCATCTCCGCACTGCAGTCCGTGATTTCGTGATTTGATTGCCCACTTTTTGTTGGAATTCAGATTCCCGTGCATTGTCTACTTTGGTGCTTTGGTTTGGTGTCTCGTGGGTGTTTTTCGCTTTTTGCTTTTGGTGAAGTGAGGAATCCGAGTTTTGGCTTTTTTGGGTAGGTGAATTCAAATAGGAAGGGAGGGAGAATGGCGCGGTCGATGGAGAAGCTGGCGTCTATTGATGCGCAGCTGAGGCTGCTGGTGCCCGGGAAGGTGTCGGAGGACGACAAGCTGGTTGAGTATGATGCGCTGCTGCTGGACCGGTTTCTTGACATTCTGCAGGACTTGCATGGGGATGATCTTAAGGAGACGGTATGGGTTTTCTGGTTTTTTGTTTTTTATGTTCTTGACAGTATTTTGTTGGTTGGCCTGTTTATATTAATTGATGGCTTTTTATTTTTTTTTCTGAGATATGAATGAATACTGAATGGAAGTTTGATTTTGTTAGATATGTCAGTTTGCATGAATTGTTTGATTTTTTTGTTTATGTGGGTTAGTGGATTGGCATTTTCGGATTGTTGTTTGATTTTGGTCTATTTTATGTGTATTGATGTTGTTTAAATTTTTTTTTCCATGTGAGATATTAATCAATACTGAATGGATGACTAATTTTGGTAGACATAGCCCTTTCTATGGTTTATTTGATTTTTTTTTCCGTTTCGTTTGAAATGATATGATCTTTGTTTGATTTGGCGGGACTTTATCGGATTGTCTTTTAATTAACTTCTGAGTAATCTACAAAAAAAGTCAACTTCTGAGTGAGGAGCATTTTTGTAGTTTATTAAAATGTGACATATATAGTTAGTGATCAACCATGCCAAGAACTCGGGGATATCTGGTTAGAGTTATTAGATGGTCGACTTCTCTGTTTCTGTCGGTTAATGGTAATCATCATTGGTTTTGTTGTATAGCGAGGGGTGTCCGAGAGTTTAGAGGCAGGGCGACCATCCTCTTAAAGCACTGTATCCTTTTGCGAACCGCTTGGACCGTACAAGGCCCACAGAACATATCTATAGGGTGAATCGGGATATTATCCTGGGTGGGTGGCCATCGGAGTGGGTTCAAACTCAGGACCTCCGCTTCAGGCCTATCCATCATGCCAACATCCCATTGGTTAAAAATGGTTTTTTATTATTACAGGTTGTACTCAATTGTTTGGCTTTATTGCGAGACAATATTATTTTGGTAAGGTTGAACATTTTCAAGTCAATCGCCATGTAATAATTTGTGTTTATTATAGATTTTGGTTGAAAGAATGTTTGCTGAAATCGTCGATGTATTTGATGATGTATGTTTGCGGCTGTTCTATAGTTTCTTATGAGATGAGGACTTGCCATTTAAATGTTTGCTCTGTGCCATATTATTCCATTTGGAAAAACAGGTGATACTTAAAGAACACAATCCACTAACCTTTTCACTCACTCAATCCATTTTTCTCCATCCACTAATTATTGATAGAAGGATAACATGAGAAGAAACTATTAATATGGTAATGTATATATATAGACCTTAGTATGGGATGGAGTATATTAAAATGATAGGTTTTTAATGACATAATGATGAGTAAGAAAGTCCAGGCTGCCCAGAGTAACATCTCTTTGCAGGTATTATTGCTTGGTAAATGAATGGTGAAGTAGATCCTTATTGAGGATAGGACAAAGAATGAAATGAATTTCAGTACTTAAGAAAATATCTAAGGGGAACCTACTAAGAAATGAGCAGATATTGGATTAGTATTATTTACCTAAGCTGGACATCTTTTGCTGTTGTTGAAGTATGAACACTGTATTAATTGATCTTTGATTGATGTTCCCAGGTCCAAGAATGCTATGAGCATTCGGCTGAGTATGAGGGCAAGCGTGATCCAAAAAAACTCGAAGAGCTTGGAAATGTGTTAACTAGACTGGATCCTGGTGATTCTATTGTTGTTGCCAGCTCGTTTTCTCACATGCTTAACTTGGCCAACTTGGCTGAAGAGGTCCAAATTGCCTATCGACGAAGGGTCAAATTGAAAAGGGGAGACTTTGCAGATGAAAGCTCAGCCACAACTGAATCAGATATTGAAGAGACTCTTAAGAGGCTTGTGTTTAATTTAAAGAAGTCGCCAGAAGAGGTTTTTGATGCCCTCAAGAATCAGACGGTTGATCTGGTTTTCACTGCCCATCCAACTCAGTCTGTTCGTAGATCCTTGCTTCAGAAGCATGCAAGGTCTGTGCATCAGTTCAATCATGAATCTGGTTTCTATTTCTTTTTGTTGTGTTTACTTTCATCCAGTTGCATTCTTGACATATGTTATTTTTCTTCAGAATAAGGAATTGTCTGGCCCAATTGTATGCCAAGGATATTACTCCTGATGACAAGCAGGAGCTGGATGAAGCACTTCAGAGAGAGGTAAAACTTTATTTATTTCAGAACGTGCAAAGAAGCCTCTGATGATACATAAGAAAAGTGGTGTTTAGTGTTGGTTTGAAATTATTATTATGGTCAATTTTGCAGATCCAAGCTGCTTTTCGTACTGATGAGATCAGGAGAACCCCCCCAACTCCACAAGATGAAATGCGGGCAGGAATGAGTTACTTTCATGAAACAATATGGAAAGGTGTCCCAAAATTTTTACGTAGGGTTGACACGGCTCTAAAAAATATTGGGATAAATGAACGAGTCCCATACAATGCCCCTCTTATTCAGTTCTCATCTTGGATGGGTGGGGATCGTGATGGTTAGCTCTCTTTTCTTCTCCCCTTTTGTGTGCTTACTTCACACAGTTTAGTTTTTAAAGACATGTAACAAAATTAAGTATGGGTTTCGAAATGTACCAAAAAAAGGTATGTGTTTTGACAAAATAAATAATATTTGTTTTGAATTGTAGGAAATCCCCGTGTGACTCCTGAAGTCACAAGGGATGTGTGCTTGTTGGCTCGCATGATGGCTGCAAATTTGTACTACTCTCAAATTGAGGACTTAATGTTTGAGGTAGGAAAACTTCGTCCGCCTTTAGGGCCCTGTTTAAATATGTTCGCTCTCGTAGATATTTATATATATATATATATATATGGAAAAGTTTAAATGAGATCGGTCTCATTGGGCTTATATGAGCCCAATTCAAGTCGTAGCCATCGGATTCACATCCAATGGCGCTTTGGATAAGCATGTGTCTGTCCTCTATATTAAGGAGCACCGTCAGATCGGAAACCAAAAGACTGGTCTCATGCCTATTATATATATATATGAGACAGGTCTCATGCAGCTTGCATGAGCCAAGTCCTCTTGAGCCATCAAATATCGATCGAACGGTGGGTGTCAAATTAGTGGGTAGGTGAGAGTAAATCATCACCCGTCCCTGGAGCCATCCGCTCAAGATTTAGCGGCTCAAGATTACTTTGGCTCATGTAAGCAGCATGAGACTAGTCTCATTTAAACTTTTCCTTTATATATATATATATATATATATATATATATATATATATATATATATATATATATATTTTTCAATCTAATGAATGTTTTTTTCTCTACTGTCTAGCTATCTATGTGGCGCTGCAGTGATGAGATGCGTAATCGTGCCTTTGAACTTCACAGATCCTCAAAAAAGGATGCTAAACACTATATAGGTATTGTATTCAAGGTCTAAACCTCTTGAAGTGGTTTCTTAGAATAAATTGCGAGTTGGTTGTTTCCTATCGCATGCGAACCTGTTGATCTGGCCAAAACATCTATATTATCACAAGTATGAGAGAGCATCTACACGTAGATGTTCTCTTCTAATTAAACTTTTCTAGGCTTTTGACCAAAGAAAAAAATTCCTCTCCATTCCTTCTCTAAACTCAAATGCCGCGTTATACATGCAGTATTACAATTGAAGGGTATTTTAGTCAACATACTCTAAATTGTCCGTTTCACCCCTTTTAATTTTAAATATAGTATAACAGTGTAAATATCAATATAGTTATAGATTGGGACTGAATGGAATTGAATTTGCATTGTGTGTTATTTGATGAACATTAAACTAAATGTTTTCCAACTTATACTGCTTACAGAATTTTGGAAACAGATCCCTCCCAATGAACCTTATAGAGTTATTCTTGGGGATGTGAGAGACAAATTGTATAATACACGTGAACGTTCTCGCCATTTGTTGGCCAATGGAACTTCTGACATTCCGGAAGAGTTAACATTTACCAATGTAGAACAGGTCTACCCTCATTCATGCCTTACCTACTATATTTTATGACATGTCTTGATAAATTATTAATAAGTTTATGCATGAATTTACAGTTTTTAGAGCCTCTTGAGCTCTGTTATAGATCACTCTGCTCCTGTGGTGACCAACCAATTGCTGATGGGAGTCTTCTTGATTTTTTGAGGCAAGTTTCGACTTTTGGACTTTCACTTGTCAGACTTGACATAAGGCAAGAATCTGATAGGCACACAGATGTCATAGATGCCATTACAAAGCATCTTAGTCTTGGTTCTTACCGAGAGTGGTCAGAAGAGAAACGTCAAGAGTGGCTTTTATCTGAACTTAGTGGAAAGCGCCCATTGTTTGGGCCTGATCTTCCAAAGACGGAAGAAATTGCTGATGTACTCGACACTTTTCATGTCATCTCTGAATTGCCATCTGATAACTTTGGGGCATACATCATCTCAATGGCCACTGCCCCATCAGATGTTCTTGCAGTGGAACTCCTACAGCGTGAGTGTCGTGTGAAGAAGCCTCTGCGAGTAGTCCCACTATTTGAAAAGCTTGCAGATCTTGAGGCAGCACCTGCTGCCTTGGCCCGCCTTTTTTCTATTGACTGGTACATAGACCGCATCAATGGAAAGCAAGAAGTCATGATAGGATATTCAGACTCTGGAAAGGATGCTGGGCGTCTTTCTGCTGCTTGGCAGTTGTACAAAGCTCAGGAAGAACTCATAAATGTTGCTAAGAAGTATGGTGTGAAGTTGACGATGTTCCATGGTCGTGGTGGAACTGTTGGAAGAGGAGGTGGGCCCACTCATCTGGCTATCTTGTCCCAGCCACCAGACACAATTCATGGGTCACTTCGTGTCACAGTTCAAGGTGAAGTTATCGAGCAATCTTTTGGGGAAGAACATTTATGTTTTAGAACTCTCCAACGTTTTACAGCCGCTACTCTTGAGCATGGGATGCATCCTCCTGTCTCGCCAAAACCAGAATGGAGGGCTTTGTTAGATGAAATGGCAGTTGTGGCCACAGAGGAGTACAGATCTATTGTTTTCCAAGAACCACGATTTGTTGAATATTTCCGCCTTGTAAGTGATCTGACACTGTTATTTTCTACAGTTTAGTGATTGAACTAGTTACTTTTTGCGGATAATTCCCGTGCTTGGTAACTAATGCCATTTTTATTTTGTTTACACTTTTGATAATTGTTTGGAGTAGCATATGCATTAAACAAAATAAATTTTTTCTTCAACTTAACAGGCAACACCAGAGCTGGAGTACGGGCGAATGAACATTGGAAGTCGGCCATCAAAAAGGAAGCCAAGTGGTGGCATCGAGTCTCTCCGTGCAATTCCATGGATCTTTGCATGGACGCAGACAAGATTCCATCTTCCTGTGTGGCTTGGATTTGGTGAAGCTTTTAAACACGTTTTGGAGAAGGATGTAAGAAATCTACACATGCTACAGGAGATGTATAACGCATGGCCATTCTTTAGGGTCACCATTGACTTACTTGAGATGGTTTTCGCCAAGGGAGATCCTGGAATTGCTGCTTTGTATGATAAGCTACTTGTATCTGAGGATTTATGGTCGTTTGGAGAACGCTTGAGAGCCAACTATGAAGAAACTAAGAACCTTCTTCTCAAGGTATTATTTCCAGACTAATCGACTCTATATCCATTTCTTTGTATCTTTTCTTTTACTATCTGATTGTTGATAATATTTGGCTTATGATTGACCAAAAGAGCCGTTAATACTGTCCCATATACACTCTTAAATTTCCAAACAGCTAAGAATGCCCCATACATTTTGAACAAGAAACCTTTTCTCTTACATGTAATTAATAGTTTGACTTTTCCTGAAGGTTGCCGGCCACAGAGACATTCTAGAAGGTGATCCCTACTTGAAGCAGAGACTCCGCCTTCGTGATCCATACATCACCACACTCAACGTATGCCAAGCATACACACTTAAGCGGATTAGAGACCCAAGTTACCATGTGACACTTCGGCCTCATTTGTCGAAAGAAATCAGTGATTCTAGCAAGCCAGCTGCAGAATTAGTGAAGCTTAACCCAATCAGTGAGTATGCACCTGGACTGGAGGATACACTCATTTTGACCATGAAGGGTATAGCTGCTGGAATGCAAAACACTGGTTAGAGATGTGTGTGTTGGTTTTGTGTATCTTTTCCTATAAATAAGTAGAAAGAAATCCGCCTCCCTATTTATGTGAGATAGAACGAGAGACCGGTATGATGCTCCTGCATGGAGATGCCGGCTACTTCTAGAGGTGGCAACTGCGACTTGGCATGCGGGTGCCATATATCTATCTTCCTTTGTGTAGGGAATAATACTCTTTTTAGTACCGTACCTGATACTGTCTGTTTGAGACATTACAAAATAAAAAAGACTACCATTCGAATTTTCGGTATCATCCTATTCTTCTCAATAAAAGCTGCTTATAAGTTATACTCCGTATGTGCTTCATTGTGTTTCTGTATGAAGATTTCTCGTGTCAATACTAGCAGTTTCTGTATTTTCTCGTACTCTGTTTTCTTCATGGTTGTGCTACTAGTCAACGTCTGAATTAAAGTTACAAGTCCGTGTCTTTTGATCGAACAGTCTTCTATGCTTGCTGTACTTGAATGTGGATACTATTTTGATTTCAATCTGGAGAGCATCATATAATGATCCAATAGATCTTGGGCTGATGATCCCAACTTGTACCGGCTACAGTTGTCTTCCTAAATTAATCTCGATAGCATTAGCAAAACTTTGTCTGCAAGATCAGCACCCTGCCCTTGAATGGTTTTCTTGGTAAAACATACTCATCTTGTCAAATTTAGCATTTATATGATGCTTTTTTCAATAATTACGACAGCTCAACCACTAAAATTTGTTGTCATCCGACAGTAGGAAATTTTGTGATTCATAAACACAATTTTTTAAGACTTTTGGGTCTAACTCAACGCACACCCAAGTGCTTATAATCTGTACTTACTAATACTATAAGTGAAAGGGTTGGAACGGACAATTTTTAGTGAATTCCTAAAATACCCTTTATTAGTCATCTGCTGAATGAGTAATGCTAATAACTACAGACCCAAGAGTGCAATTCAACCTCTTGTAAGATTCCCATATTAAAGACTATTAATGTTACTAATTAATTCGATTGTCTTCTAAGTAGTTACAATCCTAATAGTACGCAATAAACGGTGAAAACTACGAAGAAATATTTATAGGATATTACGAGTCCGACTGAACTTCTTACGAGAATTCATAATTGTAATCAACAGTAGTACAAATTGTAAAGTCCTTTGCGCGTGCAATTTGACTATTTCATGTCAAATTATGGAATGTTGCCTCGCCGATATATTAGTATCGGGCCCCACCCGATACAATGTAATATCATTTTTTAAAAATTTTCAAAATCGGCAATATATCGGTTTCGGGCCGATATATCGGTATTTAAATAAAACGTTTAAAAAAATTGAATTTTTTTTTAAAAAGAAAAAAAACAACTTTTTCCGTTTGTTTCCCATCCTATGCCAAATTGCAAGATACGGGTTTAAAACGCGTACACATATTTTGAATTATATATGTATTTTTATGCATATTTTAAAATCTATGCTTTGTCTAAATTAGTATCACTCATTTTAGAAATTATATTGCAAAAATACATGGTAAAAACTATTTTTCGACCACCGATATTTTTTTACACAATATCTCTAATATATCTTTAATATTTTGTCTCTTTGGTCAACTGATATTTTATCGATATTCAATACGGCATTCTATGTATCAAACCCAGTCAACCATTAGCTAGTGACCCTAACCTGAAAGACTCCATCCTGTAGTAAGTCTTCATGTCTATGTTCAAGGATTAATGTAGGTATTGTTCAAATGCCATGTCTAACTGCTGAAGACTTGTATTTTTAGAACCTTATTAGCCACCAAGCCAGCCAATGATTGAAATTGAATAAAAAACTGAAAAATATGAGAGATGAGTATAAAAAAAACTAGACCAACGATAAATACATGAAAGAGAATTAAATGACAGGGAATAAGGTAACAAAGAAAGTGAATGAGTTATTGTAATTTACTCTATATTAGTAGCCCCACATTTAAGGAAGCTAATTAATTAACCTATTTACTCCATCCACTAACCCTTTTTATTCCATCCACTAATCACTGTGAGAAGTGTAATATGGACTGTTAATATGAGACAACTATTCCTGAAATAAGACAACTGAATTGGGACGGACCAAATCCTCCTAATTTGTAGTTTAAGCAATGATGGCAATTCCGATGGCTTGGGCACAGTAAAGTGAAACCAGCAATGTATATTAGCTGAAATCAACTCAATTCCACACACCCTACAGATTGTCCAGGAGCATTATTTTGAAAGGCGGCAGGCCCTAATTTCCATTTCAGCGTAATCTTAGGGTCCATTTGATTTGTCTGATTAAGTGCTGAAGCTGATAAGTAGGTTATAAGTCATCTATAAGTAACTTATCCGTGTGTTTGTTATGACCTCTGATCAGGTAACTGAATTAAGTGAATTTAAAAAATAAACCTAAAAAAATCAGACCCTAAAATACGTCTTATTTTCTTCTGAAAAAGAGCCCGACCCTCTTCATCTTCGACCTTCGGACCTGTGGTAGACATGCTTGAAGGGCATCCCCCTCACCTGAAACTCTCGATCACCTTGCGCTTCTCGGTCATCCTCGCCCCCGGCGCGTCGCAGTCGAAGGCGAATGATTTGCGGCTCAGGTACATGCCCTGCAGCTGCTTCTCGTCGAGTTCTCCACAGCCAGGTTGACGTTCAACGAGTAGGAGCCGGAGGCATTCGAGAAAACTCGGGCTGCCGCATCTCGCACAGACACGCCCAGGGCCTCCGCTTGCTCGGCTGCATGCTTCTTCACGTAGTTCATCTCGTCCGGCTCGTCTAGCTCCGCCACCATCTTCACAGGTCGGTCTAGCAGATTCATCTGTAGCCAATTTTAAATCAACGGAAGCACCAATTTGAAGGTAAGACCAATACAGAGACAGATTTATAGCAGACAAGAAAAAAACTCAAATTTTGATGATTTTGGCAGCTCTAATTAGGGGGGTGGCCTTGGAGATCTTCTGCACGGTTAAAATATACGCTCACCAATTGTTCGACGAAAGTTTTTACCTGATTAATGAAGAGGTCTTTTAATTTTCAGGCACTTGTTGAGTTCTTTGGGACACTCAAGAGAATGGGCTTTGGAGCGTATGAAGGATCTTTTGCTTGTGAATTTGAGAGGAAACCTGCAAATAATTGTTCAGGTATCTTAATGTGTACTTACTCACTCATCAGTGACATATTGGCTAATGATTGATTGAATTTTTAATTATTTACTCGCAATCGCACGAGACTCAGTATAGTCTAGTGGAAACGAGGTCGAACCCAAAGGACTTGGTTGATTAATCTAATTCTAATGAAAAGATTGAATTTTAATGATTTAATTAACTAAAGAAAATAAACTTTAATAAGAAATCAGATGAATGAGAATATCAAAGCGTCGAATCCACCACTAAACATGCAATTACTACTCTCAATTATTATCTCCACAAATTGATATGATACAGTAATTTATGTTCTTGGCCGGACACACAAATTACCAGTGAATGAACTACACGTTCTTGTCCAGACACGAAAAATTCATCCACTATAAATTAATATAACTAACTCTATCCTTGGCCGGGCATAGAATTAATCATAATCCTGTTATTATCTAGACACAGGAAATATCAAGATCAAATTCCATTAATCATTCATTAAGTCTCGGTCAAAGCACTTAAGAGGAATAACAATAAAATCGCATTAAACATGAAGAATCATTATCAACTTTTATTAAATTAAACAATTAAGAGTAGCAAATACAAATTTAGGGCTTTATCTAGCCTTGATAAAGAAAATTAGCTAGACATAGAATAAGAGAAAGAAGAAGCCTGATTTGTCGAAAAAGTCATTTGTAGAAAAACGGTTCACAAATTACTGTTCTCGGTACTGTAGCACTGTAGCAGCACTAGTCACTGTCTTCTTCCTCGAGCATGGTACTGTAGCAATTTTGAATCGCTGTAGTAGCACAATTTAGTCCAAAAGATCCGAGCTTTCTTCCTCCTCTCTCCTGTCCGGCGAACTCCTCTCTTCCTCCGTCGAAAAACACGCCAGAATCCGGCCGAAATCACGCCAGAATCAGGTCGGATTCGGGCCCAAAAGTTCTCTATTTTTCGCTCTGTAGTTCTTTGAAAACTCTCTGTCGTTCTCCCTTTTTCTTCAAGCAAAAGCCCTCTTTTATAGGCCGTCCAAGTCTAAAGTCCGAGCGCGATCCTTCCATAGCCTCCCATATTGAAAATGCCTCAGTTCCGCTTCCAAATCGAGTAGGATTCTGTCCGTTTTTGTTTCCCGATCGAGACACGACTCTGTTTTAGTTCCCGAGTTGCAGACGACCTCCAAATCCTATTCCGGCACGACTGTCGTCACCGCCATTTCCACAGTCGCCGGACCTTCGCCTACAATCCTCACCATCTCCGGCGCCGTCGTGCTCACCGCCTCAGTCGACTCATCGTCTCCTCCAACACTGTCGTTCTTCACCGGGCCTCCATCGATCTCCGTCGAGCACCGCCATGGTCAGAACTGCCATCAATCGTCGCTGTGGCTAGAACCGCCGAAACCCCAGCCGCTGTCAACACAAGACCCATCGCCGTTCTTTGCCGGCGCTCAAGCTCGAGCTTGAGCGCCCTGTTTTCAGAAACAGACGCCCGAGTAGATGGCTCGAGTCGTCTTTTGTTATTATTTTTTTTCTTTTAAAACCAAACCGGCACTGAACCAGTCGATTCAGGTTCAATTTCTTTCTTTTTTCTTCTTTATAACCCGTTGTACTGCTCTCGT
This sequence comes from Houttuynia cordata, assembly GCA_039654745.1. NCBI lineage: Eukaryota > Viridiplantae > Streptophyta > Magnoliopsida > Piperales > Saururaceae > Houttuynia > Houttuynia cordata. The sequence continues at coordinate 37,588,000 of CM077506.1, forward strand.
TCATCGGATCTCATCTCTTCACATAGACTGTTCGGCGCGTTCCTTTTGACGATCTGCATTTGGAACTTTTAAACCTACATAAATAAAATTAAATATAATTTAGACGCATTATAAAACATAAATCCATTAAATCTAATTAACGCATCTAAATTAATCAATTAAACGCATTTATTTATTAAACTCTTAATTACCCACCTAACATGAATAACCATTAATAATTCTTACTTTCAACTAAAATTACGATCAAAATATAGGCATAAAGGCATATAAAAATGTGTATATTTCGTAGATATCAGCTAACATATCATAATTCATAGCTTTGCATTATCCTTTCAGCATGCCAATCCTCCCCCTTTAGTGATTGGACATTTTCTCTTATACATGGCTATTATTATTGCAGGCTGGTCATCTTCGACTTGTGAAGCCATACATGGTTGCAGTACAGAGTAACAATGTTTCTGCTGTCAATGAGGCTTTGAATGAGATCTATGTAAAAAAGAAAAACATATATATATAAGAAGTCTGAAATATTAATCTAAAAAGTCTGCTGAGATCCATTTGTTTCATCTGAATCTGATTTTTCAGATTCAGATTCAGATTAATCAGATTCAGATTCAGTTTGTGACTTTTCAAAAATTCTCAGTAGACTTTTTAGATTCAGATTCAGACCAATCAAACGGAACCTTAGCCTTGTTATTCTTATGCACCCACTTTTGGTTCCTCCATCCTGTCGAAGCAGACTCCTGTGCGGCACCACTCTTCTAATGCCACGTTGCAAAGGATGAGCAAACCAAAACCCTCTCTGCTGCTTCCGGTCCAGGGGCTTCGGTATTAGCCCAAACCAAAACTTTCTGGTCCTAGCTCGAGCCCAAGCCCACATTTCACTCCTCTTTCTCTCTCCTCCCGCCGGCAAAAACTCCGGTCATTTTCTAGGTTCCGGACGTCGTCGGATCTGAAGCGTCGGATCTGAGCTGGCGAGTGGGTTGTAGATGAGAGCCTGAGGGGGTGCAAGAACCGGCCATGCAGGAGGATGAGCAGGGAGGTGAGTCTTGAGCGGACTGATCCATGCTGCGGCAGGCGTTGCGGAGGCTCGAGTCTCACATGGAATGGCAGATCTTGCTAGCTTTGGGAATGCCGACTGCAACCTCCACCAGGTCTTTTTCCCCTCTCTAATCTGCTGCTTCTTCTCTGGTTTTGAGTTTGTGTTGTCCTTCTTTGTGATCTGCTTTAGGTGTCTTGTTGTAGAGATTGAATATGCTCAATCGAAGCATATTCCTTCTCTGTTATCGATGCTCAATCGAAGCATGGGGTGAAGATTGAATATGCTGACTGATTTTCTTTAGAATTGATGCAAGTGTTGTTTCTGAAGAGTGTGTTGATATGATGTGTGTTTTAGTTGGCCTTGTGATATGTAGGTGGGTATGGGAAGGAGACGTGAAGGAAAAAGGTCCAATTTTTGAAATCATCCAGCGAAAATTTTGGGGAAATACGAAGCCTGTGTGGGTCATTTTGGAAAACTTGTTTTGTTTGCTCCATGAATTGCATTGATGTTGGACACTATTTTCATACCCATTAACCATTCTTTTTACTCCCTCCACCAAACTTTCCTGTCTAGATTAAAAACTAAGATGAACTGATTAATCCAGACAGGTAATTTTGGACTGAGGGAGTAGTTGTTTAAGTGAATAATAACGTTCGTATGGTTAAGAAAATGCATAGAAAATCTTAATTTGCTATTAAAGCATGATTTTTGTTTAAAGGGATAGTGTTTGTTTATTGGAAAATAGATGTGTGCGTAGAATAACTCCAAGTAGATAACAAGATAAAGTGTGCCTAAAGCATGATTAATTAAGCTCTTCATCTTACGTCTGTCATATGTGCCGAAAGTATTATGGAGTGTATAACCATTATGTGAGAGAGCAATTTGTTTTATTGACTGATTGTGGTGGAGAGGCTGATTTATAGAAGTTCCTATAGATCAAATAAAGTGCCACGCATGTAGGTGTATTAGTGAAAAAGAAATGCAGTTAGGCTATCAGACATCAGATGGTGCCAAATTAATTGGTCAAGTACCTAAATGTCTTTGGCAATAATTTGTGGCACTGTATTATGAGGATGATTACTGAGGGTGTAGATTTGCTGAGAGCTTGAGACAGTCTTGCCTTCCACAGTTCACATTACTGATCTGTCTATGAAATCACGATATGCAGGATGAGTCATCATTGATTTGGATTTCAAGCAATGGAGATCGAAGTTTGAACTTAGCTTCTGTCTCAAAAATCATCCCTGGACAAAGAACTGTGAGTTTACTCTATATGCAACTGAGTTATTTTACAACTTCAATTCTTTGATGCATATCTCAGATCTTATTCTACTTTCTACTAATGGCTCTTTAGCTTAATGGGAAAGCACTTGGGAATCATATTCCTAAGAGCATGGTGGTTCGAGTCCACCAAGAGCCTTGTAAACCATCCTATTCATAATTAATATGGTTTAAACAAAGCATTTAGTTATGGCAGTCATGCAAAATATTTTTTCGTGAATTTGGGGAGGCTGCATGATCTGTACATGAAATATGCATTTTATTATCTCCTAAACTTATGTTTCTGCTAGTGTTTGTTTAGAATAACTGCTACTTTAATATAGTTTTTGGTTTTTGTAGGAAACGAGAGCAAAACGCAGAAATGGGATAAAACGCGACTTTAATGATTGAATATTTACAACTTCAATTGCATATCTCTGATGGGACTGATTTAAGCTTCATGTTAAAGTACACGAAGTCAGCTTTCCAACGCCACTGACTGTTCGCAATTCGGAGTTCTGAGCAAAAAGTTATGATCATTTGAAATATCGCGCGCGAAAGAGACACAATTAAAGAGAAGATCCATTCAGATTATATCCGGCGGCTGAGAGCAATACGACGGGTTATAAAGAAGAAAAAGAAAAAAAAAAGAAAAGAAAATAAGCGCTGAACCGGCTGGTTCAGTGCCGGTTCAGTTAAAATAAAAAAAAAATAAAAAATAAAAAAAACCCGGCCCGAGCCGAAGCTCGGGCGCTCGGGTTTCGGCCGTTTCTGTTACAGAGCGATGCTCTGTTTTTGTTGGGTGCCCGAAGAGCTTGAGCTGGGGCGGCGGACGGTGGGTCTTGCGGCGGACGGCAGGTCTCGACGGCGCCGGAGAAGGTGAAGCAAGACGGCGACGGTAATGGCCACGACGGCAGCGGCGATGGCGTTGCCGGTGGCCTGGACGGGAACAACAGTTGGGTCTGATTCGGCGAGGACGGCGGCGCTTGTGACGCCGGCGGGGCTGCAGAGATCGGCAGAGATGACTACGGCGGATAAATTGACGGCGGTTGGTCCTAGTCGGCAGAATACGGCGGAAATGGGAGGAGCATCCCACGGATCAGAGCCGTGCTAAATCAGGAAACAAAAATAAACAGGCGTGCTCGATATGGGAAGTCTGGATTTGGACTCGATTCGACTTCAATTAGGATTTGGACGAAGGCTATAAAAACTGAAGCAAAAGAGAAGAAGAAGGGGGCCGACAGAAGAGAAAAACAGGCCGAGAGCTGGACAGAAAGAGCGAAAAACAGAGGGAGAAAACAGAAAAAAACAGAGCCTTTTCCGGCGGGATTTTGGCCGGATTCCGTCGGGATTTTGGCCGGAGCAACAGGAGGAAGAAGGAGGAGCAGAACGCCGGGAGAAAGAACCGATTTTGGGCCGGATTTGGATCTGCTACAGTACCTGTTCGAGTGCTACAGTAACCGAGTTCGAGTGCTACAGTAACCGAGTTCGCCGGAGAAGACGATGAATAGTGCTACAGTGCTACAGTGCGCGTGAACAGTGCCGGGTGCATAGTGAACAGTATTTTTGACAATCCGACGATGAATCAGGCTTTTTCTTCCCTTATTTTCATGTCTAGCTAAATTTCATTGTACTAAGACTAGATGAAGCCCTGCTGATTGTTTGACTCTCAATACTTATTTGCATTTCTAAAGTTGTGATTTTTATTCCATATGCTTATTATTTTGCTATGATTATTCTGTTGCTCGAGAGAGGGTAGAGTAATTGTTAGTTAAGGGTTTGTTAATGTTCGAGAGATCTTAGCGAATTTCAAGGTGTTATTTGAATAAAAATTGCATTTTTATGATTGGTCTTTGCTCGAGAGAGGGAGATTAATTAAGATAGATTTAATTGTTTAGTTGCATGTTCGAGAGAGCTGCACATATTACGATTATTCGTGACTTCGAGAGGGGCACGGGTAATTGACCACTTGGAATTGTACGGGTTTAATGGAGAGGATAGCTATTTGGTTTGGGTGGATTCGAAGTCTTAGTATATTTCTCATCATATTATTTTCTCATAAATTTCATTGCTTTGTTAAATTAGAACTTTTCATTCTGTTATAACTAGTTTCATAAAAAAATCAAATCTTTCATTAGAATTAAGTTGAACAGTCCAAGTCCTTTGGGTTCGACCTCGTTACCACTAGACTATACTGAGTCTCGTGCGATTGCGAGTAAAATAAGTAGAAAAATTCAATCAATCACTGCAGCACAACCAACTTCGTTCTGCAACAGTTTTAGATTTTGCAAAAGGTACGCAAGCTCACATTTGAATCATAAATGACATTATACCCTTCGTTAAGAATCAGTGTCTAAGCTGGTTACACTTGGTTTCTTTACAGAGATTCTAGTAAGTTTCATGTGAGAATGAGGAAACACCTCATTTAGAGTCAACTGCATAACAGAACAGATATCACTCAGCTCACATGAAAACTGGTGACTGAATCTCTCAGATTCTTTGTCATTAGACCTGCCGGAATTTATACAAATAGCGCCCAACTCTATCAACCAAGGTGACTATAACAGCTCCATGTGTTGGGCTTGCAGCATTCTTTTAAACTTTCTGCCATTTTCATAACCATGCACCTACAATTTATTAGAATAACCACATAAGACATGTATCACCCAAAGAACATTTCACTTTGCAGGTGAATCTATAGAACATCCAATACACAACTTACTTTGTCATACTTCTTCAATATCTTCCGCATGGCAGTGGCATTCATAGCCACATACTCGATTAGAAACCTCCCATTTCTGAAACATGTCTGGCTGATCATCTTTGAAGCGAAGTTGGAAATTTAGAATACGATTGTGTAATCTAGAAAGAACATGATGACCAACCAAGCGCCTAACTCTTGAACACAAGTGGCCACTTATCTCAGCAGCTTGTTTTTCTAGTTCCGACAAGAACATCTGGTCGCACACTGTACAGTAAATGGTTATAAATATTCATTTGCACCCCCTCGGGCTCTCATCTACAACCCACTCGCAGCTCCAGTCGCCTCCTCAATAGTTTCCCTCGGCGCTGCTTCAGATCCGACGACGTCCGGCGAGGCGGAGCCCTAGAAAATGACCGGAGATTTGGCCGGCAGGAGGAGAGAAAAAGAGATCAGAAACTTTTGGGTTTGGGCTAATACGGAAGCCCCTGGACCGGAAGCAGCAGAGAGGGGTTTTGGTTTGCTCTCCTTTGCAACGTGGCATTAGAAGAGTGGTGGCTAATCGGCTTCGCCTCGAACTTCCTAAGAAAACAAATGCAAAAGGGAGGACTTTCTTTCCCAATCACACTCAACCCTTTTTGTTTAATGGCAACTTGGTGATAATCCATTAAAGCAAGCAACATGGAAATGCTAACTTTCCAACCCAGCCAGTTTCCTACTTTGTTCTTTTCAATGCCTTCTTTTCCAGGAAGAGGCAAAGAAAGCCCCCAGAAAGTATTATCTTTTGGGAGCTAAAGAAAAAGGGGATGCTTCTTCCACTTTTTTTATGGGTGGAAAGTGACAACCTTTATGCTTCAGTCCTTTTTTAGATTGACTTTCTCTTCAATGGGTGAATAGGATTCCTTAATGGACATGTTTAGCAGCATTGACATGAGAAAATCTAATTACCATATTTGTAACTTCGTAGTAACTCCTAATTGAAGCCAGACATGATAGCAACATAAGGTAATAGTCAAACACCATGTACTCCTAGTGGCGAAACTTATTAGGAAGAGAGATAGGTCACTTACAATGGACAAGTAATATAACAAGTGCAAGCCTGATTTGGTTTTTCATATGAATTAATTTTATTCCATTTTGAAAAACGAAATTGGACCACTAATGTGGAACGGAGGGAGTATAATATACCACGAGAGCAGCGGAGTTGGAGGCTTGGCCTCCAATTGCTCCTTGCCAAGCCAATCATGAGTGTAGTTGTTGTTTAACTTGTACTTGAGCTTCTATCTAGCTCAGCTTGCTCAGCATGGCTTGCTTTTCCATATGTAAGCACAAAAGATTGTCTTTTTTTTTTGGTAATGCTCAGAAGTACCTCCATATCACGTAAATATACCAAAATCTTTTCATGGCTAGAAAAAAGTTCCTTTCACCAGTGCCACAAAAAAAAAGTTGTTTCGTGATGTCTTCCATAAAGATGAAATGCTGATCTTAGTTTTTTTGTCTACCATATCAAACTAATCCCAATCCTGTTTTGAAATTGTAAGCTTTGAAAATCAACGAGTTATACAAAAGCCCCTAAGTTCATCCTAGCTAGCTACATGATTTAACCTCCATCTTTAAACGAAAATGATAATGTTACACTGGATCTGTACACCAATCCCACAGTGAGAAATAAACCATGTGGGGTCCACTTTCATGTCCTCCAGAAACATGGGTGTATCGCTTTGGTGTACACGTACAATGTACGTTATCAGCTTCCATTTGTAAAATGATGGAACCAACCACATGGCACATTGGAGAATTATTGGGTGTGTTGGCACACTACTCCAGGGTGTCAGGAACCGTTGATCGTGGAGATTGATGGAGCACATGCTTTACATCTGCACTCAACTGTTTGCCGCCAAGCGCAGAGCGTGTGCGTCGTCAATCTTGGGGATCAACGTCTCCTTGACGCCTTAGACATAAAAATGACATGGTCAGGCCATTCTACCCAATAACTTCTTACCGCAAATAAAATACAGCCACATCACCACCGGTTGCTGATTAGGCAGCTGACATGGACAACAAGACCAAAGATAAGACTTTTTAGACTTCGCTGGCCTTTGGAGTGTTTTGTGGGCGACGCATCATCACAAGCCATATTGCTGTTGCCGGCCATCACATGCCCTTCCCTTTATACTAATCCCAATCCCCACACTTTTATATATATATATATATATATACCCATTTTCCCATCTTCTGTCCACCTCTCTCTCTCTAGCCAAGTCTTGTTCTCAACCCAGAAGCAAGATTATATATCTTTTGGTCTCTATCTCATTGTGTACAAAGTCACTAGTCTTTGTATAGCTCCCTCTCTCTCTCTCTCTTAGTTTGATCTATCTTATGGGTGTGATGGATACAAAGATGTCAAAACCAATAATTCCATATAGCTATATCTCTTTTCTTCCAACCCAACTTGTCTTGTCTTTCTCTTAAGGTAGATCTCTCATTCATTGAGAGTTTCTATCCATATCATGGGTGAGATGTACACCAAAGTTTCCAACACACCAATTTTGAAGCTCTTTGGGGCCAAGATACCTATAGAGGATAAGCATAGCAAGAAGGGTGAAGGGAGGGAAGAGGAGAAGGTGGCGGCAGCCGAGGCGGAGGAGAAGAAGGCCCAGAAGGTGCTACCGTGCCCGAGGTGCAAGAGCATGGAGACCAAGTTTTGCTACTTCAACAACTACAACGTGAACCAGCCCAGGCACTTCTGCAAGGGCTGCCAGCGATATTGGACAGCTGGCGGCGCCCTGCGGAACGTCCCATTTGGCGCAGGCCGTCGCAAGGCAAAGCCCTGTCACGTCTTGGCGGCTGCAGGCGGCGAGTTTGGTCAGGCGGAGGCGGGGATGGAGGGGGTGGTGCTGGTGGAGGAATGGGCTGCTCATGTATCGGCGGTGGCCTCCCGGGCGGCCAAGAGGCGCACCGGAGCCTCCTTTGGTCAATTCAGTTGACTTGGTCATGATGTACATACAAGGTTTTTGTACAAGTGTATGTATGTATGGTATGGTATCCAACGTCAGAATATATGTACTTCCTTCCTCCGTTCCAAAATATTATGTACATTTGGAAATATTATTATTCCAAAATATTGTATACATTTTACCAAATCACGTAACTTCCTCTTTCTAAAATTAGAAAAGACTTAAGGATTAACTAGAACTTTGTTCATGTACGATCATATATGAGTTAGACAGGATATAAGGCAGAAAAAGTCATGTGAATTCCTTGTAGGTTTCATCGTCCAATAAAAATGAAAATTTTCTCAAATATACACAATATATTTGGAACGGAGGGAGTATTATTTTTAATATAAGAGGCTTTTGAATGGGCTTTATGAGGTGCAGGCCTGCCTTGTGTAATGCTAAGTGTGCTCAACCTCTTCTATTCCACTAATGGCGAGCTCCCCGTAAGATGTCGTCCTCGTGTCTACGTGCCACCCCTGGGACGTGCACCCCGGCGAGTGGACTAGCATTTGTATTTTAAAACAATGGGATAATAACCGATAAGCCCACGATAAAATTGCTGAACTATATTATTCTTTCAGTTTTACTTTAATAGCAATGTTTTGTTTTCCAAAGTAAACTAATTTTAGTTCATTTTGGAAAATAAAATGTTGCTAAGCAGGTATACTAAAGATTTGGATAACATTTTGTGTTCCCATAAAACCGGCTTTGATTTACCTTTTGGGGCGTAAAAAAATCGGAATATCTACAGTGGATATTTCACTTCGACTGCAGCATTCATGTTTTTTTCACTTTCAAGCTGAAACACGTCCTGAAGTATTTCAGCTGAAAATGAAAAAAATATAAAATAAATAGTGAAATGAAACATCCACTATCGATGTTTTACTTTTTATCATACCGCAAAAGGCCCATTAGACTTCCTAGCTCTAAATGTCCCATCCAAGTTTTGTAACCACTTTTTGTGGGGACTTAAAGCCGCTTTCGGGTGTGTAAAAGCAGCATAGCGAGAAAGCAGCATCCAAAAGCATTAAATCCCGAACCATTTTGAGTTTAGGGATGACAAATCACATTATTCAGATAGCAATCTAATGGCCTCTCACTTACCAAAATACAAGTCTACAATTAGTTTGAGGTTGATTCGTTTCATTTTAGAGAAAATTCGGGATCAAGTGTACAACAGACATAACTTTAGGAATCAGGTAGCTATTTGATTGTTAAAATTGTGTTTTTAGAAAGGGCAGTGATAACCCTACAGCAGATTCCTACACATTTTCCATACACAGCTGATGTGTATGGAAATGACTGGGTGAACTGTCATATCAGTTCACCCACTCATGTCCATACATATCAGTTGTGTATGGAAAATGTGTAGGAATCTGCTGTACAAATATCATTTCCCTTTTAGAAATACCAGTTAATCAGTTCAATGATAATGAAAAGTCAAGTCTGGTTCCTCCAATCATTTTTAATAGATACACTTTTCTTTCATTTGAACTAATTTTTTAGTTCATTTGAAAAAATTGTATCAATTAAATATGACTGAGGGAGTATAATTTTATAGAATCATGACCCAGTACTACCCAAATGCTAATTTTGATCCACTAAAGGATGACTTTGTACTACCCAAACCTAAATGCTAACTTTGATCCACTAAAGGATTGCCTTGGATTCCACTATCAGCACCTGTTTGGCTCCTCCGAAGTGAAAGAGATTTTTTGTCTTTTTTATTTGGCCCTTTAAAAGGAGAGAAGTATAGATGTGGCATTTTAGCTTAAATAATAAACCCTAAAGTAAAACCAAAGGAGTGCCAAACAGGCAGGCCTCGTACAAAAGTCTCCCTTGATTCCATTTGTGGTATTTTCTTGTTCAAGGCTAAGGGGCCGTTTGGGGCATGATAAAAACCAAATATCCACTGTTCAGTGGATATTTGGTTTTTATCATGCCCCAAACTGCCCCTAAATGGAAAGCAGACTAGTATAGTTGAGTGTTACTGGGTTGCTTTTCTGCAACGGCCAAAAGCCCATGTATATGGAAGCATCGCCCGTCGTGCGTGGGAAAAGGGGGCTCATTTTGAACGGCAAAATTGGCATTTTCCCAAAATTTTTAAATAATACATCTTCTTTAGTGGCTTTTAGCAACGGATTCGTTGAAGAATTTGGCAAAATTTTGCTTAGTTGTCTAAAGTATTGAAAGATTTTTTTTCCAATAACTCTGATGCCAAAAAAATTATAATCCAATAACTACTGCAGGTTTACAAAAAGGGCTAAGTTTTCCAGTAATATAGTTTCAAGAAACCACTTTGATTTCTTATTAACACTCTTGAGGTTAAACTTTTATTACTCTGAACAGGATATTGGCAAGAACCCACAAAATGGTATCTAAAATAGATGATCCAGCCTGTGTTGTGCTGGTTGGTTCAGGAGAGGTCCCTTGTCCCCAGTTCGAATATATGTGGCATATAGTGTCAATGGTGCTTTCAGTCTCACCTACCAAAATAGGATGAAATAGGCAGAACATATTTCTGTGCCAAATTATAGCTTCGATTTGATTCTAACTACACTTAAAACAAAAGTCAAGATAAGGAGGAACTATACTTCAACAAATATTCCAACTTAAGACATTGCTCCATTATGCCATACTCAACCATCCACATATAATGAATGAAATAACAGGCTACAAGGAGATCCTTTCTTTTTTGACACTTTCTTTTTGACAGGGTCCAGGAGCCATGCAGGAATGTTTTCTCTATAACAGTCAACATTTAACTTTCCTCATAGCATATAGTGTTTCACTTTGTACCAAAAAAAATATAGTGGTTCAGTTGTGCTATTGTAGGTTATATATTCTATTGTGCTATTGTCGGTTATTTTTGTTATGAGTCACACAAGAACTGTGTATTAAGCCTCAATCTTCTCCTTCATAGCCATAGGAAGCGCATCTTCAGTGGCTTGAACCAAAGTATCAGCCTTCTAAGTGAAAAATTAATCAGCATCGGTACCAAATCTAAGACCATGATCTGACTCAAGAATCCCACTTAAGAAAAAAAACAGTGGTAAACTAGTTTTGCTAATGCGCACGATGACTTGAAAAATAATACTCCCTTCATTCCATATAAATAGTCCTATTGGGTTTTTCAAAATGAACTAAAATTAATTCATTTTGAAATATCAAAATAGGACGATTGGACCAGAGGTAGTAATGGTAAAAAATGTGCATGACGACTCCTTGCCATTTGTGTTTTTCTTTTCTCATGGTGGGGGTGGAAACCCTTTCATTAAGCTCAAATTGCAGGAATACAAAAAACTAGAGAACAAAAAAAAAATCACAACATCCATTGCTGAATTATAAAAAAGGGAAATCATTTAAAAGGTTTCCAGATAAAAGGCTGCGGTCTAACATAATAATCCCAAATTTGACTCACATCTATTAAAAAATTCATTTGAAGTGGAAAGGTGAAACTTACTCAAACTCATGTAACCTCTAATTCAATTATTATAAACATGACTATTATCGATTTTTAAGTAGCCTTGGTTATCCAAAAGCTCCCGTTCACAAGATGTCATGACATTTTATGGTACCATAATTTCTAGCACAGAACAAATGACCCTGAACTGACAAATAAAAAGTAATAATATTATTTATTGAGTGGAATTGAAGAACTTAACAATAGGGTGTTTGGCAACCTTGATTTGGAATTTATGGTGTGATTTTTGGAATCACGTTATTGAAAGAATCTCGTGTGATTTTGCAAATGACAGGGTTGAGCCTGTCATTTTGGGCGACCTTCTTTCACGTTATGAATAAGAATCACGTCAGTATGAGGTGAGATTTTGGGGAAGAATCAAATTATACCAAAAAAAAGTTGCTAAACCAGGATTTGTTAGGGCAAAATTTGGGAGTGTGATTTTGTCTCTTAATGTATGTCAATTTAATGTACAAAAATGTATAGGGTATGTGAGAGAAAAATGGGTTATATATATGAATTGGGGTAAATATACAAATTGGGCTATATGAAGAGGTTGAGAGGAGACAATCTCAAGATGAAGCCAACACAAAGTGGATCTTGAAGAGAAAACCACCAAGGTGAGCAAGACACTTCAAGGTGAAGCTCAAAGAAAATGAAGATTGCAAAAGCCCAAGACAATCTTGGAGTACACCACAAAGCCCATGACCAAGATACTACTTAAAAGCAATCTATTGAAGGCCCAACAAGAAGACATACAAGAGGAGTATATATTTTCTAGAGGACCAACTCACAACTTTTAGATCATCCATAATTGTCCCCTAGGCCCATAGCTTTTGGATCAAATTTATTGGGTTCAAAATATTCCAAGAAAAACCCACTAACCAAAGTGATCAAAAGCTTCTTCCAAAGCCCACCTAAGATCCTTAGGAAAAGATACTTAGAAAAAGCTCATTTGTGAAATGGGATCATGGCTTAAATGAACCATCCATAAATAGGACCCAACCCACATAAGAGAACCATTAATGGGTGGGAGGATATGAGGTGTATCTACCTATGGGTGGGTGGATTGGATGGATGGGTACGAGGAATCCACCCAAGGATGGGTTGATACACACTTCCCTCTCCCTTTATAAATACCCATCTCTTGGAGAGGAAAAGATGGGCAAGCCATCTTCCCAAAAACCTCTTGGCCTTATTATTTGCAAATCATCTAGAGCCTTGAGGGTTCTTGATTATTGTTCCTCTCCTTTCTTTGAAAGGGGTTCAAGATCTTTTTATGAGATCTTAGGAAGAGATTCAAATCCTCTAGAGCCTTGATGCTCTTGATTATTCTTCCTCTCTTTTCTTTGAAAGGGCTTCAAGATCTTGCTATAAGATCTTAGGAAGAGATTTATGTCATCTTGGATCATGGTTTCTTTGAGCATCAAGAATCGTTATTTAGAAACCAAAACCCCCACTTGACCTTTGAACCAAATACTTTCAATTCCTCTCAAAGGTTTTGGTTACTTTGATCTACTCTCATTAGATGGGTTCATACCATTAACCCTTGAGAGTAGTTCAAAGTATCTTTGGCCATGGTTTTACTTAATCCCATAAAAAAATTCTTAGAGAAACCAATCCCTTGTCCAAAAAGCCTCTACAATTTTGGAACATCATTAGTTAAATCCAAGGGTGGACAATGAAAGGCCATTTAGCTCAATACTAGTTGAGCAAACTGATCGTTTAAAATTAAACCCTTGCAAGTACACAAGGCAATTGTACTACGGCGAGTATTAAAGGGTTGTCGAACCTCAGGGACGGTGAATACTTTACCAAATTCAAGAGAAAATAGCAGTGTTGATTTTAGACTAAGAAAGCAATGAACTTTAAACTAAACTAAGCTGAGATTTAATTAATATGCGGAATACCAAGGCCTCGAATCCACCACAATAAACTAGTGTAAAGTCTCTCTCTCTCTCTTTTAAATAAAGATTTCCAATTGGCTGGTGTATTCCTCTCAGACATACACCTGTCAATTCAAATTATAGTGCTCTCCTCTCGGACGTAACACATAAATCAATTAAGCATATGGAATTGTGATCTATCTCTCTCGAGCATAAATCAATGAAACTTTATTAACATATGACAAATCAGAACACTCACATTCCTCTCAGACATGTAAGTAATCTTTCAGATTGAAATTCATAAAATCCACTCTTGTCTCTCTCAAGCACAAAGAATAAACTCAATGAATTAACTTTAATTGCATAACAAAGGTTCATACACCAACTAGAGTAAAAATAATATGAGAGAAAAGAAACTACACAACCAAATTATTGGGCTTCATCTATGCCTTGGATAGGAGTTTAGCCAAGCATGGGAAGAGAATCCATCATCTTCATCTTCATCATCTTCTTCTTCCTTTGCTCTAGCCTCCCAGGTCTCAAATTGCCCTCTAGGTTGAATATGTGGTGCCCAATACGTTCTCCCATAAGGCCTATTTATAATAGTGAAGAGAAACCACGAAGTCCCCTTCCAAATCCAAGTCGAAATAGGTCTTAATTCCGGTTTGCCGCATACGGCGATCGATCGTCCGTATTGCCGATCGTTCGCTTGCCGATCGATCGTCCGTATTGCCGATCGTTCGCTTGCCGATCGATCGCAATTCCTTCGTTATTTTCCTCCGATCGATCGCTTGCCGATCGACGCCGTATGATACCGATCGATCGTAGTTACTGTCTTGCGCGGTTGAAAAATTCCAATAGATACGATCGATCGTTTTTATGCCGATCGATCGTTTCCTTTAATACACTGCTTTAGCGGCTCTGGCGATCGATCGCAATGATTCCCGATCGATCATAGTTACTGTTCATAAACTTCAAATGGCTATAACTTTGTGTCCCGAACTCCGAATTGCGCGTGGTTGGTGGCGTTGGAAAGCTGACTTCTTGAAACATGAAGCTTGAATCAGTCCAATCAGACTTTTGTACACGAAGTTATGATAATTTAACTATTCGAGTTACTTTTCACCTCATTTCTGTGTATTACTCTTGTTTCCTACAAAAACCAAAAACTATATTAAAGTAGTAGTAATTCTAATCAAACACTAGCATAAATATAAGTTTAGGAGATAATAAAATGCATATTTCATGTATAGATCACACCCCCAAACCTACATTTTGCTAGTCCCTAGCAAAACAAAACAAAATAAAATCAAACAAACTAAGGAACTAATGCATAAAAGTAAACACCACTTTCGTAACACGATTGCATTGAGCGTATGCAACAAGCCGTTAAACCTCTAGGTGTCCCTAGTAGGACGAGTGTTGTCTCGTGAGGGTTTGCAGCCATGCTACCCACAAACATGTATTTATTAAACTAATTAACCTAAGTGCAAAAACAAAGCAAAAATAAAAATATTGCAAAACACACAAACCTATTATCCCGACAAATACACACTACAATGCTTAAGAAAATCAACCACATGTACTTGGTTCATAATCAACAGGAATATAGAAGCCCTCAAGTAAGTGGTTTTATTCCACACTTTCATCTTGGAATTTTCTGCTCAATATAATATAGCATGATAATGTAAATAGTAGAAAGTGTAGAACATTGTAGCAATACATTCTAAATTTCTGTTTATACAGATCCAGTGTTACCCATTAACCAAAGAACATCAGAATCTACATAGTCATCGTAATCTTTAGGTTCATGATAGCACAAATCTGCGCGCCTCCTTTGGGTCCAACATTCTAGATTTGAGAGGATAATACACCACAGACTTTTTTTTTCTTTTTTTTTTCTCTAGGAATGTGTAAGGCCTGACTTCAAGATGCTTAGGTTTAGCAATGACTCAGGCCAATGACTCCCAGCCAATTTGGCTTAGCGCATTAGGTTTTAAGAGACCGCTTCGGGCCCGAGCATCAGCCTAAGTTAATCCTATAAAGTCAAGCAGCCCCCTTTTCTTTCATTTTGTTTTCATTTTTCATTTTTTCATTTTCAGCATATATATTTTCAAGCACATCTTTATTTTGTCCAGGTTGTATTATACTCTCAACCTATTTCCGATTCCAATCCCTTGCCATAGCCAAGTAAATGGTCTATCATGATCTTTTAAGCTCAACAGACAACTACACATCATCCAATGACTATGACTAAAGACATCCCACTGTAAATTAGCATTCAACAAATCTCTAGATGGTATTACTTTATGTAACTAGTGTGTGTAAGTGAATTTTCTTAGTTCAAGCACTTGTTCCAAGAGGACTGTAATAGAAAGATATGCTCAGTTAAGTGTATCTATCCTCCAGTATACTTACTCACACTTCCAATGTAAATTAATCTCTTAAGAATTGAAATATGCATTATTACGGGATAAACTATCAAAACTTAACAGAAATACTAACAAACAACTTAAAACGACTAAAACAAATTTAACTTTTTTTTTATATTTTCCTTTTCTGATTTTACAATGAAGCACATCCTCTCCCCCAAACCTAATATAAGCATTGTCCTCAATGCACAATGAAAGACAAAATACAATGATCATAAAAAGGGAAAAGAGAAGGAGGAAGGAAAACACCAGAGGAAGAGCGGACTAAGAGTCCTGGTCATCGCCGTCTGCACCATCGCCTGGAGAAAAACGCCATTCATGAAGAAAATCGACTATGGAGTCGAGGCGGTCTGTAATAGCATGCTGGGAAGCTTGAAGTGCCTGCTGGGCTGCCCTAATCTCCTGCACATGTCCAGTGAGGTCGGTGATCTGCTGCTGCATAGCCGCCCATGGTGGTTGAGCAGGTTCACCCTCAGGTATCTCCGCATGTTCCTCAAGACGGGGAACTCGTGGCCACCCGCGCCGTGTATGGCCCATCATACGGTTATATGCATCCATGCCAATGGGCCCCAGTCCATGAGATACACGAGAATGCTCAGGAAAATGCACCCCATGGGTCAGAAATATTTGCTCTAAAATGTAGGGGTAGGGTATCCTCTCATCTTTACGGCCCACCATCATTTGCTTCATCCGGCCAAAGACGAATGAAGGCAAGTCAAGATCACGGCGCCGTGTATCATCGCCGAATACATAAAGTAAATCTGTCATAGTTCGGTCGACTTTTTCCTTCCTGGCTGACCAGACATCATGCTGTAGAATTAAAAATGCAAAACGAAAATCCGATCGCATGCTAATGGCGGCCAGCCAAGTAGAGGTCCCAGGGCCTACTGCCGACCCCATCAAGCGCCCCGTGGTATTCCGGTACGGAGGAAACTGATATCCATCAAAAGCAGGGTGATGGATCGTACCTCGGTCACAACCCATAGCACTCGCAATATCTGCAACTCGGACTCTGATCGGAACACCACATACTACACTCTGAATAGTTACCTGCTCCGGATCATCGCTGTCTTCTATGGTGCCAGTTGCATAAAATTCACGAACTGGGTCCTCGTGAACCATGGCGAACGCATTCTGCCTTTTTGCCGCAATATGGGTGAAATAGTTCACCCAATCCGGCCGGTCCTCAATCCATTGCTGAGTTGGAAGATCAGGAATAATCGGGTTGAGGACCACCTGCCTCTCATACTGGATGGGCCGTGGCGGTGCAGCAGGTTCAGATGGAGGGGTGGAAGAAACAGGAAGTGATGAAGAGGCCTCACCCCTATGGCGTTTGTGCGCGACCGATTTCTGAGGCATTGTACCTGAAAACCAAAGATAATAGTGAAAATTCCATCAAGGTACAAGAATATGCAGCAGGTAATTGTAATATCTAAATATCACAGCAAGCATGGAATAACAGATCCTCTTCACAATTTTCGAATTTTTTTTTTGAAAATAATAATAAATAATAAAATAAAATAAAAAGAAAAATTTTATGAAAACTTAGGAAATCAAAAGGAACCATCGTGCATAACATAAAGCACAATCATCAATAGAGAAGCATGCATGAAAGGGATTCAAAAATCAGAATGCGGAATTTTTTTTATAGAAAACACTGTTCACCACAAGAACAAAAATCCTAAAAACACCTAAAATCAAAGAATCAAAGGCTGAAAATCACACATAAGCATCGCAATAGTCATTATAAGAGAATGCATAAGATTAATCACAACAATATCCACCGGAAACTAAGAAAAATCGAGTTTTTAAGTTTCGGCTTACCGGAAGAAAAATGAGTGATTGCGATGAAATGAGTGGGAAATCCAGGAAACAGACACCGGATCTGGATTCTACGTGCAAAAATCCTTCGGGGGCCGGAATTTCAGCTCAAACAATGGTCGGAAACGGCGGCGGCGAGCGGAAATGGATTTCTCTCGCCGCGGCCGTTCGGGCTTTATGCGCGAAGAAGACGACACGCGATCGATCGCGCTTTTAGCCGATCGATCGTTGTAGAAATCAAGAACCGTTAGATTGAAGATGAACGGTGTCGATGTACCCCATGGCGATCGATCGCAAATACAAGGCGTCGATCGGATAGCGATCGATCGTGCAAGACGATCGATCGTATCTACTGTTTTTTGATTTTTTTTTTTTTAAAACATATCCTCTCCCCCAAACCTAATGAAAATGGTATTAAAAATAAGACAATAAGAAGAAGAAAAGGAGAGAATACACCTGAATACGTGGGTTGCCTCCCACCAAACGCTAAGTTTAACGTCTTCAGCCAGACGTAGCCACGATCCTCTGTAGGGGCCATATTATCAAGTCATCAACCTGGATCAATTAAATGATTGCACCACACACTTCGATCCTTGTTGCCTAAGTATGGAGCACATCGTGGAATAAAAGGATGGAGTGGTGGGTGGGGAAGCTTTGAAAAGAGGGCTCCCTGCGTTAATCATGAAGAAGGGTCATTAGAAAATTTTAATATAAAGGGAACCTCCTCCCCCATATCAACCATTTTGGCCTTAGGGGCCTCTTCTAGTAACCCAATTGGGAAAGCTTCATCAATTAGTGAATCAACTAAACTATCTATGAAACAGTCTAAGTTATGTTCATTAAACAAAGAGTTAGATTGATCTAGACAAGATATGAATGGTGCTTCAGGAATAGAAGGTTCTGTTAATAGTGTTGTAGACTGCAACTCCTCAGATATAGAAGAAGGTTGAAAATTTGGTTCTATCAACGCACTCACTTCTTATTTAATTTCTACACCCTCTTGATCATTATGTAAAGCCCACTCAAGCTCATTGTCAAACCTTTGGGCATTCTGAATGGATGTAACATCATAGTCAGGGGAAAAACAGATCCCTTCATCCGAAAATTGACCCTTCGGATATTGGGGCTCGACAGGTAAAATGCATTCTTCGTTCATATTCATGGCCTGTGTTACCTGTTCTAACTGTATTTCAATGTTGGCAAGAGCTTGTGTGTGAGAATGGACAATCTGGGCATGGGTCTTTAGCTCACTTTTCAGCTCTCTGTGATTGGATTCTATCTCAGTTTTTATATCAGCTTTTATCTCGGCTGCTATCTCAGCTACAAGAGCGAATAATTGGCTCATTTGGTTTTCTAAGATAGATTGTCTAGTGGGTTGGTCAAACTGAGGAGTAGATGCTCGTTGGTAAGGCTGTTGGTGGCTTAGGAAATCTTGTCTAGGGGCCTGATGAAGAGTGGGCCCAGGGTTGGGTTGCTCCCAAGGGTTGTTAGGATGATCCTCCCACCTATGAAGACTTTGGGCCTCATTCACATATTTTCTTATAAAATCAGGGTACTCATGGGCCAAAGGGCACTCCACTGGGGTGTGAATGGGACTTAAACAGAGGGCACATGGTTCCGACATATGATGAGTTGTGTATTGTAGGGAAGATGTGCCACTCCCAAAATTAGAGTGATTATCCCACCCACGGTTGTAAGTATCAGCATATAAGGGATGTGGGTGGTAGGGCATTTCATAAGGAAGGGGATTAGGTGTGTGTGAAGAACAATAATCATTAAAGCTCCTATATGGGTTCTCATGGCTAAATCCATAGAAAGGTGAAGACATTTCTTCACCATGCACTCATCAACCGAACAACAATATCACACATCCACAAATAAGATAAACAACCCTAGATAGCCACAACTAACAAACATCAGTCCTAGATATCGACAACTAGCAGTCCTAATAGCCACAACTAGCACAACATGCAGTCACAGAAAGAAAAGAAAAATACCAAACACACAAGTTAATCTAAAAAGGGAAGGATAAGAGAATGCAAACTAGGGGAAGGGGTGGCCCTTCGACGTTGGCGAGAATTCCACGTCTTCTCTTAACCTTGCAAAAAAGAAAGAAAAACACAAATTAAGCTACTGACAAATAATCTAAGTTAAGACTCTCTAAACTACTCTAACACTAATTATGCTAAGAATCTGGTAAACTATTATGCCGTCCCCGGCAACGGCGCCAAAAACTTGATCGTTTAAAATTAAACCCTTGCAAGTGCATAAGGCAATTGTACTACGGCGAGTATTAAAGGGTTGTCGAACCTCAGGGACGGTGAATACTTTACCAAATTCAAGAGAAAATAGCTGTGTTGATTTTAGACTAAGAAAGCAATGTTGGAGGTTCCTTGGATTAGGTGCTCTGAGAGTGGATATACCTGTCGAAGCAAGTTGCTTGGCGGGGAACCACTATAAATCTTTGTGTGATTGCTTGTGTTTGCTCGTTTTGCATATTGTTACACACACATTCCACACCGCTTAAGTCTCTCTCACTTATATGCTTTCAATTACTTGCTAAGAAGAGAATGTTGCATTCAATGATGATTTAAATTAACATTATCTGTTAGTATAATAGAGTGAGAGACTTTTAAGTGGTTGTCCTATTCACCCCCCCCCCCCTCTAGGACCTAAAGAGCACTTTCAGGATTTAGACAAATCACGTAATTATTAAAATCATAGGGTCTAAATCCATGCTGCCAAACACACACTAAGATATCCCAATAATTTTCTATCTCTTCATTTTGGGGTGAGATTTTGGGAAAGAATTAAATCATACCAAAAAAAGAGTTGACAAACGCAGGATTTAGACAAATCATGTGATTCTTAAAATCACAGGGTCTAAATCCACGTTGCCAAACACACCTTAAGATATCCTAATAATTTTCTATCTCTGGTGCATGTTAATGGCATTGTCTCATGCTTCAGAACACTAGAGAAAACATTCCATCTGAGAGTAAAAAACCAAAAAATAAGAAAAAAATGAGGGAGGAGAAAAAGTGTTTCTCATAGCCCTGGAAGCTGGATACAAGAATATTGACAATCCCCTCCACTATGAAGCCTCAACTAAAATGACAGCTTACTGACAAGTAGAATGATTTTGATACTAGGAATACTCTAATCAGCACTGAGTATATTACTACTTTTAAGATGACAAAAGCAATTTTTTTTACAATAACCACAAGAAATTTAGTAAGCAATATTTTATTTATTAAATGGACATGTGGAAGACAAAAAAAAATAATCCTGCTAAACATCTAAAAGACTTCTTTGATCATGCAATCATATAACTAAGAACTGTTGGGTTTTGATTTGGGTAGATGGGCCCAAATCACATGTTGGGTTTTTGATTTGCGTAGATGGGCCCAAATTAATTTAGTGGTGTAAGGCAACTAATAGAATTCCCATCTTAGGCCTACATTTATTATTTGATTGAAATAGGATTGATAAGAATTTTATTTTCATTAAGTTTTATTATTTTGCTAAGTTATTTAGAAAATAAAAAAAAATCTCTAAGATCTGAGATTTTTTTAGTCCCATATAAGAAATACACATGGGTGTGATAGGATATATATACGGAAGATTTCTTCCTCTTTGTATATCTTATGGATGTGAAAACTCTCCCCAAATGAAGGTGTACACATTCGTGGGTGCACCTCAAGGTACACGCACGTACGCGCACGCGTGGCACTTAGCACTTAGTATTTAGCATTCGCATATAGAGCCTTTGATTTTTTATCAAACGGCTAATTGTTGTTGTTTTAATTAATCTCTTAATTTTACTCGCAAGTGTACGAATCGTGTTTGGAGTATAGTCGCACAATTCTTACGAGGTCGAACCCACAGGGACTTGTGTAGCGGAAATCTAATCGAATCCTAACTAAACCCTTGACTAAACTATGAAACTTGTAAAAATTGATTAACTAACTAACGACTAATTAAAATCAATTAACGGAATAAAAATCTGAACTTTATCAAATTAATGAAATACTAAGGCTTTGGAATCGGCATGCAATAAATTATAGAGAACCCTAACCCTTCAATTATTTATCATTCTCCAAATACTCGTAACAATCTAGAATCCTATTCACGTTGTTACGGGAGATTTTACTTTAATGCACAACTACTCATACAAAAATCACGTCTTTCATGCTATTTAAATTAACAACTCAAATCATTAGATGTATCCACTTACGAGTAAATCACAACTAGTATCCGATTTGTTATTTAACCAATTAAAACAAGCATGCATTGTCAATAGTAATTCCAAATCATAACAAAAACATGATTAATGTTATATCCGAAAATAACTACGCAATTAACAACAGGAACGCATAAACATTATAGCATAATCCTAGGAGAAAAATATCAACTTTCACATAACAGGCATTCTCTACAACTACTACAGCCTCATCCTAGCCTTAGCAACTGACTTAGCCAATCATATGAACAAAAACATATGCATAATTCATAATGAAACTCATTGACATAAAAGAAAATAAAATTAAACTTACAGGAATTTTTGAGATTAAAGAAAAATTGCAAAATACGATTCCTCTTCTCTTGGCCGACTGTTCCCAGTAATAGTAATAGTTTGAATAGCGTGATACAACTCCAGTGCAGTAACAGCAGTAGCCGAAATTAAAATCAGAATGAAACAAAACAAAGTAAAAGAAATAAAAATCCAAACTTTTCTGGAACTGCAAAGAAAATCCTCTCGATTCTTTGTCTGCTACAATTCTAAGCAAATTGATACAACTTCAATCTGATAACAACAGCTAAGATGAAATGAAATGAAAAAGAGAATAAAAACTTGGAATTGAAAATATGCTTCGGTCGTCTTCTCTGTCGAACGGCTCCCCTTTCTGTTCTCGGTTCCTCTATTTTTTTATACAGAGACTGCCTTTTTTCTTTCCTCAAATCAGAACCCTCAATTTCGTCAGAAAAATCCTACCTTCGCGTGTACCTTCCAAATCAGTCGATTTGCATCTCGATTCACATTCAATCCTGTCCAATTGCAAAGTAAAAATTCCAATTTTGAACTCTCAATACAAAGCCCAAAACACCCAAAAATTAAGTCTTTCCTTTCTGCTGCACGAATCGGGCTTTTCTTCTTCTCCAATCAAAGCAAATTTGGGCACTTGCCATTTTGAAACAGGTCTGTAACTTGCCTTGCCCGATTTGGCTTTATCACACGCGACCTTCCAAATTAAGCCTCTGCTGTTCGAGCTCCTCCTCGCGGTCGCCGGAATCCTCTTTCTCGAGCTCGAGCCCATCAGCTTTGCCGTCGATCGCTTGCCATGATTCTCCATCGCTGCCTCATCGTCGATCGCTGTCGAGTTCTTCCTCAGCTCCTCCAGTTGCCAGAACCCAAGGCCGTGTCGCCATCTTCTGGTCACCGCCGGAACCCAGACCATGGCCGCCGTCAATCTCCACCTCAGGCCACCGCCGAGCTCCACCGGGACCCATCCGCCATGAGCGCTCGAGCAGAGAGCTCGAGCGCTCTCTGTTATGAAGGACACCCGAGCAGAAGCTCGGGTTTTTTCTCTTTTTTTTTATTATTTTTTTTCGACCAGACCGAACCAGTTTGGTTCGGTTCTTTTTTTTTTATTTTCACTCTTTTAAAACCCGTTGTATCAAGCTCGTCTGCCGAATTGAATCTGAATGCTGTGTACTTTCATTTTGCACCCGTCTTCTTCATCAGTGAACATCAACGGCTTAGATCTCTTTACGCACTTGATCTCAGCTCTTGGGTCATTTTGGCACTTTAAAACACGTCTAATGGCTTCACTTTGGCTGCTTTCCAGTTCGAACACTTGAACCTATACAAAATAAAACATGTCCCAAATTAGATGCACCAAATATTTATAAAATTACATAACATATCTAGTTTGAGTCATTTAAAGTAAAATACTTATTCAATTCCTAATTACTCAACTAATTACTAAAACTCACTTTATTCCTTATTTTAATTAGAAATTATGACTAATAAACAGGTAAAAGGCATATAAAAATGTGTATTTTTCATGCGTAACACTAATCATTTTTGGAGATTAGGTGCCGTTGATTATAATCCAATGGTGAGAAGGATAATTAAATGGACAATGGACAATTAAACCCATTTATTTACCATTATGAAAGTGTGTCCGTTCATCTCCCTTTGTGAAAGAGTGTCGCTCGTTTTCTTTGGTGAAAGGAATCCGTTGGATTCCGATTTATATAAATGGATGCCTTAGACCAAAAATAACACAGACAGAACACAGTTCTAGAATTCTCTCATTCTCCTTCTGTGATTCTTCTTCCGCAAAGACAATAGTTATTTTTCTCTGAGTTCGGGTCTGACTTGTTGCAGTGCACCACTCGTTGACCTGTTTATTGTATCTTGGGGAAAGATTGCTGGAGAAAGCTTGTGCATGAAGAGGGTGGCAATATCTATTTCGAAGTCAGCAATGCCAAATCTCTCTGTCTTGGACGTTTTAATTACGATATGCAATTTTAGGTTCAATTTGAATATAATTCAGCGCAGACGGGTAAAAGTACAATCCCTCTCGATTATATAGTTTTTCAACAAGGACTACATAGATATTAAAATGCTCCAAGCAGTGTCACATAGAACATGAAATACCTAACATGACAAACAGCAATTTTAGAAGGGAAAAGTTTAAATGAGATCGCTCTCATATAGCTTATATGAGTCCACTTTAAATTGTAGCCCTTAGATCTTGATCTAACGGCTACTAATAGTCATAATGATCTCACCTACTCCTTGATGTGACACACTCACCTACCCACTGATTTGATGTCCATCCTCCGATCGAAATCCAACGGCTATAAAGATTGGCCTCATGCTCCTTATATGAGAACGATCTCATGTAAACCCCTCCCATTTTAGAAAGCTATGCACTACTAATAGATGAGCCAAAACACAACATAAATTTCTTTTAATCTCTGTCATTCATTCTTATGCTCTCCGATAGTTCTAGATTGCTTTACTAATATCAATTTTCTTTCTTTCTTGTGATTTCTCCACATATTTCTACCAAGTAACCATTATTGTACAAGTTGTGTCTTACTTACCCTATTAAAACAAATCTTCCCATCTGTCTGTTGTATCTTGAATACGACTTCTGCCTTTTTCTCAAGATAATCAGATTTGATTACTGTGATAATTGTCTTCTATAGAATTGAAATTTCAACACCAGGTATCACTTCATCTTACTTGCTAGTTCTATCAGTGGATAGAAAAATGCATGAACTTACTGTAGAATTAACAGAAAACTGGCATCACTTTATGAATAGACTAATTACTAGAAAGAAAGGTAGCACATGATCATGTTAAATACAGCTAACTAAGTTGTTTTTCACTGATCCAACTGAATCTTCACTATTACCAAGCATAGGAACATAAATCAAAGAGACAAGTGGCCCTTAACCAAAGCTGAAGTCCAAAAAGTTGAAGAAAAACCAACCACATGAACTCATGAGAATTAACATGAATAAAAAAAATTGAGAATTAACATGAATTGAATGAAACATGGTCATTGGAAGAGAAGTTGAGAGATTTAAGCGTGCAGAATGAAAGATAAAAACAACATTTTTCTTCATCATAACGAAGGTTAAATTTCGAAAGGTATTACCATGGAGAAAGGTTGATATTCCAGAATGTACTGCCTCTCCACTTATGCTTTCGCCATCAATAACCATGAACGAATTGCTACTATACTAGTCAATAAACATATCTTAATCCCATTCTACTATATAACTAAGTTAAATATTGTAGATTGGCACTTTCAACTTATGTAATGCATTTGGTAACATCTGTTAATAACAGACATGCAAAAATCAATGGCTGGACAAGTATAGACGCACTTACAGAGACGTACAAACCGCTTGCTCAAATTGATCTTGAAAATATTCTTCCACTCAGCCAATATGACCAATAGGGCTTACCACGACGTGCAAAGTATGAATGATTAGATCCGAGATAGTACTTGTATATTTAGGGGCTATTTGGGGCGTGATAGATGTTTTGCTTACACTATAGCATCCAGGTATTTTATATATCCAGCTGAAATACCTCAGGACATGTTTCAGCTAGATGTAAAAAAAACATGGATACTACAGTGGATGCCAAAATCCACTGTAGATGTTTTGCAATAATCACGCCCCAAATGGCCCTTTAGTACGAGTACAAAGGTGTATACAAAACCACGTCCCTTTTAGCATCCATGAATAATTGTCAAACTACATAAACAACCCTTATGATCAAATAATTACTAGAAATCTATACACCTACGTAAACTATCTAACCACAACTTCTAAAGATAAGGAACATAAGCAGAAATCATTTATAAGGGTGCCTTTTTGGCAACCGCTTTTGCTTTTTCAAAAAGCGGTTTTTTAACAAAATCGTTTTTGTTAACGAAAAGCTAAATCGTGACCCATATAGTAATGCCTACTTCGAAAGCGCTTTTGTCAAAAGTCACCCCCTAAAGCTTATTTGGATGGGGCAGATTTTAGAAAAAAAAAATTAAATAGCTCTTGTGACGCTTTTACCCTTAATGAGATAAAGAAAGATTGAATCTTGACCTAAGAAGCACGGATACGAAAACGGCGACACGCCATTTTTTCCAACAAGTAGGATATGACACGGCTAATAAAAAAATATTTATTATTATTTATAAAATATTACTACAAATTTACAATTCAAAAATTAGTTTAAATCATAATTTCTACTAAAATTTTGGCATAGTCATCCCTATATTTTTTTATATGTAAAAGACCTGTAATAATGTCAATCACATGTACAAAATATAAGTAAACAATAAAGGTCTCTGACAAGGGACCCTATAGGAGATTTGCTATGTATCACAATACCTCTGTAAG
The DNA here is from genome assembly GCA_039654745.1 of Houttuynia cordata. Lineage (NCBI taxonomy): Eukaryota > Viridiplantae > Streptophyta > Magnoliopsida > Piperales > Saururaceae > Houttuynia > Houttuynia cordata. The sequence goes on from CM077506.1 coordinate 37,614,532, forward strand.
ACCATTCACAATTCACAAATTAACAATTCACACTGTTACATCTATGTTCATAACCAATTGCACTTTAATATAATCTATATATTCAACAAGAGAATCAGTATCACATTCGACTGATTCATAACCACTTGTACAAGAAATTAATAATTCACATAGTAATATTATGTTCATAACCAACTCACTATAATAGAATTTATATATTTGCTCGACAACCAATATCACAATTTTTTGATTCATAACCAACTGTACAACAAAGAAACTGTTCACAATCGAAAGTGTTAAATAATGAGATTAGCTATTGTAAAATACAAAAAAAATTCTCATCACCATAGCTATAAATCAACTACACCATAGCCAAGAGAAGTATGAAAGTGTGGTTGTGGTTGTTAAAACCAAGGCCAGTCATAGCACTTAGCTCAGTCCATGCTTGATAAGACCACTTTGTTGAGTCATATTGATTCTTCAATATATCCCTATTGACCTCGGTTTGGTTTTTAATCTGAAAAAGATTAATCACTAATTCCCACCCTTGTTTGTCCAGTCCACTCCCTTTCCTGTGTCCCTTAGACATTGCATAAGCCATGTAGCTTAGGAAGGCATAATGCAAGTTTTTATCCCAACTTATTCTTTTAACAGCTTTACTTACAACATTTTCTTCAACAATGTTACCATTACCAAGCACAGATCCACGGTGAATATCCATAACACCAGCTACCAAAAATATTCTCGCCTACCGTTCTACGATGAAAGGCATGTACAATTTTCAAATATAAATTGGAAGAAAATTGTAAAAGTAAATACGACATGCTTTGTGGGAATGAACTAGTAATAAGAAAACAAATTTCACTCATATTAGTCCCCCCATCATATCTCCCTCATTTTTAGTCCATTTTCGAATATTTTTTTTATCATTATAAGAAAGAGCACTAAAAATGAGAAAAAATAAAAAAAAGGGCCAAAACGGATCAAAAAATGAGTAAGAAATGCATCATTGAAGTTTGTCCCATTTAAAAAGTTATCGTGTAATCAATTACACGATAACCAATGCTATCATGTAATCGATTACACGATAACCAATGCTATTGTATAATCGATCTAGCACACGATAACTAGGCTATCATGCGTTGGATTACACGATAGGCTATCATACGTTGGATTACACGATACAATGAGCTATTATGTAATCGATTACACTATATAGTGTGCTATCGTGTAATTGATTACACTATACAATGTGTAATCGATTATACTATATAGTGTACTATCGTGTAATCGACCCCATTAAAATAGGATAAATTTCAACAGTTCATATCTCCCTCATTTTTAGTCCATTTTTTGCCATTTTTTTTGTTCTTCTTTATTTTTTATGCTCTTTCTGATCATCATGATATCCTAATGACCTTGATATTTTATTAAAAAAATCCATGATAAATAGTACGCAATGGCTCAACATCAGAAAAGAAATTTCAGACGAAGGTTGTACAACACAACCGACTGAATCATTAGAAAAGAAATAGATAAATAAGTAAAAAAGAACAGATTTTTTGCTAATAACAAATGAAAAGATCAACAAAAAAGCCCAGATATAGGACAGACCTGAAGAGCAGAAAGAAATAGGGGATGTCCGATCGGAGACGGCGAAGAGCCAAGCGGCGATCGAAGCAGCTGTCTAGCCAGAGGCGATGTCGGTAGAGCGAAGGGGACGAGCGGTGGCAAAGTGAAGGGGACTTAGCGCAGAGCGAAGGAGACGAGCTCTCGGTGACAGAGTGAAAAAAATACCAGAAATAATGAGGTAAATGAGGAAGGACAGAAGTAGAGAAATTTCAGAATTTAAGAGGGTAAATGCAATCATTTTTACACCCTAGGGATAATTGATCTACACATGAAATAAGCATTTTATTATCTCATAAACTTATGTTTCTGCTAATGTTTGATTAGAATTTCTACTACTTTAATATAGTTTTTGGGTTTTGTGTAGGAAACAAGAGTCATACACAGAAATGAAGTGAAAAGTAACTCAAATAGTCAAATCATCATAACTTCGTGTACTAATGTCAGATTGGACTGATTCAAGCTTCATGTTAAAGATTAGAAGTCAGCTTTCCAACGCCACCAACCACACACAACTCGGAGTTTGAAACGTAAAGTTATAGCCATTTGAAATTCATGAATAGTAATCACGATCGATCGGCTATCAATGCGATTGATCGCCTCAACCGCAAAAGTAGTGTATTGAAGAAAATGATCAATCGACATAAAAATGATCGACCGTATCTACTGGAATTTTTCAATCACGCAAGACAGTAACTACGATCGATCGGTATCATACGGTATCGATCGGCAAAGCGATCGATCGGAGGAAAATAACGAAGGAATTGCGATCGATCGGCAGACTAACGATCGGCAATACGGTGCAATCGATCGCCGTGTGCGGAAAACTGGAAATAAGACCTATTTTGACTCGGATTTGGATGGGGACTTCTTAGTTTCTATTTAAACTTATAAATAGGCTTTATGGGAGAACGTTTTAGGCTATTTTGGAGAAACCAGAGAATAGACTTTTGAGCTTTATTGGAGGCTAGAGAGGAGCAAGAGAAGAAGTCTTTTGGAGCAAAGAAGAAGAAGGATTCATGACGATGGATCTATATAAACAGGCTTCTCTTTTCTTTCTTTCTATGTGTAACTAAACTTTTATTCAAGGCTTAATGAAGCCCTAGATGTGTATTACTACTCTTGATAGTTTAATTCTATAAAGTTGATTATGATTCATGCTTAACGCGATTTCATGAGTTTCTTTTGAGTGCTTGATCATAGACTTGATTGATTATGAATGAAATTAGATATTGTGATTGATTTTATGCCTGATCAAGGATAAGATTAATTGCAGTATAATAGAGTTGTGATTGATTCTATGCTCGATCAAGGATTGGATTGATTACACAATAGTGGATGAACTTTCATGTCCGATCAAGAACGTTAGTGAATTCATTAGTAATTCGTGTGTCCGATCAAGAACATGAATTACCATATCATGTTAACTTATACTTAATAATATTTGAGAGTAGTAATTGCATGTCTAGTAGTGGATTCTCTGCCTTGATATTCTCCATATTGATTAATTCTCACTTGATTTAGTTAAAAAGTTCATTGCTTTCTTAGTCTAGAATCAACACTGGTACTTTCTTTTGAATTTGGTAAATTATTAATCCGTCCTTGAGGTTCGACAACCCTATCAATACTCACCGTAGTACAATTGTCTTGTGCACTTACAAGGGTTTTATATTTAAACGATCAATAATCCTGACCCATAAAAACCGTTTTTCTAAAAAAATCTCCTCAGGAGGAGATTTTTTAAAAAGCGGCTTAGCACCAATTTTTGAGTAAAATCGGCTTTGGTTAGAGGAAAATCGCTTTATTTCAAAATTATCCTTCCATACGTGATTTTGTAAAAAAACCGCTTTATCCACCTAAAAAGTGCCTTTTTCTACCTAAAATCTTCCTCCCAAATGCACCCTAAATGACCTCATTTTTTAGGATCAAATGCAGGCTTCAAAGGTAAGTCAATTATAAACTGTGACCCCATTCCAATTAAAACTAAAAATCAGAATATAAACTAAAAATCACACTACTTTAATCAAAATAAATTTAATGCAATACAAATCACTTAAACAAACCACAAATACATGAAGTAAACAAGAAGCTGTACTAGTCCAGACTAATTTCTCTACTCAAACTCGCGAAACCCGACTTCTCTTCCTATCCATAGAATCAAATTAGTCAATTGCCAATTTGCCATCCAAAACTAAGCTTAACTTTACAAGTTTCTTTTGTACCAAGGCAAATAATTCAAATATGTAGAGCCAGGATAGGACTAGGACTGAGGAAATTATTAGTAGAGGCAGAGGAGTGATCCGGCAACCTTGAACCTCTTCATTCCACCAGCGCCAATTTGGCTGGTCCTACTTGGAGATGCCGGCAGGCTCCCCCCTAGACATCTCAATTGTGCCACCCAGAATTTCACAGGGCCTCCTGCTTGGCGGCGCCACCAGCGTTGATCGAATTCAGCGATAAACTGGGTTCCTCGCCACCGTCAGCTCCTTCGGGAATCGGCTGTCCCGTTGGACAATCTTCCCGGGCTTTTTTCAAAGAAAAGCATGTGGCCGATAAGCTCTGAATCCGATACGGCCGATACGTTTCGGGTCACAGATTTTGGTGCTGTAGCTCGGTCCGGTTCAGAAACCAACCAGACCACCCGAAAAAGCAAAATCTGCTTTTCGCTTTTGCTTTTCAGCGTTTGCTTTTCTCTGCAGAAGAGCTTTTGAACCATTTGTTGATCGAAACCATGGATTTGCCGACCCGCCACCGCCGGCCGCCGGTGCCGAAGCGCTCGGCGCCGGCGTCCACGCCTTCGTCCTCTTCCTACTCGAAGCTCGGCAAGCCGGGGAAGCCAGGGGAGGAGGGCGGGCAAGGCGGGAGTCTAAGCTGGAAGCTGGCCTTGGTGTGCCTATTGATGCTTCGATACATGAGCGCCACTTCCAACATCATTCACGACTGCGACGAGGTGTTCAACTACTGGGAGCCTCTCCATTACCTCCTCTATGGTTCCGGCTTTCAGACATGGGAATACAGGTTGGTGGTTTCTTCGTCAATGCGTTTTTTACATGTTTTTGGCCTCTGTTTGTGTGTCAGAATGGATTAGTCTTGTTATTTCTTTGTATAAATTTGTGGGTCAATCTTAGATTGGGCACTTGTTTGTGAAAGATGGTAGCTTTGATTGTAAATGTAGAATGTTTTATGCAGTTCTTCTGTGTATATCTGTTTCTTCATCATTGCTTTTGCATGTTGTTTTTGGTCTCCGTTTGTGTATTAGAGTGGATTAGTCTTTGTATTTCAAAATTGAGGGCTAATCTGAGATTAGACAGTTCTGTATGAAGATGCTAGCTTATATTGTAGATGCGGGATATTTCATGCAGTTGTTCTGTTATTTCTGTTTTTGTGGGTAGCCCTCTTCGGCATTGCTTTTGTTTGTTGTTTTTGGTCTCTATAAGTCAGTGTATTTCTTTGAATAAAATGGTGGGTCAATCTGATATTAGGCGGTTATGGATGAAAGATGCTACCTTAGATTGTAAATGTGGACTTTTTTCATGCAGTTGTTATGTTTATATCTGTTTCAATGGGTCTGGTATTAGCCTCTAGAAGGTGGTTGAGAAAAAGGCATGGCAGGTGGTGAGTTTTTTTCATTAATTTTGGGGATGTTTGGTGTTTGTTGGACCTTTTGGGATGGAGATAAGTTGTGATGTTGCTTCTCTTGTAGATTTATCTTGTTCTCTGATGATCTGGCATGAAATGAAGCAGAAGATAGTCTTTTTTAGGACGCAGATGACTTAATAGTTGGTTTTCTGGAAAGTTTATCTTGTTCTTCTCTGACTTGAAATGGGAAAAGAAATTTTGCCTTTTCTTTTACGTAAGTTCTGGAGCTCTAAAGAAATGACTTGAAGTCGCTGTTGCATTTTAATGATAAAATGTGCCATTAGCTTACATTTTTGGTAGTAGTTTGGCAGTTTTTATAAAATGTTTATCTTGATGAGTCAATAGACTCAATACTTACTAAGTTGTATGATTAAGTAAAGAATACCCAAATCAAATGTTTTTAAAGTAAAGAAGTATGGTCAGAGTCACATGCAAAGAATCCCGTTGATGGTGTTGGAAGGTTATACTAGCGGATCAGGAGGTCCAGGACAACATTGAGAAGAAATGGGCACACTCTTTGACTTTTAAGATTTCTTTTGTGGAACTGCTTTGTTGAATTTGATCCATGTAGTTAGTCAAATGATTGGGGGTATGCTCACTTTGGTGATAATGTTAATGGGAATGCTATGTGTTGGAATATAAAATCTATAAATAAGATTTCCATTTTCTAACCGCTCAAGCTTCTGGGAAAGTTGGTTATTTTTCATGGTAGCAGAGCTCCAGGTTATGGGAGGTCCTCGGTTCAAGTCTTATTGGAGGCTGTGTTCCGCGCTTGGTGGACGCTTGCGGGGTGTTGGGGGGGGGGGGGGGGGAATATGAAATATATAAAAAAGATTTCCATTCCATTTCCTAACTGGGAAACTTGGTTATCTTACACTATGAACTTTGTGGATGATATAATATGGTGATCTTGTGCACATGTAGCTCATATTTGTTCGATTAAAATTTTATTAAGAAGAGAAGGAGAATAAGACAAAGCAAATGCACCATGCTACTATAAGAGACAAAAGGACGGGCCAAAAATATAAGGGAGAAAAAAAAACTTTAGACGTACTAGGTGATATTGCTATAAAAACATATAAGCAAGCGGGCATATAAGGACATTCTTTTTTTTATCATTTCCAAATTTTGTGGCCATGAGTCTTTCCCACTAGCCCATTCCAGGAAAAAACTTCGAATTGGGAAGGCGATCCTCCCGGTGAACGGTACGTACCCCAAACCAACACAGGTGAACAAGTAGAGTATACTAGGGTGCTTGATAGAACCATGTTGAAGGAACTTGGCAAAATGAGGCTGAGTTACCTACAACTTTGATCCTGGACACAAAGGGAAAGTGAGATTTCATGATCTTGAGTTCATGACAGACAACTGAAGCTACTGAACTGATTTAATGTGACCAATAGGGACCAAATTGTATATAAGTGCTTGATATACGTGGTTCCTAACAATTCCGCCTAAACAACTGGCCTGGATTCCATGAGGACTACCATCAACATTTAATTTCAAGAAACTTTACTTAAGGGGTAGGACTAAGTAAGTGAGCGGAGAAAGAAAGGTTACAGATTTCACTCTGGGAATGTGAAATGGATGGGACAGATTTCATGGAACAGAGCCAAAGATGATTTCTCTATTAATTTTGCATGTTTACACCACCAATAGAGCTAGCTTTGGATTTACAAATTTGATTGCTTCTTTCAATTTAAATCCATCAACAAATGGGCAGCAAAATAAGTTTCCATATTACCTTGCTGACATCCCTGAAGAGAAATGTATTATATTTGGGAATGGGTCACTTTGGCTCCTAATCCCAAAAGAAGTATGGATCAAAATAAACAAATGAGTTAGAGTCAAAACTCATTCAGTCAGAAGACAAATCTGCACACGTAGCCCATGTTTTGCTATTCACGTTTATTTGGCTTCAATTCTATTACTGGATTCTAGCGGGTATGTATAAGTAACAGCGTTCAAGGGACAGATGCATAAGTAAAAATTCTCCTTTTGTTGATGCCTCATTTAATTATCCATGTGAAGCTCTGATGATTTTGTTGTGTTCCTAATTGGATGATGTCCGCCAATATCTTAAGACATTGTGAACCATGCTATCTATGTGTTTTAGCCTTCTTTAGTTTTTTGCTTGTGACCTGTAGCAGGTTGGTTACTTTTGAGGTTAAAACTTTCTCGCTTGAATCCTATTACAATAGTCATGATGTTTCCAAACAAGTTGAATGATATGCATTTAATATTTGTTTTTCCTTCTCAAAAAAATTTGTCAATCTGAATATTTTGATTATCCCAATGATAGCTCTGCTTTTGCACTTCGATCATATCTCTACATTCTTTTCCACAAAGTGGTAGCAGGGCCAGCTTCCTGGTTATTCCATGATGAAAAGGTGAGTTTTTATAGATTTCTTCTTAAAAATCTATAAATTCGGTCTGTTCATGGTGTTACTTAATTGCACCAGTTGTGATATGTCTTCACCATGTACTTCAACTTTAGTGTTTAACTGATGTCAGGTGAGGGTGTTTTATGCTGTCAGACTCTTTCTCGGCCTTATATCTGCTATATCAGAGGCTGCATTGGTGGTAGCACTCTCTAGAAAGTATGGAAAACGGCTGGCTTCTTATACACTGGCAATGCTCTGCTTGACTAGTGGTTGTTTCTTTGCTAGTACAAGTAAGTACCTTTGCATTTTTCTCAGCTTGCGTAAATTTTTTGACGTACCACTGAAACATGTATTTTTCCTGCATTTGATGTGCTTTGGCAGGTTTTTTGCCCAGTTCTTTTTCTATGTATACTGTCACCCTTGCATCAGCACTACTACTTTTTGAGAAGCCTTCCCTGGCAGTTTCAGTTGCCGCTGGAGGTGTGCTCCTTGGTTGGCCGTTTTCTATACTAGCTGTGTTGCCTGTTACAATACATTCTTTAACTTCTGGAAAGTTCACGAAAGTGTTCCTTTCTGGTGCGGCAACTTCTCTTATTATTATAGTAAGTGCAATCCTTAACATAGATCTTCCTCTAGATTGAAGAATGAAATATCCGTTGTGTGTTTATGTTCCTTTCATTTTATTGCCAGGCCCTTTCCGTGCTTATAGACTATTATTACTATGGAAGATGGACTTCATCAATACTCAACTTGTTGATGTACAATGTTTTAGGAGGTGGCGAGAGCCACTTGTATGGAACAGAAGGTCCTCTGTTTTACATTAGAAATGGATTTAACAATTTCAACTTGTGTTTTGCCCTCGCTCTATTGTTTTTGGTAATTCTTCCTATCACAAGAAAGAAGTATGCCCCAGATCTTGTGGTTGTGGTTTCTCCGCTGTACATATGGTTGGTTTTCATGTCTCTGCAACCCCATAAAGAAGAAAGGTAAGAATTTTCCTTAGTTATTGTTTTACTTCAAAACATAATATTTCTGTGCGATAAAAAAAATACACTCTACCCAAAGAGGATGAGTGGCTTAAGAAGTTTGTGTTGGGTGCATATTAGGCTATAAAAGGGTCCAAACATATTCCTTGTCATGGATTATGCAAATATTTATTCTTAGTTGCATGGTTCGCAATAGCTTTTATTGGACACGTATAAGTGACCTAAAGGTAAGATATATGGAGTGAAACTGGAGATATACATAGATATTGAGGAAAAAAAATATATCGGTGGCCTGAAAAAGATATTTGACATATATTTTGTTAATTTAAGCATATGTTAACGTCTAAAACCACTGATAATCATAAAACTATGTCAATGGACATATACTAACACAAATTACACTGATAAAGCTGACAACATGATTAAAAGTGCGAAACAAGTTAAAAAATGGATAACTTGCTGTGTACATCCAAATAGAACTTAGAAGTCGATGGTAGAAAATGGATATCAATGATAGCTGGAGTGACGTGTGTGAAGTTTCTGAACTGTCGTATATTATTCTATTCCATTGTAGGCCATATATATACATCAGTACAGGTGAGTATATTAAGGGATATGATCCCTTACAATCAGGTTAGTTAGTAATAGTGAACTAGTCAATAACAAACTAACAAACTAAGACTTTGACTTCAACTGTGAACGTGATGATAGTCCCTTAATATCCGCACAGCCCCCCTCAAGCTCAGCTGTAGTAGAAGGCAGGTTGAGCTTGGACCGAAGATAGATGAATCGTGGAGAAGAGAGAGATTTGGTGAAAATATCTGCCACCTGGTGAACACCTGGAATGTGACGAAGTTGGATAGAATTCTTGAGCACATGGTCCCGTACAAAGTGAACATCAATGTCAATGTGTTTAGTTCTCCCATGGAATACTGGATTGCGAGCCATATGAACGGCACTCATGTTATCACATAGAAGTAGGGGAGGACGAGGAACTGGGATGTGAGGATGGCGAAGAAGATATTGAAGCCATAAGATTTCAGCTGCAGTAGAAGCAACAGCCCGATATTCAGCCTTTGAGCTTGAACGGGACACCGTTGATTGTTTCTTAGCACCCCAAGAAATTAAATTTGGACCAACATAAACGGGATACCCAGTAGTGGACCGCCGGCTATCAGGGCATCCAGAGTCCGTGTAGGCACGAAGAGAGAGATGAGAAGACTTGTAGAAACAAAGACCGAGTGTGAGAGTCCCCTTGATGTATCTGAATATCCGCTTGACAGCTTCAAGGTGAGCAACACAGAGAGCATGCATAAATTGACACACATGATTAACAGCATAGGCAAGGTCTGGACGGCTCAATGTTAAGTATTGCAGGCTACCAACCATTTGCCGATACAAAGTAACATCTGGAAGCAAAGGAGAGCCATGCGAGGAGAGGTGAAGGTTGGCAATCATTGGAGTATTGGAGGGTTTGACACCGGACAAGCCAAAACGATCCAATAGTTGGAGTGCATATTGAGCTTGAGATAAAATAGTAGAGGACAGAGTGCGAATAACCTGCATGCCAAGAAAGAAGGTGAGGGGACCAAGATCTTTCATGTCAAAGGCAGCTGTGAGCTGGAGAAGAAGCCTTTGCAGGTCTGAAGTGGAATTCCCTGTTAAGATAATATCATCCACATATATGAGTAAGAAGATAACATGCTGATTATGCTCCCAAGTAAATAGGGAAGTATCAAACGGGCAACTGGAGAAGTTAATATGGGTAAGATATGTGGTGAATTTGGTGTACCACGCCCTGGGAGCCTGTTTGAGCCCATAAAGTGCTTTATGCAATTTGCAAACATGATTGGGGAAAGTAGCATGAAGAAATCATGGAGGTTGTTGGAGGTAGACTTCTTCCTGTAAGTCACCTTGAAGAAAAGCATTCTTCACATCAAGCTGCCGTAAGGGCCAATTGAAGCTGGTGGCGAGTGCAAGGAAGAGCCGTATGGTTGTGGCTTTGACAACGGGGCTGAATGTTTCGTCAAAATCAAGACCTGCTTGCTGATTATATCCCTTTGCAACCAAACGGGCTTTATAGCGATCAACTGAACCATCCGCTCGAGTTTTAATTCGGAACACCCACTTGGAACCGACCACATTCATAGATGGCCGATAGGGTACGAGGGTCTAGGTATGATCAAGGAATTCCGTATCGGATTTCGGTAAAATATCGGTCGGCCTAAGAGATAAAATTTCGGAGATATTTGTAAAAAAATTTCGGTAGTTAAAAATTAATTTTTATCATATATTTTCACAAAAAATGAGTTATATTAATTTAGATAAAGCATAGATTTCAAAATATGCATAAAAATGCATATTAGGATTAGAAACAAGGGAAAAGTTGTTATTTTTTCCCTTTTTTTTTAAAAAAAAAAAAAATTCCAAATTTTTTTTTTTGAAAATGTTTTTTTTTTTTTGAAATAGCGAAATTTCGGCGAAATTTCGCCGATATTATAAATTTTTTAAAAAATGATATTTTACCATTTCGATTTCTCGGGTGGGGCCCGAAATCGATATATCGGCGAAATTTCGCCGATATAGAATTCCTTGGGTATGATTGCGTCTGAGGGCATGGAAGGCTCTGGTGGTAAATGAGGCAAGGCGGCAAGCAAGGCAGATGGTAAGGGATGCCTTGTAGACAAGAGGGCCTTGGACTGATGTGGAATTAGAGTGCCGGCGCGGGATCGTGTCACCATAGGATGGAGTGGACCAGATTGGGCAGGAAGACTGGTCACAGGAGTAGTAGAGGCGGCTGGAGAAGCACGGTCGGAACGTGAGGTGGAATTAGAAGTGTGCACTGGGAGGCAACAGGATGAAGGATGGATCTGCTCACGAACATAGTCTGGCGGCATTGGGGAGGGGGCAAGAGGATCCAATCGCCCAGGCAGCGCAAGACATGGAGAAGCGACTTGGTGCACAACATGGGAGGGCGAAGATGTAGCAGGGTCCATGGCTGGAGACGGAGTAGGGCTGGCAGCCTGGCTAGAAGAATTGCGCTGGGGAAGGAATGGCGGACCAATGCTGGATGCACTGCCAGAGGACCCCGGAGCAGGGAGAGGAGCAGTGACAAGGGCACGGCTAGGGATTAGAGTACCCGGAGCAGGAGGAGGGACAGTGCTGGAGGCACGGCTAGAGAACACCGGAGCAGGGAGAGGAGCGGTGCCAAGGGCACGGCTAGGGAGAAGAATACCCAGAGCGGGAGGAGGGACAGTTCCGGAGGCACGGCCAGAGGACCCCGGAGCAGGGAAAGGAGCGGTGCCAAGAGCACGGCTAGGGAGAAGAGTACCCGGAGCGGGAGGAGGGACAGTGCCGGAGGCACGGCCAGACAGTGGGCGACGCACATAAGTAATACCCCAACGAGCAGAGTGTTACGACTCTCCTAGTTTAGGCTAATATACTATTTACTTATTCCCTTTAGGCCATGTGGGCCACTTTAGTAGGATTAGGCTATTTACTTAATTGCATAACTTGGCCCATCAGGCCCATCAGCTTTAGGCCCTGCGCCTATATATATAGGAAACGACTTGCTTAGTTAGGGTATTGATGAATGAATTCCTAGTTTCTCACCTCCTTCTTCTCTTCTCTCATCTCCTTCCCTACCCCTTTGCCGCCGGCTTTTGTGCATCCACCTAGGGTGCACAACACTGGTATCAGAGCGATCGACTCCTGGCTTCCGACGCTATGGCTCGGAAGAAGGCTGTGGACAATCCCGAAGGTCCATCGTTCCAATCTGACGAGGAGGCGCCCACTGGCCAGGCCGCACCTGTTGCAGTCATGGATCCGACCTTCCTTAAGACCATGACGGACATGATGGCAATGATGCAATCCATGCAGGTCTCGCAGCAGGCTATGTTGGAGCGGTTATCAGCGCCGCCACCCCCGCCCACATCTGGGATGGAGCATCAACAGACCACCGGCCTGCAAGGATCTTCCTCCACGGCGGCTCAAGGGCCTCCTCTGCAGACTGCGGCTCAAGGGCCTCCTCTGCAGACCCCGTCGTTCTCTGGTTACTCGTCCCCTCCACCGCATGGGTTCTCTCAACAAGAACTTAGGCCGCAGGGCCAGGCCGCTGGTGCAGCCCAGGGCTCTCCCTTGCCCCACAACCCCACCGCTGGTGCAGCCCAAGGCCACGCCTTTCAGTCTTCAACTATGTTTGGCTCCTTTGATCCGACTAATATCTTGCCACCAGGGGCAGCTGGCACTCATCTGCGTGCTTTTCCTCATCATACTGGCCGACCATATCAGCAGTCGCAGGGAGATGTGCCGCCCTATGGGCCATTATTTGGAGGACCAACTCTTACTGGCTTCTCCAACGTTCCGCCAGGTATGTCTCAGGCCCCGTCTCAGGATCCATTCGGACGGGCCGCGGCTGAGCCTCGATTGGCCCGACTTCAATTTCCTAAGTATAGTGGGGAAGATAGCCCTATTGATTGGATATATCAGGCAAATAAATTCTTTGAGTATCATGGCACTCAGTCGGAAGTTGATAAACTGCGCATCGCAGCCTTCCATCTGTCGGGCGATGCCTTAGTCTGGTTTCAATATTTTGAGAGAGATATGTTTCATCCGACATGGGCTGATTTTGTGAATGAGTTATGCGTACAATTCGGGCCAAACGATTATGCTGATTTTAATGAATTGCTAGCATCTCTCCGTCAAACATCCTCGGTGCGTGCTTACCATCAGGAATTTATGCGCATAGCTAATCGGCTACCTAATTGGGACCAAGCGGCATTAGTGGGGGCCTTCATGCATGGCTTGCGGGCTGACATTGCAGATGAAATCCGGCAGTTTCGGCTTAAATCTATGAAGGATATCATTGGGCATGCTCGAGTTGCGGAAGAACGGTTGAACCGGCAACGGCGTGTGGTCCGACCACCCTTTCGGTCTTCTCCTGGCTTACCGGCCCCGAGGCCAGTTCCTCCTATTGGGGCTGTCACCAGCTCCAGGCCTGGACCACCAGCAGGAGCCACCTTGCCTTCCCCTATTCGCCGATTATCCCAGGCCCAGATGGACGAAAAAAGGGCCAAAGGCCTCTGTTTCAACTGTGATGAGCGGTACGTTCCCGGACATCGCTGTCGCACGCCCCCTACCGCTTTCATCTTGGAGGAGTCCTGTCCTGAGGGGGACGATCTTATTGATCAACCGGTCGAGGACGCTTATGTCGATTCGACGGCTGAGATCTCATTTCATGCTTTCTCGGGAACATACACGCCTCACACTATGCGCGTGCAAGGTCAGTTAAAGCGCCAGCCAGTTGCCATTTTGATTGATAGTGGGAGTACCCACAATTTTATTAATGATAGGGTGGCGCAGCGCATGGGATGTCATATTGCTCAGGCATGTGCTTTTGACGTTCTTATTGGTGACGGCACACACATGCGCAGCAAGGGCCTGTGCCCCCGCGTACCCTTGCATATTCAAGGGTATGACTTCGTGGTGGATCTCCATCTTCTACCCACAAAAGGAGCTGATATTGTATTGGGGGTCCAATGGCTCCAAGAGCTTGGGGACGTGGTATGGAATTTTAAAGATTTAGTCATGTCCTTTGGGGTGGCTGATCAACAAGTCCGTTTACAAGGGTCCATTCCCGGTACTCTCCAGTCGGCCCAGGCTGTGGGGTCTTTCTTTCGGCACTCGGCCAATGGTTTTTTGCTGCAACTTATGTCTATATCTGATTCGACCCTACCAACCCTACCGGCCGACTTGACTGCTCTCTTGACCGACTATGGGTCCCTCTTTGGAGAGCCAACCGGACTACCTCCTACGCGTGGGCACGACCATCAGATTCCCATACTTCCTGGGTCGAGCCCAGCTAATGTGCGGCCCTACCGTTACCCCTATGTGCAAAAGGCTGAGATCGAGCGTTTGGTGGCTAACATGCTGGCAACCGGTATTATTCGTCCCAGCTCCAGCTCCTATTCTTCTCCCGTTTTGCTGGTTCGGAAGAAGGATGGGACATGGCGGTTCTGCGTCGATTATCGTGCTTTAAATGCTATTACATTGAAGGACAAGTATCCTATTCCCGTTATTGAAGAGCTTCTCGACGAGTTATCAGGTGCGAAATATTTCTCTAAACTTGATTTACGTTCCGGCTATCATCAGATACGGATGCACCCAGCGGATATTCATAAGACTGCTTTTCGTACACATGACGGTCATTATGAGTTTCTTGTGATGCCCTTTGGGTTGACTAATGCGCCAGCCACGTTCCAAAGTCTAATGAACGATATTTTTCGGCCTTTCTTGCGCAAATTCATTTTAGTCTTCTTCGATGATATATTAATCTATAGCGCGACCTGGGAGGAGCACATTGGCCATCTGCGGACCGTCTTTGATCTCTTGGTCGGGCACTCTCTTTTGTTGAAACGGTCTAAATGTTCTTTTGGCCAACCTCAGATTGATTACTTGGGACATATTATTGAGGCCCAGGGAGTCTCTACAGATCCGGACAAAGTAGCCGCTATGCTCGACTGGCCCACTCCTACCTCACCAAAGGCCTTGCGAGGTTTTCTTGGGCTGACCGGCTATTACAGGCGCTTCATTGCCCATTATGGTACTCTGGCTGCACCTCTTACTGCCTTGTTAAAGACCGGCGCCTTCGTCTGGAGTCCTGACGCCCAGGGGGCCTTCGACTCCCTAAAGCAGGCTATGTCATCCGCCCCGGTCCTAGCCTTACCGGATTTCACTCGCCCGTTTGTGGTGGAAACTGATGCTTCCGATAGTGGATTGGGTGCTGTCCTTCTGCAGGCTGACCGGCCCATTGCCTTCTTTAGTAAAGCCTTATCGGGGCGCTCTCTCCGCTTGTCCGCCTACGAACGGGAAATGCTCGCTATTGTGCATGCCATCACGAAATGGCGCCCCTATCTATTGGGCCGGCACTTCACTATTCGGACGGACCACCAACCCCTAAAATATTTTCATGACCAGCGGATCTCCACTCCTGCTCAGCAACGTTGGGTCACGAAGCTTATGGGCTACGACTATGATATGGTTTATAAACGGGGGTCCGACAACACTGTGGCCGACGCTCTATCTCGGCGCGACGCGGAGGTGTCTCTTTTGACCCTCTCTGTCCCTACCTTTCCCTTCATGACTGACTTGCTGCAGACTTACCAGGACGTACCTGAGGCCACGGACATCTTACAACGCCTCCAGGCTGACCCGACGTGCTTACCTTCTTTTGTCTTGCAGGGTAGTTATATTTTCTGGAAGCAGCGCCTTTGGGTTCCCCCGAGTCCGCTACTACGGCAGCAAATTATTTCCTTCTTTCATGACACCCCTAGTGCTGGTCATGAAGGGTCCTTTCGCACCTACAAGCGTGTGAGTCAGAATTTTGTTTGGCGGGGAATTAAAAAGGAAGTCCATTCTTATGTGGCTGCTTGTGATGTGTGCCAGCGCGCGAAGGCCTCCACTACTACTCCTGCGGGCCTTCTGCAACCCCTCCCTATTCCTGATCGCGTATGGGAGGATGTCTCCATGGATTTTATTGAGGCTCTACCTGTGGTCCAAGGTAAATCAGTTATTCTTGTGGTAGTGGATCGTCTATCTAAGTATGCTCATTTTTGCGCCCTTGGTCACCCTTTTACGGCCAAGACTGTCGCAGAACTTTATGTGCGCGAAGTGGCTAAGCTACATGGTATGCCTCGGACAATAGTGTCAGATCGGGATAAGATCTTTATTTCTCTGTTTTGGCGAGAATTCTTTGCATTGCACGATACTAAACTGCACATGAGTACCGCTTATCATCCCCAAACAGACGGGCAAACGGAAGTTGTTAACCGTTGCTTGGAACAGTACCTGCGCTGTTTTGTGGGTGAGGAGCCTCGTCGGTGGCTTCAACTTCTTCCATGGGCTGAATGGTCTTATAATACTGCTTATCACACCTCCACCGGATTCACCCCCTTCGAAGTGGTTTATGGCCGCCCTCCGCCTACAGTGATCCGTTATTTACCCTTCAGTTCTTCGGTGGGCGAGGTGGACTATGCACTTCAGACGCGTGATGAGGTCTTGCGTCAACTCAAAGCTAACCTCGCGAATGCTCAGAATCGGATGAAGCAGGTGTATGATCGCTCTCGCATGGATCGGGAGTATTCAGTTGGGGATTTGGTTTATGTTAACCTCTTGCCTCATCGACAGCATTCCTTGGCGCATGTTGCTTCTACCAAATTGGCACACCGGTTCCATGGACCTTATCCGATTTTGGAACGTATCGGGCCGGTTGCTTATCGTTTGCAGTTGCCGCCTACTTCCCAGGTTCATCCGGTTTTTCATGTGTCCCGTCTACGGCGCTTTGTGGGAGATCCTTCTCGCCTTACTAGTGGGGTGCCTGCTCCGTTGCTCTTGCCGGAGGATCCTCCTCTCCTTCCTTCGTTTCTCCTGGATCGCCGTCGGGTTCGTCGTTTTGGACGCTTGGTGAATGAGGTGCTCGTTGCATGGCAAGATCATTCTCTAGACGATGCCACCTGGGTATTGGAAGACGATTTCTTTAATCGTTTTCCTACATTTTCGCCTTGAGGTCAAGGCCGTAGCGGAGCGTGGTGGAATGTTACGACTCTCCTAGTTTAGGCTAATATACTATTTACTTATTCCCTTTAGGCCATGTGGGCCACTTTAGTAGGATTAGGCTATTTACTTAATTGCATAACTTGGCCCATCAGGCCCATCAGCTTTAGGCCCTGCGCCTATATATATAGGAAACGACTTGCTTAGTTAGGGTATTGATGAATGAATTCCTAGTTTCTCACCTCCTTCTTCTCTTCTCTCATCTCCTTCCCTACCCCTTTGCCGCCGGCTTTTGTGCATCCACCTAGGGTGCACAACACAGAGTCAGGGAGAGGGGACAGAGAAGGGACGTCCAAGTTTAATTCTTGTAGACTGCGACTCAGAGAGAATAGACGGGGGCGAGGGTGAGGGCAAGTGTTGGAAGGAAGAGCTGGGACGGTGGTAGTGGAAAGGTAAGTGGACTCATCGAAAGTGACATGGCGGGAGAGATACAGGCGGCCAGAGGAGTGATCAAAGCAACGATGCCCTTTGTGGTGAGGGGAGTAGCCCAGGAAAATACAACAAACGGATCTGAAATCCAGTTTGCCTCTCCCAAAAGGCTGAAGACATGGAAAACAGGCACATCCAAAAATGCGGAGGTGATCATAAGACGGAGAAGCACCAAAGAGTAATTCATAGGGTGTCTTACCTTTGAGGGAGGTTGAGGGTAAACGATTAAGAAGATATGTGGCAGTGGAAAAAGCAAATTGCCAAAATTGTTTGGGCAATTTACTGTGAGTTAGAAGAGCTAATCCAATATCTGCAATGGATCGGTGTTTTTTCTCTGCAAAGCCATTTTGTTCAGGAGTGCCAGGACAGGAAAGGAGATGAATAATGCCATGTGTTTTGAGATGAGTAGTAAACTTATGATTTACAAACTCACCCCCGCCATCCGTTTGAATGGTTTTGACTGTCGCCCCATATTGACGAGTGATAAGGGTGAGAAATTCTATAAAAAAAGAAGGGACATCCGACTTTCGTTTAAGGGGAAAAAACCACGTGTAGTGTGAGCATTCATCTACAATGAGGAGATAAAATCGGTAATCATCTAAAGAAGTAACGGGAGAAGGAACCCACACATCAGAATGTAAATTGGCAAAACAAATATTAGAATAAGCAGTTCTTCGTTGAAAAGGAAGCTTAGACATTTTTCCAAGTTTGCAACTATGGCATACATGCTTATTGAGATTGCTAGACAAATGAAGAGTAGAAGCTAAAGACTGCATGATTTTGGATGGCGGATGGCCGAGTCGTGCATGCTAGATGTCACCATGGACTTTATTGGCCAAGAGACTGACGATAGATGGAGTTGAAGAGGATTGAACTTGATAAAGGCCGCCTGATCTAGACCCGGTCATGAGAGTCTTGTCCGTCTGCAGGTCCTTGACAAGAAAACCCCATGGAAAAAATTGAAAATAACAAGAGTTGTCAGTGGTATATTTAGAGACACTGAGAAGGTTTTTGGTAAGCTTTGGAACTAAAAGAACATTTGCTAACCGAGCAGTGGGAAATAATGACACAGAGCCAGTATGAGAGATAGGTAATGAATGACCATTACCAACAAGAGTAGAGTCATGACCATGATAGGGGGTAATACCTGTGAGGGATGATTTTTCAGGAGTCATATGATGAGTAGCTCCTGTATCGGGATACCAAGCATCATCGGCTGCTTGATCATTGAGGTGGAGAGCGGCAAAGGATTGAACTTGATCATTAGAACTATCATGCGGGGCTTGGCAGACGTCGGCCTTGTGATTAGGATATCCACAACAGTAGCAGTAGACACTATTATAATCACCATTGATTGGGGCAGCCCGCGAGCGGCCACGACGAGAAGAAGAGGATCCTCTCCCACGAGTACTTTCACGGCGGCCACGAGGAGATGTGTGTTGGCCCCCTCCACGAGGAGGACCACGCCCCCCTCCACGCTGAGAGAGAAGGGATGATTTTCCTGCCCCACGAGTGGAGACAAGGGCTTTGATAGGAGAGGAAGCTTGGCGACATATACGTCGATCAAAGTCCATCAACATGGCAGCAACATCATCGACAGTAGGGTAATCTGTACAGAGTTGAATTGCAGCGATGGCTGCATCATACTCAGACCCAAGTCCTTGAGTAATGCAGTGAATAATGTCATCATCATCAAGAGACTTGCCGGGCATAGCCAGTTGATGTGCCAAGGCTCTGGCCTGATTTAAGTAATCAGCCATTGTCATCTTGTCTTTGGAGAGAGCACGAAGCTCATTCTTGATGTCTTGAACACGCCCACGAGAAAGTGTACCGTAAAGTGTCTTCATAGTGCTCCAGAATGTGGCTGAAGTTTCACAATGGATAACTTGGGGAAAGATTGCCTCAACACTGTGGAGGCAAGCCAAGCCAGAACAAGTTGATCCAAGTGCAGCCAAGCTTTTACGCAAGGATCAGAATCAGGACCAGAGGGTCGAGGGAGAGTGCCTTCAACCAGTCCAAGCAAACTGTGGCATCGCAGGACAGGGAGGACTTGCATGGTCCAAACATAATAATTTGTGGGAGCTAATTTGGTAGAAATTTCTTGGGAAATGGATTTGACGACAGGAAGATCAGAGAAGGAAGCATTGCTGGTGGTTGAAGAAGCCATAGCTGGTGGGTTGAGAGGAAGGAGCTGCCGGACAGAGATGCAGGATCAGGGCTCCGATACCATGTGAAGTTTCTGAACTGTCGTATATTATTCTATTCCATTGTAGGCCATATATATACATCAGTACAGGTGAGTATATTAAGGGATATGATCCCTTACAATCAGGTTAGTTAGTAACAGTGAACTAGTCAATAACAAACTAACAAACTAAGATTTGGACTTCAACTGTGAACGTGATGATAGTCCCTTAATATCCGCACAACGTGGAGGGTAGTGTTAGTGTATTTGCTCTTTTGTCCAAGTATTTAGTAGGATAGCTTGTTATTAATAGAGGGTAGTTTAGTCAATATTTATGTAATCTTATTTCTTATTGGTTAACCCTTCACTTAAGTGAGGACATATGAATCTTTTCTTGTAAATGGCATCCCTAGGTCTATTAGAGATTGGACGACCAGTTTTAGTTGTAGTCTTCTCTTTTCATTATTCAATACAAAGTTTATTCCTTTTCTCTGAAACCCTAGTTCCTTAATTCAATCATGGTATCCGAGCCAGAAATTTGAATCTGCTTGTCTTTAGTCTGAATTGGAAGTTTGTTGGGAGGCCAACAAGAATCTGGTTGGCAGGGACGTGGCTTTTTATCGTACTGTTCACCGCAACAGTTCATGGTTACTGTTCATCATTGAGGCCTCCTATTTGTTTTCGGTCGCACATCTGCATCTGTCAATTTTGGTTCAGGATCCCCATACATATTGCTTATTATTGTAAAGAGTGTTGATGACAATATCCCATAAGTTCAAACCTAAAGTCGCTTGGGACGAATGTAGTTATTGCCATGAGAATGGGCATTGGAAGGCACAATGCTCCGTTCGGCCTCCACATATGGGATGCTCGTCATTATCATCTGAGCCTTCTGATTGTCCTGCAACATTTCAGTCAACTTGTATTTTTCAACAGGGTCGTGGACCATGGTTATCCTCCGCTGCCAGCTCAATAGCTTCTTTACCATTGAGTAGTACTCCTACTGAGATTCAGTCTCAAATATTGGGTACTCCTGCATCTCCCTGTACTATTACTATGTCTGTCCCTGATTCAGGTTTATCCTCTACGTCTGCATCTTTACATATTTCTTCCTCCACTTGGATTTTTTTATTCTGGAGCCTCCAATCATATGACATGTGATTCTACTTACCTCTCTGATTGTGATCCCTCTGAGTTTACTTCTGTATGTATTGCTAATGGCGGTTCTCTGCCATTGTCTGGTGTTAGCTTAGGTCTCCTAATTTGTCTATTTCTAATGTTCTTTATGTTCCCCAACTAGCCCTTAATATTTTATCCATTAGTCAGCATACTGACCTTGGCTATCAGGTTGCGTTTTCCTCCTCTAGTTGCGTTGTGCAGGATCTAAAGACGGGTCAGAAGATTGGGACTGGTCATAGAGCTAGGGGCCTCTATATATTGGATCAGCTGCATGTTCCAATTGCTGCTGCACACTCTACTATGGGAGATTTGCATCTTAGTTCCGAGCCACTTCTTTTTATTTATGGCATTCTCGTTTAGGTCATATTTCTTGGTCCAGATTGCAGTATTTGGTTTCTATTGGTGTTTTGGGAAAATTAGATGTTAGTGATATTTCTAGATGTATTGGTTGCAAGCTTTCAAAAAATGATTGCTTTACCGTTTCCAAAAAGTGATTCCGTTTCTTCTAATCCGTTTGATTTGATTCACTATGATGTTTGGGGTCCTGCCTCGGTTCTTCAAAAGGTGGTTCAAGATATTATGTAGTCTCTGTCGGTGATTGCACTCGATATTGTTGGATTTATCTTATGCATCGTCATTCTGATTTTCTTGGTATATATCGTGATTTTATCTCTATGGTACGAACACAATTCCATGCTGCCATTAAAGTTTTCAGATCTGATTCAGGTAATGAGTACTTGTCGTCAGATCATCAGTTGTCTTGCCCACACCAGAACAAAATAGGGTTGTTGAACACAAGCACTGCCACATCCTTGAGACAGTTCACTCCTTGTTACTTTCTACCAAGGTTCCTACCATCTTTTGGGGTGAAGCAATCTTGACTGCTATATACTTGATTAGCTGCATCCCTTCATCCTTTACTGGAGGAAGTCTCCTTATGAGTGTCTTTTTCATGCTTAGCCTAACTATCATTCTTTGCGTGTTTTTGGTTGTGCTTGTTTTGCTTTATTACCTCCTCTGTCATGCACAAAGTTGTTTGCGCTGTCTTATTTATGTGTTTTCTTAGGTTATGGTACCGGGCAAAAGGGTTATCGTCGTTATGATCCTGTTTTTAACAAACTCTATGTTTCTCGACTTGTTTTTCTGGAGTTATGCCCAATAGAGCACAATCTATTGATAAATCCGAGTTGGTTTTCATTGATCCATTTCTTCCGTCTGTTTGAGGATTATATTAAGTCTGTTAATATGCCTGATTTATGCCATGTGCGTCTACTTGTGATGCAAACCTACCAGCGTAGAGTGGCCAGCACATCGTCTCCAACTGCAAATCAGAATAATGCAATGGTGCATGTTTTGGCACAATATGTAGCCTACGTTTGACTAGGCTCCCACCTGCTATGCCTGCTCCCACTTCTGCTTCCTCATCTTCAGGTTCTGTTCCTGCTGGAGATTCCTTTGGTCAGTATGATGTCTTTGCTCATTGTTATTCTTCTGGTTACTCTTCATTCTCTTCATGAGCCTCGGTCCTACAAAGAAGCATATGGTGATCCAAATTGAGAGAGGGCGATGCAGGAGGAGCTAGATGCGTTGCATAAGACTAGCACTTGGGAGTTGGTTCCTCTTCTCCTTGTAAGCATGCTATTGGGTGTAAGTGGGTGTATAAAATCAAAACTAAGTCCGTTGACTCTCTTGAACGGTATAAGGCTAGGTTGGTTGCTAAAGGCTTTGCTCAAGAGTATGGGATTGACTATGAAGAGACTTTTGCTCCAGTATCTAAGATGACCAGAGTTCGTACACTTATATCTGTTGCCTCAGTTCGTTAGTGGCCCTTGTATCAGATGGATGTGAAAAAGCCTTCTTGAATGATGATCTTGATGAAGAGGTGTACATGAAACCCCCTCCTGGTCTTCCCCACAAGCGTGGTCAGGTTTGTCGTCTGCGTTGAGCATTATATGGCCTCAAATAGGCACCAAGGGCCTGGTTAGAAGTTCAGTCAGCCCTATACCGTTTAGGGCTTTGTTCTAGTGCTCATGATTCAGCTTTGTTCTACAAGGAATCCTCAACTGGTTGTATACTTCTTTTACTTTACCCGGATGATATGATCATTACAGGTAATGACTTTGGAGGGATTGCTTCTCTTAAGGTTTAGCTTCTGGAGCTTTTTGAGATGAAGGATCTAGGTTTCTTGAGATATTTTTTGGGTATTGAGGTGGCATACTCTCCATGGGGCCATATGTTATCTCAGTCCAAGTATGCTGTTATCTCAGTCCAAGTATGAAGTATGCTACTGACATCATTGCTCGATCGGGATTGACTGATTCTAGGCTGGCTGAGAGTCCTATGGAAGTCAACTTGAAACTGAATCTTACTGATGGTGTTCCTTTGGATAACCCGACACGCTATCAAGAGGTTGTTGGCTCATTGGTGTATCTCAGTGTCACTCGATTTGACATTCAGCATGTTGTTCATGTGGTCAGTCAGTTCTCTTCTCCTCCTAGGACTACTCACTGGGCTGTTGTGCTTCGCATTCTATGTTATGTTCATAGCACGTTACACTGGAGCTTGCTTCTTTCTTCTTCCTCTTATCTTGTTTTGAGGGCCTGATGCTGACTGGGCAGGTGATGTGGTGGATCGAAAATCCAATACCGGCGATTGTGTATTCTTGAGTGATTTTCTTGTCTCTTGGAAGATTAAGAAGCAAGATTGTGTTGCACGTTCTACTGCTGAGGCTGAATATAGGGCTATGGCTGCTGCTGAGATTGTGTGCTTAGGTGGCTTCTTGCAGATATGGGTGTTTCTTTTACTAGTCCTACTCCTATGTATTGTGATAACAAGAGTGTCATCCAAATTGGCCACAACTCTGTGTTTCATGAGCGGACAAAGCATCTTGAGATTTGATTGTCACTTTGTGCGCCATCACCTCCATGCTAGAACTCTGACACTTCCTCATATCTAGTCTTCCCTTCAATTGGCTGACTTCTTTATGAAGCCTCATACGGTGGCTCGTTTTCAGTTTTTGTTAGGCAAACCCTCATGTTGACGACATCCAGAGTTTGAGGGGGGTTGTTAGAGTATTTGCTGTCTTATCCAAGTATTTAGTAGGATATCTTGTTATTAATAAAGGGTAGTTTAGCCAATATTTATGTAATCTTATTTCTGATTGGTCAGCCCTTCACTTAAGTGAGGTCATATGAGTCTTTTCTTGTAAAAGGCGTCCCTGGGTTTATTAAAGATTGGACTACCAGTTTTAGTTGTATTCTTCTCTTTTCATTATTCAATTTAGAGTTTATTCCCTTTCTATGAACCCCAGTTCCTTAGTTCTATCAGGTAGAAAGTTGCCTGACACTAGAAGATTGAGCATATATGGAATCCAAGTGGTAACAGGTTTGCTCCCGCTCCCATGTCATCACACATTCCCATGGCTCTCATACTCATGCCTAAGCAGATGAGTAAGATCCCACATAGTGGGTCGGTTGTAGCTGTAGCAATAGGGGTAAGGGGTGGTACTGACGTGAATCCTGATAACTGTACATAGATGCCTCCTTTGAGAGTGAATGGACAGAGGAGGAACTAAAATGGGGCTAGGGATGGGGCCAAGGAATTATGGATGGGAAAAAAAAAATCACTGGTCAGGTCAGATAGGTGTCCAATATATCAGAAATATCTAAGATATTTTGCTTATTCTACGATAAAACTAAGATATTTGAGATATATCTGAGATATTGGGAAAAAACATATCTTTTCCCATATCTCGTACAGGCCAAGTGACAGAGACAGATATCTACGATATATCTGATACATAACTTTGATAATGTGAACCATGCTTGGTTGGAGTCTCGTTATAAGAAGAGAAGAAGATTGTTTTCATTATGTGCAATGTTATAGCATGAGTTGTGAAATGTCATATGTCATCATTGCATATTTCAAATCTTTTGAATCATATGCAGCTGATGAAATTAGTAGAACATGTTAGCTTTTGCACTTGTCGCATAGTTCCACTTTGGTATGTTCTCTAGTTGCCATTAAGAATTTGAGTTAGTCAATTGCCGAGCCTGTATGTCTTTCATTTTGGGCTTTTGAACGTATATGCTGGGGGTGGTAAGTTTGTGTGGGTGGGTGGATGGAGGATGCACGGGTTAAAATTTCATAAAATAGTGTAAAAGACATTTTGATGAATATAATTGTGCTCCTGCTAGACCTCCCCTCTTTTTTTTTTTTACTTTGGTAGTTTGTCATCACAAGAGCAAAAAGGGTAGGAATCTAAGTTATCCCTTGCTTGATACAAATGATGCAACATTTAGTTGGAACTAAAATTTCAAGAACAAAACATTCCATTTTCAGAGTTTTTTTTGTTTCTTCCTTCTGCAAGTTTTGATGAATTTTAGAAGGTTGGGATAGGACAGACATTATCGTAGTCAAATATGAGTCAAAATCATTCATTCTTGGACATTTGACAAGTACTACTGTTGAAGTAATGACAGTTTTTCCTGAACGTCTCATGGGAGATCTAATCTGAGGTAGGCAAATCCATCATCTTCCCCTGGCCACCTATGCCCAGCTGGTAATAACAGACTTTACATGCAAGCCCTTGTTATTCCTACCTAATGTCCTTGTCATTGTAGGCAGCAAACAATTTTTTTTTTTTGGGTAATTTTGTAGGCAGCAAACGTATTCACAACTGTCTGCGATCTATCAACTTATTATGTGGATAGGATTACAGATGACTATATTCATGAGAACTTTGGGGTAACATCTAAAAGGGAGAAGCTTAGGAGTATATGCTGCCTTGGTATGGGCATGTACAAAAAAGACCAATGGATGCCCCAGTAAGGCGGTTGGAAGGGATGCATGTAAGTGATCACAAAGAAGGCGAGTTAGACTTAGGAGAATTTTGTTGGGGTCAACAAAAAAGTAGAGTGATATTATTTCATACAGTAGAATTGGCACAAAACAGGCTAGAATGAAGGCATAAGATTCATGTTGACCTATTGGTGGGAAAAGGTGCTACTTGATTATGATTATATTGTGTGAATTTGAAAGCTATGAATAATTGTTTGACTTTGTTATGGCCATGTCTAGGTTTCTGTACCCGATATATCCACTTATTTGTGTAGCTGCAGCAGCTGTTATAGAGAGCTTTCCAGACATTTTTCGTTCTAAGTATGCAGTTGAGGAGTCTAGAATTGTTATGGTGAGCTGTACTTGTCAATTAGAATGCACCTAATCGCTTGTTACCAAAGTTGTTGTGGCTGATTACATCCTTATGTTCTTAAACAGGTTGCCAAGCTCCTTAGACCACTGGTTCTTGGTCTTATTTTGTGTGCATCACATGCTCGGACATTTTCACTTCTTAATGGATATTCGGCACCTTTACAGATCTATAAGCATTTGGAAAACCATGTTGATGTTGGACAAGGTGAAGTATTATTGTACTATAAGCCTGCTAACATCATATTTTGGTGATAACATATAAAGTGATATCTATCTGATGCATTCATACCACTTAACAGGTTCTGTGGTCTGTGTTGGAAGTGAATGGCATCGATTTCCTTCATCCTTTTTTGTTCCTTCCTATGTGGGTGAAGTTCGATGGATTGATGATGGATTTCAAGGACTTCTTCCATTTTCTTTTAATACAACCTTGGGTGGAACAGCTGCTGCACCATCATATTTTAATAATAAGAACATGAGATCTGATGAGCAATACGTAAATCTCTTGCCTGTTACATTGTTAGGAATTCTATTGTATTTCCTTTTTAGGAAAAGTACCCTTCGTCCAAAAATAACTGGCCCTATTTAGAAAATATAAAAAATGAATAGATGTCCCCTCACGCCCAAAAACACGGAAGTGGGTGGAAGGGACTCTGTATTTTGTACAGGCCTTAAGAGTCCAATAAAATGTGGAAATAGTCAAATGGGGCCAGATATTTTTGGACGGACGGAGTAGTCAATATCTGTTTTTCTGTGTTAGAGTTATCCTGTCCTTAACAGCTTAAGCTTTTAGGAAAAGTGGATAAGTAAATTTAGAAAAGCAAAAAGCTTTCTACTGCTAAATGATCTATGCTGTTATGTCTTTGTTCCTACTTGCAAGTGCCAACAGAGCGCATCTAATAATCCATCTTCATAGGTTTAAATATTTCTTTGTAATTTGTTCAAAAGATTTTACTTTGGGAACATTTCACATCTGCTTTGATTGATTGGCAGCTCAATGATACTGGTGCTTGTTCCTTCCTTGTGGAACTAGATCTAAAACGCCCCTACCCTTCCCGTGGTAGTGACCTATCAACATGGGAGGTAAGATATTTATTTGGAGATATATTTGAGCTTATCAAGCTGCAGGTATATTTATTTCTTTTCAATTTCATGATCATGCATATTAAATTCCAGACAGTTGCTGCAATACATTATCTGGATAGAGAGCTCTCGCCCCCTACCTATCGATCCTTCTTTATACCATATCTGTGGCTGCAGAAGAATGTTTTTGGTTTATACAAACTTCTTAAGAGGATACCAAAATAACGTTGGAGAGGGATCATGCAAGTATAGTCAAGCCTGAATCATTTAGCAATAGATACTTCGACGTCACACCTGGAAAATGAGGGCAGAGAATTTTATAAAAATATATATGCTCCAGCATTGTAAACGTCATCTAAAACCTGACCTTTTGGAGTTGATGCATTTCGATTTAGCAAAGTAACACTTGGTTTCAAGAAGGGATTCATGATTTTGGTTAACGGAATCAAATGCCAGTGTCCTTGGCATTTTTGTGGGAATATTTTTCATGTTTAAATTAGGTAGAATTTTAGCTAGGCAGTTTTTTCCTCAGTCAAACTATATATGGGCGTTTTTGTGGGAATATTTTTCATGTTTAAATTAGGTAGACTTTTAGCGAGGCAGTTATTTTTCTCATGCAAACTATATAGGAAATTAAATTGATAGTGCTTTTTTTGTGGGAATATTTTTCATGCTGCTCTGATATTACATTTTTTTACTTAAATTATTTAGGAAATTCAATTGGTCTATGTTCTCAGTCAGTATATGTTGTATCTTAAAAGAGAATTCTATTGGCTTTTTTCTGCCTGAAGATGTTGATCATGAATTAGGATCTCAAATGATTTTTCTTAGCTCTCTAAAGTTTGTATGGAAGTACATTTTTTTCGCTTTAGAAATGCTGAAGAAAACTACTTGGATACCTATGGGCTATGAGAGACATTACATCTATCCTTGCACTAATGAAGGTCTGACTCTTGGCTGGCGAAGGGTGGGTAAGACATTCATTGGAACAACAGGGAGTTTTGAAAGTACATGGAAATAAAGATTGCTTTCACACTTATCATGTCTATTGGGAAATCATGTGGCACATGGGTGGTTGGTTGGTTTGCTATCTATTAAATGTCAAAGTTATATCTCTATTTCAAATAGAAGAAATTGTATGGAAATAAAGATTGCTTTCACTGGAATTTGTAGATACACAGTTTTCCAAAATGAATTTGCAAACCAAATGTATCTACTAATTCCGGATGGACGGAGATAAAGAAAAAATCCATTTGCATTAAGAGGAGATTAGCAAATTGAATATGGTGTTGCCAAAAAAAAGGGAAAATTGAAATGGGACGTTAAGATGGTCAACGACCCAATGCACCACTTGAATCAAAGCCATCCACTAATTACACTCTATTTCGCTTACTAATGCCCAATGCCATCTACACACGTTGGCAGCTTTCAGCGCCACCTATGCCACGTGTTTGCGTGGCATTTAAGCTTTGTTGGCCGGCAACCACGCCACCTTTGCAGTGAATTTACATGGAAATTCAAGCTTTCTTTTTAAATTCATTCCTCCAATCCGGGCACAACGCGTGTCCCCGCGCCGCGTTCCGGGAAGGTTCCCAGCAAACGGCAGAAGCCGACAGGATCCGCTGGGCCCGCGCGTATCCACTGGCGCGCCCATGCCATCCCCCATACGCTTTTTGCACAAAAGAAGGCGATGGCGGTGGCACGTGGCAACTTATCATTGGTCAGTTCAAAGTAGGACGTTGAGTCCCAAACGCGTTGTTTGGGGAACAAGAGTCGGTGTATTAAAAAAAGCATTGGGCCCCCGATCCAGGCTATAAAAACCAAGTGGTATGTCCAAGGTCTTCATTCCAAAGTCATTTCTTTCTATCAGAGAATCTAGCAAACTAAGAATCTAGCAGAGCAAGAACAGAGTAAGAGAGTAGTAAATACAAGCAAAGAAGGAAGCAAATATCTCAACATGACGGTAATTCAGCTCTTCATCTCGTTCCAATCTCTCATTCTGTATTTGTTGTGTTTCAGAATGGTCTTGTGCCAAATTCGGACACGGCCCCGGCTTACCAACTAAAAAGAACTCGTCTGATTTTTTTGTTTCGATGCTTTCGAAAGGAAAACTGAGAAATTTCATTAGGAAAAAAAATGAGTATACGTTAGATTAAAGTTGTGGCTGTTGTGTTAATACTTAATAGGCCTTTTTTATGTGCAGGTCACAGAGATGAGAGTTCACATGGATTGTGGTGGATGTGAGAGCAAAGTCCGAAAATCCCTTCAAAGGCTAAAAGGTAATACAATATTAACTTCATTACATCATTTCTCAAAAAAACCACCAAGATGTCAAAATTTTATTTTTCTTCATTTACTCATTGCTTTTGGACTGTATTGACATGTAGACTGATGGTGTGGATGGATTAATTTCAGGGGTAGATGAGATAGACATAGACATGGGGATGCAGAAGGTGACTGTGACAGGGTATGCTGAGCAGAAGAAGGTGCTAAAGGCTGTGAGGAAGACAGGGAGGAGGGCTGAGCTATGGCCCTTCCCATACAACCCTCACTACCAGTCCCAGGCCCAGCACCAATACAACCAGCACCATCAGATGGGGCCAACCCACCACATCTCTTATGCTGCCCCTTCTTCCCACTACAACTACTACAAGCATGGCTATGACAGCAGGGAGTATGGATACTACCATCAGTCAGCAGGCCAGACCTCCATGTTCAGTGATGACAACCCCAATGCTTGCTCCATCATGTGAAGGATATGCCTATGTGCGCTTCCTTTTCTTTGGTACCTGTTTTTGGACTAGTGACGTGAAATACTCCTTTTTTTCATGGAGGGATGGCAAGAGAAGTGTTTTTGGCTTTTCTCTTGTTCAATGTTTTGTTTGTGTTTTCATATGGTCTTTTTCGGTGTGTGTACAAAGTTGTGTGCTCACTGCTCAGTATGTCTAAGGCAATCCAATTTTTCTTTTTGGTAGAAGAGTCTTCAAGATTTTGCTTTTGATCAGCTAGAGGCTGACGGATTTGTATGTCTAAGGCAATCCACACTCTCTCTTCTTCATTCATACGATTTCGTGGTGTTGGATCGTACCTTTAGGCAGTAAAATACATGTTACCAGAATTGTTACCATAACTAGATTCACATCGACATGCTTCGACTCTTGAACGGATCGAACTCAGCAGACGATTACAAGAACCACCCATGTCAACACGATAGACTCCAACAAAGGGAATTGGCGTTCCAAGTCAAGGAAATGTCATAGATCAACAGCAGCAATCAGTGCAAATGTAAATAAAAAAAACAGTGAAAGTGAGTTTGTATAAAAGAAAAATAACATCTACAGTGGTGCCTAGAGGCCAGGGTCGAATAAGGAAGCTGATAATTGTGCACTAAATCTCTGTACACAGTTCTTACCCTCCCGTGAGGTGAGGTAGCGTATTTTGTTAGACAGTAAATGGACTTTGAAAGTTCGCATATAGCCCACTGTTTGGCTTTTTAATAACTGCCACCTCACAGATGTACGGGAATGGTGTAAAGATTCGGTATAGCCCATCACCATTTTCCGCAAATATATGGCCCCATGCCACTGAGATCCATAAGCATCTAATATTTACTTTCAATCACATAGACCTCTATTTGTATCTTTTCCGCTTTTAAAAAGACAACTAATTTATATGTGTTTTGAAGCAATTACGACTTTAAGAGTACAACTTCCTCTTAATGTAACTTAGTTGATTACATGTACTCCCTCTGTCCGGAATTATTATTGATATATGGTTTTTCAAATGAACTAACATCAGTTCATTTGGAAAAATCTTGTGCTAATAAATAATTCTAGATGGAGCGAGTATTAAAAAAAAAACTTTAGTTCTATGTAATGGAAAAAGAATTCAATACCTGTGAATCAAACTTTTAGATCTTGGAACATAACAGGAAAAAAGATTACACCATGCTAATACTTCTTCTGTCCACAAAAACTTGCATGCCTTTGAAAAATTATGGATCTAATATTAAATAATTTATCATAAAGGCCAATAGATCCACGTGAATGTGCAGTGGAGGCTTGAAATATTGTGGGCCCAATGTCAGGATTTATTGTACGGAGGGACTAGTGCATATTAAATCTAATTAGTAGATAAAGTAATACTATTCTAAAGCAACGGGGTGTTAGATGCGATGGCCCGACATGCTTAAAGCAATCTAGCAAAGATCTTTTGAAACCCGACTCTGATGGCCACCCCACCCGGGGTTATAACCCAAATTACTCCGTGCGTACCGTGCCGAAAGAGGTTGGATCCTACAGATAGACACCCCTCGTTAAAAAATGTTATATGTTGTTTATAGGTCTCATATGAATATTTGAATAGCAACTTGGGCTTAAAATTTTATACATCATATTTAATATGGGAAAAGTTTAAAGGATATGGTCTCATTTGGCTTATATGAGCCTAGTTCAAGTCGTAGCAGTTGGATTGACAACCGAGAGTACTTTGGATAAGCATGTGTGAAGGAGCACTGTTTGATTGGAATCCAACGATCCAAAAGACCGATCTCATATAAATGGGTCTCATTTAATATTAATATGATACTTGAGTTCATCTAGCACCCTAGACGAGATGTACATTGGAAAATTTCTTTTTCCAATTTTTATGAAAAGGACAACGGACACCAAGTGAGGCACGATTCACACCTGCTCATCTGCCCAACTCGAAGAGTAGTGATCCCAAGCCAAGAACCTTAACGAACCATAGGATCACTACAACGAGAAATTTTTTGGTGTAGATACAAGTTGGCATGCTAGCGTGGTATTGATCACCAATCAATAAGAGACAAGCAACCCCCTTGTGGGTGCGAGGTTGCATATCTTTTGCCCGAGAAATGGTTAGGTACGCATCGTGTAGGAGAAACTCGTGTTCACCACTAAAAGGTGATTGACATGACTTCCCTGGTTAACCTGAGAGTCCACAAATTAGATTTCGTGTCAATCACTAATTGGTCAACCGAAATTGGAATGTGAGTTTAACGGGAGCCCACAATGGAGGTTTCGTGGCTCTTGTTGATTGGTGATCGACACCATGCTAGCTTGCTAGCGAAACATTTCTCCGTAACAACTGCCACCTTTCCCCACACATTCCTCCTCCCGTTCCCTTCCTTTCTAGATGAAGCCATCCTCTCCGACGATCCGTACCTCCGACGCCACGTCCATCTCCCTCCGAAGACAACACCAGCTATGCACAAACAGAATAATCTTCAAAACACCTTCACAAGAGGACAACTACTCCACCAGCACCACCAACGACGTCATCTCCAACAATGACTACTATGATGATGACGAAGAAGAAGAGTCTCCCTCAGTGACACATGTTGGTTAGAGGAATGGGTTTAAGCCCATATTAATTTAACCCTAATGAGAAGAGGAGTCAACCCTCTCATAAGGTATGGTCACGTGGAGAGAGCAAGGCTTCCGTGGGCCTAATGAGGTCCACACAACTTGTAGGAGACACCTAAAATGGGATAGTTATGGGGTTTTCTCATTAAGTGTACGTGTGTGTGGGGGTTAGAGATAATAACCAGAAAAGCAAGTGGTTAGAAGATTTTCAGGGAATCCTTATCTCTCCCAAAAACCGTCTCTCACGTACGATGAGTCTATAAAAAAAGGACTCTTCTTCCCCAATCGAAGATGATGAAAAGTTGATCACTCTCTCGGAGACAAGTGACTCATATCCATGATCTTTTGGTCCTTAGTGTTCTCCATGAAACATATTTATATATTCTTGTGTTTATTTCTTGGTAGATTGATCGTATGGCACAAAGGCCCAAAGGTTAGTAGTACTCAATCCTTTATATTTTCGTTATATAGAATATGAAATCAAATACTTGTTCATATTATTGCTCATGAGTTTATATACATATGTTGTTTGATGTTTTGTGCAAGAGAGAATTCAAAGGGGACTTTTGGGCATCACTACCATCGATCCATTGTGCTTCCGCTGCGCACGAGATCCAACAGCGGTATCAGAGCCATTAATATGGTGTGATGCTAAAATTTCCAATTGCCATTGACTGATTTTAATTTGGAATTCTGAGCAAAAGGTTTTGATCGTTTGAAGTGTAGTACGCGATCGATCCCCAAACAATATGCAATCGATCGGGCCAGATTCAAAACTGAGAGCAAAACCAGACGCGATCGATCACTTATGAAAGCGATAGATCAAAAGTACTGGAAAATTCAATGTATGAGCATCGATCGATCACCTATATAAGCGATCGATCGAAAGTACTGGAAAGTTCAATATATGAGCAGCGATAGATCACCTATGTAAGTGATCGATCGCAAGTACTGGAACGATTCAATATAAGAGCAGCGATCGATCACCTATGTAAGCGATCGATCGAAAGTACTGAAAAGTTCAATATACGAGCAGTGATCGATCACCTAAAAAAGCGATCGATCGAAAGTACTGGAATAATGCGAAAGTTTCCAGCAATCGATTGCTTATCCATTGCGATTGATAGCACCGGTAGAAACTGAATATTTTTTTGTTTGTTTTGTTTATGCTTTAAGCAGTAAATTTGCTACAGGAACAACTAAATATTGACTATAGTTATTAGTGTATAATCTTTGCCTTTGACTCTAATTGTCTTGTTTTATTGGTTGTAGTGATTTCTTCTAAAGATCTTCACTTTGTTTGTCCACTTGCTATTTTCCAAAGAGAGTTGCAATGGCATCCCGCATGGTTTCTAGTGAACTTGCCAAAACTGAGAAGTTGAATGCCACAAACTTTGTCACTTGAAAGAGGCATATTTGTCACATTCATTTTATTGATTATTTGGCCCATCTCTTGGACCAAGTAGTTGAACTTCCAAGTGAAAATTTCACTGCTGCTCAAAAGAGGGATTACAAGAAGTTCAAGCAAGAGGATGCTAAAGCAAGGACCACTATGTTGACTTTTATGGAGCCTAACATTGAAATGCTTTTTGAGAAGCATGACACTGCAAAGGAAATGTATGACTATTATTTCTAGTGAGTTAGAGATGCTTGACGATCCTATTTTTGTAGGGGTCCAAGTATCTACCATCTTAACTAGCCTTCCTCCATCATGGGAGCCTGTTGTGGTAGTTTTGAACTTGTGTGATAAGAAACTCACCTTGGATGACCTTATTGTCAAGCTGGGCTTAGAGCAGGAAATGTGAGACCATGTGAGAGCCTCAAATGTATCTGTCAATCTTGCTCATCATTTTTGGCAACAAAAAGGGTGGATCCTATGTTGGCCCCTCCAAGAAGTATTTAAAGAAAAAAAGGAAAGAAGCCTCAAAATCAAGGAGGTGAAAAGGGCAAGAACAAGAAAAAGGGAGGATGCTTTACATATGGTCAAATGGGCCATTTTAGCATGAACTATCCTAATGGCCCACAGGGCAATAAAAAGAAAAACCAGCAAGGTGGAGGAAAGGACATTATATTCATGATATCAGAGGCCTTGATTGTGAACACTAATACTAAAGGGTGGTGGCTAGACTCGACTGCAACACGTCATGTGGCCATGACCAAGGAGTCTTTTGTTGACATAAAATGAAAATAAATTCCGGAGAGCACAAGATTTATATGGGAAATAACACATATTGTGATGTGCTTGGGATTGGAACTATTTGCATTCCTCTCCCTGGGGGGAACGCTCTAGTTCTCACTAATGTCCTACTTGCACCAACCATTAGAAATAACCTAATTCCAATTCCTCTTTTGACTCAAAAGGGATTTGAGGTTAGGTTCAAAGGTGACAAAGGGACTGTGGGAAAGTAGAATAACATTTTATTTACTGCTTCTTTATTAGATGGTTTATTTAAATTGGATGTAGCCAATGACTTTGATGCTGAAATTAATGAAATGAATGGTTCTGAGTATATGACTTATTTTGCTTGTGATGATGCATTATTATGGCACCTTCGCTTACATGTGAACGTTAGAAAATTACACCGCATGTCGGGTAGTGGTCTCCTACCTAAAATTGGTGATGATTTACGCATTTGTGAAGATTACATTTCCGGTCAAATGAACGAGCAATAGATCTTTTAGAGGTCATTTACTCAGACATTTGTGGGCCTATAAACGTTAAGACTCAAAGGGGAATGTCATATTTTATTACATTTATCGATGACTATTCAAGGTATGGGTATGTTTACCTTTTGGCGAGGAAGTCTGATGCCTTTGAAAAATTCAAAGAATTTAAGGCTGAGGTCAAAAACCAATTAGGACGAAAAATTAAAGTTCTTAGAACAGACAGAGGTGGAGAGTACATCTCTGATTTTTTCAAGGACTATTATACCAACTAAGGAATAGTTCATCAATATACACTTTCTTATACCCCACAACAGAATGGAGTTGCTGAAAGACATAATAGGACTTTATTGGACATGGTAAGGTCAATGCTAAACCACTATGAACTAGGAACTCAGTTTTGGGGTGAAGGCCCAGACACTGCTGTGTATGTACTAAACTTAGTACCCACTAAGTCGATCAAAATAACCCCTTATGAGTTATGGACGGGTCGACGTTCAAACTTTTTGAACCATAGAGTATGGGGGTCAAAGGCCCATGTTACGGTGCCTGATCAACATAGAAACAAGTTATATCCTAAGACCATAAAATATAATTTTATAGGTTATTGTGATCACTCTAAGGGGTATCAGTTTGTTGTACACCCTGATAATGGGACAGTGGGGGTAATAGAGTCTAGGTATGCTTATTTTCTTGAGCAAGATATAGACTTTAAAACTCTTAGTCAACGAGTAGAATTATTTGAAATAGAAAAAGAAAAGGTTTCTGTCACTAGTAATGAACAAGTGATAAGAAATACATAGAATGAGGATGTTGAAACATGCGCTTCAAGAGAGCGTAGACCTTCAATTAT
Source organism: Houttuynia cordata (assembly GCA_039654745.1). Taxonomy (NCBI): domain Eukaryota; kingdom Viridiplantae; phylum Streptophyta; class Magnoliopsida; order Piperales; family Saururaceae; genus Houttuynia; species Houttuynia cordata. Next base: position 37,650,750 of record CM077506.1, read on the forward strand.
GTTGAAGGCTTACTATGCAATGCTTGGTGAAGATGAAGTAACGGTAGATGAACCGTTGCTTAATGATCCTATCACATTTGAGCAGGCTCTGAGTAGTCCAGATTCCAAGGAATGGCGGAAGGCTGTTCAAGAGGAAATGGACTCGATATTGAAGAATGAAATTTGAGAGATTGTTGATCGTTTAAATATTAAACCTTTAAAAATGCACAAGGAAATTGTATTACAGTGAGTATTTAGGGTTGTCGAACTTCAGGGATGGATGAATAATCTACTAAACTCAAGAGAAAGAGAAGTATGTTGTGATTTAACTTAAACTAAGGAAATCAATTAAATTCAGCTACTTAAAATGATTTTAACTAATATGGAGAAGTATCAAGATGATGAAAATATCAAGGCAACGAATCCACCACTAAACATGTAATTACCACTCTCAATTATTATTTCGCACAAATTGATATGGCACGGTAACTCGTGTTCTTGGTCGGACACACGAATTACTAGCGAAAGCACTCACGTTCTTGGTCGATCATGAAAAGTTCGTTCACTATAAATTAATGTAATTAACTCTATCCTTGGTCGGCCATAGAACTAACACAATCTTGTTCTTGGTTAGACACAAGGAATATCAAGATCAAATTCCATTCATAATCACACAAGTCTATGGTCAAACACTAGATGAATACGTTTGAAATCGCATTAAGCATAGCAAATCATATCAAATAATATAAATTAAACAATCGAGAGTAGCAATACACATCTAGGGCTTCATCTAGCCTTGATAAAGAAGTTTAACTAGACATGAAATTAGAGAAAAGATAAAAACCAACATTAAAGTAGCACCAAATCTAATTAAACACTAACATAAACCTAAGTTTAGGAGCTAATAAAATACATAATTCACGTTTAGATCATTGACTTACCAGATGGAAGGAAACCCATTGGTTGTAAATGGATCTTCAAGAAAAAGCTGAAAGTTGATGGATCAATAGATAAATATAAAGTCAAACTTGTGGCAAAAGGGTACACCCAAGTAGAGGGCATAGACTTTAAGGAGACATTTTCTTCGGTGTCTAGGTTCATCTCCATACGGTGTTTATTGACTATTGTGTCATACTTAGATTTAGAGTTGCATTAAATGGATGTAAAGACTGTCTTACTAAATTGTGATTTAGAGGAGGAGGTTTACATGGAACAACCCGAAGGGTGTGTCATGAGAGGAACAACAGGTGTGCAAACTTATTAAATCATTGTATAGACTTAAACAATCGCCAAGACAATGGTATTTCACTTTTTACAAAGTGATTAGTGAATATGGCTTTGTAGTCAATGATTATGATCATTGTGTGTACTCCTTTAGAGATGAGAGTCGGTTTATGATATTGTCACTATATGTAGATGATATCTTATTGATGGGAAATGACACAAGTATGATTATCAGTTTAAAATAATGGCTCAAGACCCAATTTGAAATGAAAGATATGGGTGAGACATCTTACATCTTAGGGATGAAAATTGAAAGAGATAGAAAAATAAGAAAGTTAAGTATATCTCAAGAATCATACATAGAAAATGTGTTGAAATGCTTTGGTATGATTGGTTGGAAGACCATATATTCGCCCATTTATAAGAGGACAGTTTTGTTCGAGAAAATGGCACCTTCATCAGACGAAGAGCATTAAAATATGAAATCTGTGCCATATGCGCAGGCTATTGATAGCTTGATGTATGCCATGAATTGCACTCGACCTGATTTGGCCTTTGTAGTAAACCTTGTGAGTCGATACCAAGCAAACCCAGGAATGCAAAATTGATAGGCTATTAAGCGGGTGTTTAGGTACCTACTGGAAACCAAAGGTACGAAACTCACATATCAGGCCGAGAATATGTCTTTAGAATGGTATAATGATTCAAACTATGTTGGTTGTAAAGATGATAGAAAATCCAGTGCTAGTTATGTATTTATGTTTGGTGGAGGCACCGTAGCATGGGCTAGTAAGAAGCAAAAATGTGTTACTAAGTCTACTATAGAAGCTGAATTCGTTGCATGTAGTTTAGCAGCTTCCGAGGTAGTGTGGATTAAGGAGTTTCTAGCCAGACTACAACTAGAACAATGGACTGATGCTCTTGTCCAAATTTATTGTGATAATTTGGCAACCGTGTTGACACTCCATAATGGGGAGATCAGTTCCAGAGCAAAGCACACTGAGGTGCATTACTACTACATCTTTGACATGCTACAAAAGGGAAAGTTGATTGTTAGTCATCTTCCTACTTTTGAGATGTTGGCTGATCCGTTAACTAAGGCCTTGGCAACGGATTTGTTCGTTAAACATGTTCATAGTATTTGATTACGGCAGGACTAGTGCACGACTCACTGTCGAATCGCAATATGAGCTCTACACCCATAGTGGTGGTTGTTGGTTAGAGGTATGGGTTTAGGCCAATATTAATTTAACCCTAATGAGAAGAGGAGTCAACCCTCTCGTGAGGTATGGTCACGTGGAGTGAGCATGGCTTCCGTGGGCCTGGTGGGGTCCACACAACTTGTAGGAGACACCTAAAATAGGACAATTATGGGGTTTTCTCATTAAGTGTACGTGTGTGTGGGTGGTTAGAGATAATAACTAGAAAAGAAAGTCGTTAGAGGATTTTCAGGGAATCCTTATCTCCCACAAAAACCGCCTCTCACGTACGGTGAGTCTATAAAAAAAGGACTCTTCTTCCCCAATCGAGGATGATAAAAATTTGATCAGTCTCTCGGAGACAAGTGACTCGTATCCATGCTCTTTTGGTCCTGGGTGTTCTCCATCAAACATATTTATATATTCTTGTGTTTATTTCTTTGTAGATTGATTGTATGACACAAAGGCCCAAAGGTTAGTAGTACTCAATCCTTTATATTTTTGTTATATGGAATATGAAATCAAATACTTGTTCATATTATTGCTCATGATTTTATATACATATGTTGTTTGATGTTTTGTGCAAGAGAAAGAATTCAAAGGGGGGCTGTTTTGGTAAAATTTGGGCAACACTACCATCGATCCATTGTGCTTCCGCTGCACACGAGATCCAACAACACAGTCGTCACGGCCGAAGTCTTCAACCCAATCACACGACACCATCAATGATGACGACGAAGGTAACTATGTTGGAGAGGTAGTTGCACCTTTGGCGACTTCCATGTATGTGAATGTTGCACCGCTTCCTGCGGGCAGGGAGTGGGCAGTGGTGCACCTCGCTCGGGTGTTTGATTTGCCCGAGTACGCAAGACGAATAATGCAGTAGAGCAGGAGAAAGTGAGGATCTTTTCAATTACTTTTGACGATGAGGCAGCGCTGTGGTACAGGCTAGCTAGAGGTCGAGCCACGGTAGAAGTTTGTCACATGGGATGAGATGAAAGACGCCTTGCTGCGGACATCCTGGAGGCCCGACTTTGTCGAGCGACTGAGGTCGGATGATCAAGGGCACTTTCAAGATTGGATCATCCCGCAAAAGCCGAGCAAGCTAGAAGAGGCTGCCGAGGATGGCTCTAGCCTGGGAGCAGGCGGAGGCCATCAGGGCAGCCCGGCAGAGGAGGATCGAGGCAGGCAGTCCTCCGTCGTTAACGAAGTGTGGATTTTGTCGCGGCAACCATGAAGAGGCCATGTGTCAGATTAGGAGGAAGTTGAAACAAGTATGGGGGATGATGGTGATGATGAAGAGCAAGGAGGGGTTGGCGGCGACCGCGACCAGTTCAGTGCAGCCCGGTCTCACAGATATAATGGTGGTCAATCTCAATATGCTTTGTGCGAGCTGATCATTTAAAATTAAACCCTTGCAAGTGCACAAGGCAATTGTGTACTACAGCGAGTATTAAAAGGGTTGTCGAACCTCAGGGACGGTTCAATATTTTACCAAACTCATGAGAAAGTTGCAATTTTTAATTACTCAAGGAAAGCAGTGAACTTTAACTAAACTAAGCTGAGATTAATCCATGGAGTGAAATGTCAAGGCAATGAATCCACTACTAGACATGCAATTACTACTCTTGATTATTATTACACGCAGATTGACATGATATGGTAACTCGTGTTCTTGGTCGGACACACGAATCACTAATGAATTCACTAACGTTCTTGGTCAGACACAAAAGTTCATCCTCTATTGTGTAATCAATCCTATCCTTGGTCGGGCATAGAATCAATCACAAACCTGTTCTTGGTTAGACATATGGATTAAAAAGATCTAATTTCATTAATATCTATCAGGTCTATGGTCAAGCACTAAAAAAACCTCATGAAATAGCATTAAGCATGAATCATAATCAACTTTATTAAATGAAATGAACAAGAGTAGCAATACACATATCTAAGGCTTCATCTAGCCTTGCAAGGAATTTAGTTACACATAGGAAGAGAGAAAAGAAAAGCCTGTTTTGATAGTTCCATTAGCATGGATTTCTTCTTTTTCTTTGGCTTCAAAAGACTCTTTCTTCCTTCTCTTCTCTAGCCTCCAAAATAGATTCTCTAATGTCCAATACGTTTTCCCTTAAGGCTTATTTATATGTTTGAAGAGAATCCCCGAAGTGCCCTTCCAAATCCGAGTTGAAATAGCTTGACTTAGGTTTTGCCACACAAACCGATCGATCGCTCCGTATAGTCGATCGATCGCTTGCCAATTGATCACTTTCTTTCATAATTTCTTTCGTTGTTGCGCCGATCGTCCGTTTTGTTTCATCAGTCGATCGATCATTTGTATTCCCGATCAATCGTGTTTACTGTAATATGTGGATCCAAAAACTCCAATAGATACGATCAATCATTTTGACTGCCGATCGATCGTTTTCTTCATTAACATTGTTTTCGGCTTTGATGATCGATCGTGTATGAAATGCCGATCGATTGTAGTTACTGTTCATAATTTTCAACTGGTTATAACTTTCTGCTCCAAACTTCGAATTATGTGCGGTCAGTGGCGTTGGAAAGGTGACTTCTTGAGCTTTAAAATAAAGCTCAAATCAGAGATATACACACGAAGTTATGATGATTAAACCATTGAAGTCCTTTTTCACCTTATTTCTGCGTCTTACTCTTGTTTCCTACAAAAACCAAAAACTACATTAAAGTAGCACTTCATAAGTTTATGAGATAATAAAATACATTTTTCATGTTAGATCACGAGTGTGGAAGACCGGGTTGGCGGAGAGGGAGATGGCCGACTTGTTGTCTCACCAAATGGTTGGGGTGGATGGAGGAGTGATGGAGAGGAATGAACAAACATGTTAAGCCACTTGAGCTCTATGGCGATGGCGGCGAGGGCCCAGTACTCAGCTTCGGTGGAGGAGAGAGCAACAATGTATTGCTTCTTGTACTTCCATACAATGGGAGAAGCCCCAAGGAAGACACAATAGCCTGTGATGGGGCAGCGATCAATAGGATCACCGGCCCAATCTGAGTCGGAGTAGGCGGTAAGAGAGAAGTCTCCGGATCGAAGAAGAATGCCATCTCAAAGAGTCCCCTTGATGTATTGAAGAATGCGCTTGACGGTGGTGAAATAGATGTCTTGGGGGGCATGCATGTGTTGGCACACATAGTTGACGGTAAATATGATGTCAGGTTTAGTCATGGTGAGATATTGGAGGGCTCCAACAATACTTCTGTAGATTGAGGTATCCTTATATGGGTTGGATCATGTGGGCTTCTTGGTGTGGAGGGGAGTGGCGGCAGGCTTGCACTCGCCCATGTTGGCTCTTGCAAGAATGTCGGCGACATAAAGGCCTTGGGAGAGGTGAAGCCCATGGAAGGAATAGGTCACCTCGATCCCAAGGAAATTGTGTACAAGTCCAAGGTCCTTAATGGCAAAGGCGGATGCAGGTTCTTTGAGGAGCCGTGGCATATAGATGGAATCACTCCCTGTGAGAAGTATGTCATCGACATAGATAATGAGAATAGTCATATGGGTGCCATGGTGCCGAAGAAAGAAAAAAGTATCGGCGTGACAACTTGAGAAGCCATGTGCTAGGAGGATGGTAGAAAGCTTTTGATACCAAGCACGAGGAGCTTGTTTGAGTCCATAGAGGGCCTTGTGAAGCCGGCACACATGATTGGGGAAGCGTTCATCAACAAAGCCCGGTGGTTGGGTCATGTAGAGTTCCTCACTTATCGAGCCATGAAGGAAGGCGTTGGAGACATCTAGTTGGTGCACTAGCCAATTGTTGGTGACAACAAGAGTAAGCACAAGGCGGACGGTGAAGGGCTTGATGACTAGACTAAAGGTCTCGGAGTAGTCAGTGCCTTCTTGTTGATGGAAGCCCTTTGCCACAAGGCGGGCTTTGTAGCGGGCTACACTCCCATCCGGTTGGCGCTTAATCCGATAGATCCACCTACAACCAACAATGTCAGCATAAGAAGGGGAGCCACAAGGCTCCAAGTCTCTTGTTGGTGGAGGGCCGTCACTTCATCAACCATGGCAGCGTGTCACTCTCGGTATTGGATAGCATCCTTGTAGGACTTGGACTTGGTAGTTGGAGTGGTGGTGAGGAGATTGAGGGGAATTCGAGGTTTAAAGGTCCAACTTGGCTACGTGTAACCATGGAGTGAGTGGAGGTGGTGGCGGGAAGAGAAGGTGGCGGAGAGGAAGAAGGTGGAGTGAGTATGGAAGGGGACCCGAAAAACGAGGGAGATGTGGAAACCGAGGGGGAGGGGAGGGCTGACATGGGAGAGGGAGTCAGGAGAGGTAAGAGAGGAGGAAGCCGAGAGGAGGAGGGAAGCTCGGGTGAGGGAGGGAGACAGGGGAAAAGGGAAGGGTTGAAGAAGGGAGGAGGGAGGAAGGGGAGTGGAGTGAGGAGGTAGGGGAACGGTAGAAGAGGATGATGGTGGAAAGGTTTGATAGGGAAACTCATCTTCAAAAAATTGAACATGGCGAGAGGTGTAGACACGATGAGTGGAAGGATCAAGACACCTATACCCCTTGGAGGCGGAGCTGTATCCCAAGAAAACAAAAAGAGTAGTGCAGGGAGCAAGTTTGTGAGGGGAATAGGGACAAGTCCAAGGAAAACATTTACACCCAAAAACATGTAAAAGAGAGTAATCGGGAGGAGCTATAAAAAGAATGTGGTAGAGGGATTTGTAGGTGAGGGTGGGAGAGGGGAGACGATTTAATGAGAAAGGTGGCAGTGCACACCACCTTGGCCCAAAGGGAGGTGGGCATGTGAGTGGTGGTGAGGAGGGAGATGGCGGTCTCAACTATATGACGGTGTTCTCTTTCGGCAACGCCATTTTGTTCCGGTGTGTGGGGGCAAGTGAGTTGGTGAGTGATGCCATTTTGGAGGACGAAAGGATGTGAATTGGTGACTAGTGAACTCACCTCCATTATTGGAATGAAAAGTGAAAATTTTGTGCCCTAGAAGGACTTCAGCCATGGCCTTAAAGGACACAAAATGTTCAAAAACATCCGATTTGCATTTAAGTGGGTAAAGCCATGTGAAACGAGAAAAATCATCAATGAAAATCACATAATAGTTAAAACCAAGGAAAGAGGTACAATGGGGTCGGACCCCATATGTCTGAGTGAACTAGCTACAGCGGGCATGATGCACGAGTATAAGACAAAGTAAAAGGAAGGCAATGTGCTTTACTAAGAGAACATGCACCACAACTAGCAAATTTAGACTTAGAAGAAGGAAGATTGAAATCCTTGAAAATAGTAGCTACAGTGGCCGATGATGGGTGCCCTAGACGATGATGCCAAATCGATGGTGATGGAGTAGTGACGGAGAGAGAGATAGCCAGGACGGAGGTGGGGAGAGGACAAAGTCCGTGCTCACATGGCCCCCGAAAAGGGACACGGTTGGTAGTAGGGTCTTGGATGACAAAATCGGACGCGTCAAAGGTAATGGAGCAATGGTTATCGGTCACAAGCTTGTGAATGAAAAGAAGACTATGAGCTAATGAAGGAGTGTAAAGGATGCGATTAAGATGAAGAGAAGAGGAGGGAAGTGGGAGAAGACCCCACCCAATACCTGAGACTGATGCATGTTGGCCATTGGCGATGGTGACGTGATCGGGAGCCAGAGACTCGTGCTGAAGAGATAGACGACTGAGATCGCCCGTAAGGTGCTTCGTGGTGCCCGAATCAAGTAACCAACCCCTTGGTGTGGCTGGGGCAGCAGCAAAGTACCCCCGGGCGACAACGACGGTGTGGCAACGACAGAATAGTGCCCACTTTGTCAACAAATCTGACATGTCGGTGGGTGGCGGTTACGCTGTCCCTAGTTGTGCACACGAGGAAGGCGTGACAGTTGGCCGGGGCGGCATTGGGAGAAGTCCCCCGGTGACGGCCAAGATGACAGGGGCTGCAGATAGTGGGCATGATGGGGTAGTAGCTAGCATGGTGGATGGCGGCGGTGGGGCATGTGGTGTCGGCATTTCGCAACGCTTGAGAGTGGCCTCCTCGGCGAAGAGAGACCCCGCCCCAGCATTGTGACGGCCGGTGCACGCGTGTGGATGGACATGCTGAAGGGATAGTATGCATCTGGGAGGCCATCAAGAGTTTAAATGAGAAGCTCGACAAAAGATACGGGTGTCCCAACGTCGGCGAGTTTGTTGGACAGGTTCTTCAACTTGTCAAGGTAGTTTGTCATGCTGCCGGAGCCGAGGCATTGCTCCCGGAGATTGAGGACCTGATGGAGGGCAACAGAGGCGTAGCATTCAGAGAGGGCATCCCAAAGTCGGGCGGAGGTGGGTTGTCCATGAACGTGTGGCAGCAAGGAAGGCGCAAGAGTAGCAAATACAATGTTTAGGAGATGAGCATCAAGGTGCATCCACTTACCAAGCTATGGGTTGTCAGTCGGCTGGCCGGCGGCATTAAGCAAGGTAGAAGACAGGCGTGGGAGAGAGCCATCGAGGAAGCCGAAAAGATTGTGGGCAGATAAACCGATGTCACTTGACCCTTCCAGACGAGGTAATTTGATCCATCCAATTTAGTTGTGATTAATGTGGTGATGTTAGAAACGAGAGATTTAAGGGTGAGTTGGAGTTGGGGAATGGAGTCAAGGAGAGACGGGACTGTGAGAGGGAGGGAGGAGGAGGTGGGTGGCAGGTTGGGCATGGCGGAAGGGAGAAAAGGAACGGACTTTGGAGGGATGGTCATGGCGAGGGAGAGAAGTTATAGAGGTGATGGATGAAAGTAAAAGTAAGAGGGAGGAAGAAGGTACGGAAGGCTGCTGAAAGGGAAAAGAAAAAAAAACTTAGGATGGACCTGTTGCTATGGATACCTTGAAGAAAGTCAAGGTTTTAGATTGTCCAAAATGTACATTTATAGAAGTATGGGAGAAGTTGTGGTGTGAAAATACAAGAATGACCTAGTGGAAGAAATGCTTCTCTAATAATGAGGTAAGGGGAAGGAGGAGGAGTTTTTCCGTATTATCTAGCCAATGAGCCCGGATTGCCATATTACCTAGTTTTTTTGGGCTCATCTCATATAACCTAGTTTTGGCACCTGATTTGCCCATTTTGCCTTCCTCAACCCAAACCCTTATGTAACTTTCCATCTGGTTTTAAGTTTTACACTTCACCGAATCATATCTCCTTCATTTCTAGTCCATTTTTGCTTATTTTTTTGTACATCCTTATTTTTAATATTCTTTCTGATCATCATGATATATATCTTAATGACCTTGATATCCTATCAAAAAAATACCTAAAAAACTACGATAAATAACATGCGGTGGCTCAACATCTTTATGATATCATCGTTATAAGAAAGAGTACTAAAAATAAAGAAGAATAAAAAAAATAGGCAAGAACGGATCAGAAATGAGAGAGATATGCATCGTTGAAGTTTGTCCCACTACAAATGTATCGTGTAATCAATTATGCAATAGCCCTGAGCTATCGGGTAATCGAATACACGATAGTCGGGGCTATCAAGTGTTCAATTACACGATAGCCAGGCTATCATGTATTCGATTACACGATAGCACACTGGTATCGTGTAATCACCATTAAAATGGGACAAACTTAACCGATTTATATATCCTTCCTTTTTTATCCGTTTTCACCCATTTTTTTTTCTTCCTTATTTTTAATGCTCTTTCTTATCATAATGATATCGTATAAAAAAATACCATAAAAACCACGATAAATAACATACGGTGGCTCAACATCTTTATGATATCACCATTATAAGAAAGAGCACTAAAATTATTTCTAATGCTCTTTCTGATCATCATGATATCCTAATGATCATGATATCCTATAAAAAAAATACCAAAAAAACCATGATAAATAGCATGCGATGGCTCAACATCTTTATAATATTATCATTATAAGAAATAGCTCTAAAAATAAGGAAGAATGAAAAAAATAGGGAAAAAAGGATAAAAAATTAGAAAGATATGCATCGTTGAAGTTTATCCTACTAAAAAGGTATCGTGTAATCGATCTCTCACGATACATTTTTAGTGGGACAAGCTTCAACGATACATATCTATCTAATTTCTGATCCGTTGAGCCTATTTTTTTCATTCTTCGTTATGTTTAGTGCTCTTTCTTATAATGATGATATCATAAAGATGTTGAGCCACCGCATGCTATTTATCGTGATGTTTGTAGTATTTTTTCGATAGGATATCAAAGTTATTAGGATATCGTGATGATTAGAAAGAGCAATAAAAATAAAAAAGTACAAAAAAATAGGCAAAACAGGACTAGAAATGAAGGAGATGATTCGGTGAAGTATAAAACTTAAAACCTTGCCGTGTTTTAGGGTTAGGGTTGAAGAGGGCAAAATAGACAAGTCAGGTGCCGAAACCAGGTTATATAAGATAAGCCCGAAAAAATAAGATAATATGGCAATCCGAGCTCATTGGCCAGGTAATATGGAAAAACCTTGGGAGGAGATGAAGGGAGAGTGATGCTGGGGTCTAAGAAAAGGTTGTCACAGTGCCAGTGTTGGAAGCATCAGTGCTGGAAGAGGAATGCAGGAAGGAACAATAGCCTTGTTGTTAGAGATTCAATGCTGACTAATGCTTGATTAGAATTACAAGATTAACTAGAAGATGACATTGTTCAATTCATGCCCATTTTTTTTTTCTTATTTACTTTAAGAGTATAATATATTAAGAGTCAGAAATTGATTTGTTTTCGATAATTATTGATTTTTCTTTTTTAGACAACTGGTTCTACAATCCTTTTGGTTTGTATAATTCTTTTTTTTTCTTTTTGGTACAAGGTTTGCACCAAAAAACCTTGTTCATGAGGCAATGTAGCTCTTATGAAAATCCTTCTATTATTTGTGAGGCAACAGCATGCCTGACTGATTTTGGCAGAAGTTGTTTGATTTAGGTAATACTCCCTCTGTCCTGTTTAGATGCTCCATCTAGAAAATGTTGATTTTTATTGGATGGTGAAAATGGTGTTTCAAAATTGTACCGCAAAATGGATCTTTTTTTTTGTTGTCACGAATATAGATCCATCACATGCCTATATGCCACCTTCTTTTGTAACTGATTTTTTTGCTACATTTTTTGTAATTGACTTGATCAGCTTGTTGACTACTTTTAATCCGATATGACCAGTTTTTTCATTTGTTTGGCCACATGCATTGCTTTCTTATGATCTGCAAGTAAAATTTTATTGTGTTGTTTGGACTCCTGCCTTCTATAATGTCGTACTGTGAAGTCATCTGAATTCTCCAACACGACTACATGAGCCTCTATCCTTATGTTCTAGTGATTCTTTTCCAAATATTTGCGGGCATCCGTTCTGCAAAGTGTAGACTGCATATATTGGGCTTTTCTTTGGGAAAATTGATGAGGCTTTGGCTTGCGGCCTTAATGAAGTATATGGTTTAGAATCATAGCTATTTACAGGAGACAGGTTTCATGAAACTTGCATGAGCCGAGTCATCTTAAGCCATCAAATTTTGATCCGGCAGCTGGTGTTAAATTACTAGCTAGGTAGGTGAGTGTGAATCACGACCGCCATTGGCGCATGCTCGAGATTACTCATGCTCATGCCAGCCGCCGCCTGAGACCAGTCTTATTTAAACTTTTCCCAATTTGAACTAGTAATTACATCCTCTTCGCTTATACGTTGTGTTCATGGCCTTTGGGAACCACTTCACTCTTCTCGGTAGGTAACCTTGGGTAGCCGTACTGATGTGGAAAGTTTACAGATTTACCGTGTTGATACTTTTGACCAGTAAAAGCTAGCCAAATGTAATCATTTACCGATTAAGTCTTTATTTATTAATCTCTCTCTCTTTGGATTGTATATGACTATTTTTTTCTTGCCAAGAATAATACTAAGGGAAAAGTTTAAATGAGATCGCTCTTATATTGCTTATATGAGGCCACTTTGAATCGTAGCCGTTAGATCTTGATCTGACGGCTACAAATATCCATAATGATCTCACCCACTCCTTGATGTGACACACTCACCTACCCACTGATTTGATATCCACCCTCCGATCGAAATCTAACGGCAATAAAGATTGGCCTCATGCTCCTTATATGAGAACGATCTCATGTAAACTCATCTCTAATACTAACTCCGCCCTGTTTTAGATGTTCCATTTAGAAAAGGGGATAGTCCCATTTTAGATGCTCCATATGTTTAACTTAGGTTGACTCTAAATATCTTCCCCCTGTAATACCTTGCAGCCTGGGATGGCCAAGTGTAGCTTTGGTGAACCAGGTGGAGGTCTCATCTGATCCCTTAAGCCAGCAGTTCTTTTACCCTGAAGGAAACATCTTCTCAGCTCAAAATTCTGGCCAGCAGCAGCAGAGAAGTCCTTCCGGCGAACGGCAACTTTCCGGCGTATGGCGGATCGACCCTAACGTGCTTACAAGGTTGGATTTCATACCGATTATCAAGTTGTGTATATAATAGTGTGTTTTGTAGTGGTTTTATTTCGAGAAAGAAAGCTCAAAACCGCCATTAATGGCGGATTTCAAAAGGTGGCATTGGCGGCGCCGGCGGAGATGGCACTGATGCCGTGCTAGTCCAATAGAAGCTGGAGGCCCATGGGCTGTTGGGATGCGGCGGGATATCCGACAGAACCCCACCGCCAATGGGCGACCGAGACGACAATTGCAGCGACCAAAATGTGTTGCCTTTGCTGTCATTTGAGATGTGATGGTCGAGAAGGAGAGGGAAAGAGAGAAAGAGAAAGGGGAGGAGTGTACCGGCCGGGCAACAGTGTCACGACGACAGTCGTGGTGACGGACGCCCACCCACGGCACGACCAGAGGATGACTAGAACTGGAGATGACCGGTTCGGTACAAGGTCAGGCCGGACAAGCCTGGTTCACACTCAGACCGGACCGGTTCTAGCCAAACCGTCTTTTAAAAAAAAACATTGTGTAATGAACAGTGACCAGACATGTTAATGAACAGTGATGGACATGAACAATGTCTGTGAACAATGAACGGACAACCAATGGTGAACATCATTCTCGACATGAACCGAACACGGTGTGTGAGCCGGTTGCGAACAGAATCCAGACATGAACGGTGAACCAAGCCCGGTTCACGAACCGTTTAAAATTAGAACTGTCGGTAGATATCTACCGGCTGTTATAATTGTTACATCTGGCGGTAGGTAGATCATGATTGTCTATGTATTGTAGTGTAGTTGGGTACATATAGAGCCAGCATAGTATATAGGCTTAGTTTTATAATTTTGGACATTTTGATAAATGATTTCAAGCCCAAATTAGTGTATTATCTTATGTGCTTTATGTTATTGTATTTATGAGCATTTGTCCCTGATTTTATGCTAAATTGACTGATATTTGATGGTCTTGATGATAAAGAAACCCGACTAATAAACCTACGAGATTTAGAGACTTATCATTTTATAAAGATAATAAAATGATAATTTTTAAGACTAAACTTGAGGGTTGAGAAAGAACTTAATCAATATAAGGACTAAAATGCCCTTGAGATTGGGAGTTAGTTTATGAGTGCGAGTTACTTCTGATCAAGTGACCGATTGGTTGTTAAGTCAAAGGTCAAACTATCTGTTTTGGCTATTGAGCCAGAAGTCTGGGATTGTAGGCTATCTCTAAGAGGAGTCATAGTAGTAATACGATGATACCTGCTAAGGATCACGTGATATTGGTTGGGCTTTAGCTATTTTACATCTTCCCTATGGAGGAAGCTCTGCACTTCTATTCTACATCTTCCCTATAGTGGAAATTCTGTGTTAGTGGTACCTGATGAGGACCACCTTCTATTGGTTAGGCATATGTTGTTTACATCTTCTCTATGGATCTTAGAGAGAGCATTTGCATTTTCTCTTTGGAGGAAACTCTATGATCATTTTAAATATTAAACCCTTGCAAGTGCACAAGGCAATTGTACTACAGTGAGTATTTGGGGTTGTCGAACTACAGGGACAGATGATTAATCTACCAAATTTAAAAGAGAAAGTTTGTTGTTTTGATTTAATCTAATAAAAGTAATTAAATTCAGCTACTTTAAATGAATTGTACATATATGGAGAAATACAAAGGCTTCGAATCCACCGAGAAATAAACTAGTTTTATCGTCTCTCTCTCTTTTACAGATTCATAGTGATGAGATGATTGTATTCCTCTCGGACATACGCTAATCAGCATATTCCTCTCGGACATATGCTATCAATTCAAAATATCATGCGACTCCTCTCGGACGTAACACTTAAACAATCAAAACTATGGAATTGTAACACTATATCTCTCGAGCATAGAATCAATGAAACTTTATTAACAATTAACACCTTAGTTTACTTACGTTCCTCTCGGACACGCAAGCATTTCTTGGATTGAAATTCACAAGAATCACTCTAGCCTCTCTCGAGCACTTAAAATAAATTTCAATGAATTAACAATGGTAATATAATAAAGATCCATACATCAACTAAAATAAGATTAAGATTAGAGGAAGAAACGATAAAACCAATCTACTCGGGCTTCATCTACTCCTTGGAAGTGGTTTAGCCGAGCATTGGATGAGAAACACAAGTTGTCTTCTTCATCATTTTCTTCGTCTTCTTCGTTTCTCTCATTTTCTCTCCTTTCGATTTTGCTTCCATCAAATCGAAAGAAAATGTGTTGTCTTCGTGAGTCGATCGATAATAACCCAAATAGCATCTCTCTGTTTCTTAGTCTTTGGCAATGCCACAACAAAATCCATTGTGACATGCTTCCATTTCCACTGTGGAATCTCCAATGGTAGCAACAATCCAGCCGGTCTCTGGTATTCTGCTTTCACTTGTTGACAAGTCAAGCATTTCGACACAAACTTGTCGAATCTCTTTTTATCCCATTCTACCAAACCGTCCTCTTCAAGTCCTGGTACAACTTCGTACCTCTTGGATGAATAGTTTATTGAGAGTGATGTGCCTCTCGAAGAATTTCTTGCCTGACCTCAACATCCTTAGGTACTACCAACCTTCCTTGGAATCGAATACTTCCATCTTCCCCTTGCTTAAAATCTGGTTTGTCCAGCAACTTTTGCATATGAGGATTCTTCTTATGTGCATGCAACACTTTCTCAGTATAACATACTTTATCGAAATATTTCCAAGAAATGATGTCCTCTTTGAAGTCGGCCATTCCAAATGGCACTCTCCCATCTTCTGAATCAATCTTTATCCTGCACCATCATGTGAGCAACTAGTCCAGTCTTCCTGCTTAATGCATTTGCTATCACATTCGCCTTACCTAGATGATAGTGAATGGAAAAATCATAGTCCTTCAGGTATTCTAGCCATCTTATTTGTCTCATATTTAGATCCTTATGGGAAAATATATATTTTAAACTCTTGTGATTAGTATATACTTCAAAAGTTTATCTGTACAGATAATGTCTCCAAATCTTCAACGCAAAAACCACAACTGCTAATTCCAAGTCATGTATTGGGTAGTTTTGATCATGAATCATCAACTGCCTTGATGCATATGCCACAACATGTCCATGCTGCATCAACACACATCCAAGTCCACTCTTTGATGCATCACTATATATGACAAATCCTCCTTATCCTGATGGCAAAGTAAAAATCGGTGCCAATGTCAATCTTTTCTTCAACTCCTTAAAACTATCACACTCATCATTTCAAATGAATTTCACTCCTTTCCTGGTCAATTTCATCATTGGCAATGCCAAACTTGAAAATCCTTCAATGAATCTATGATAATAACCTGCCAATCCCAAGAAACTTTGAATTTTTGTCACGTTCTTTGGTTGTTCCCAATTCAATACTGCTTCCACCTTCGCTGGGTCTATTAACACACCATCTTTCAAAATAACATGTCCAAGAAAATTCACTTTGTTCATCCAAAATTCACACTTACTCAGCTTAGCATATAATTGGTTATCCTTCAAAATTCATAATACTAGTGCCAAGTCTGTTCTGTGTTCTTCCCAACTCATCGAATACACCAAAATGTCATCCACGAATACTATTACAAACTGATCCAATAGATCCACAAAAATCCTACTCATCATATCCATAAATGCTGCTGGCACATTTATCAATCCAAATGGCATCACCAAAAATCCGTAGTGTCCGTACCTGGTCCTGAATGCTGTCTTGGATATATCCTCCTCCTTAATCCTTAACTGATGATATCCGGATCTTAGGTCAATCCTCGAGAATGCCTTTGCTGACTGCAACTGATCAAATAAATCATCTATTCTGGGTAACAGATACTTATTCTTTACTGTGACTTGATTCAACATTCGGTAGTCAATACATAACCTCATTCATCCATCTTTCTTCTTTACAAACAATATTGGCGCACCCCATGGGGAAACCTAGGTCGTATGAATCTTTTGTCCAACAACTCTTGTAACTGCTCCTTCAGTTCTTTCAAGTCAACAGGTGTCATCCGATATGGTGCTTTAGATATTGATGTTGTTCCCGGTGTCAAATTGATAGTAAAATCAATCTCTCTTTGGTGGCAAATCAGGCAACTCATTGTTGTGCACTCTAGTATAATGCACAAAGCCGGCGGCTGAAAGAAGGGAATAGGGATGAGAATAGAGAAGAAGGAGATGAGAAAACTAGGAATTCATTCATCAATACACTAAGCTAGACAAGTCGTTCCCTACATATAGGCGCAGAGCCTAAAGCTGATGGGCCTGATGGGCCCTGTTATGCAAATAAGTAAATAGCCTCCTCCTACTGTAGTGGCCCACATGGCCTAATGGAAATAAGAAAATAGCATAAGTAAATAGCCTAATACTAAGGAGTCGTAACATTCCACCACGCTCTGCTAGGGCCTTGTCCTCAAGGAGAAAATGTAGGGAAATGAGCCAAGAAATCGTCCTCCCATTCCCATGTGGCATCGTCCAGAGAATGATCTTGCCACGCAACGAGCACCTCAGTCACCAGATGTCCAAAACAATAAACCCGGTGGCGAGCCAAAATAGACGCAGGAAGGACGGGAGGATCCTCCGGGGTAATGGGCAACGGAGCAGGCACCCCACTAAAACGCCGTAGACGGGATACATGAAAAATTGGGTGAACCTGAGAAGGGAGCGGCAACTGTAGACGATAACAACTGGCCCAATACGCTCCAATATGGGATAAGGCCATGGAACCGGTGAGCTAATTTGGTAGATGCAACCGCTGTCAAAGAATGCTGGCGATGAGGCATGAGATTAACATAAACAAAATCCCCAACTGAAAACTCTCGATCCATATGAGAACGATCATACACCTGCTTCATCCGATTCTGAGCAGCTGCGAGGTTAGTCTTGAGCTGGCGCAAGACCTCATCGCGAGTCTGAAGTGCATAGTCCACCTCGCCCACCGAAGAATTGAAGGGTAAATAACGGATCACTGTAGGCAGAGGGTGGCCATAAACCACTTCAAAGGGGGTGAATCCGGTAGAGGTGTGATAAGCAGTATTATAGGACCATTCAGCCCATAGAAGAAGTTGAAGCCACCGATGAGGCTCCTCACCAACAAAACAGCACAGGTACTGTTCCAAGCAATGGTTAACAACCTCCGTTTGCCCGTCACTTTGGGGATGATAGGCGGTACTCATGTGCAGTTTAGTATCTTGCAATGCAAAGAATTCCCGCCAAAACAGAGAAATAAAGATCTTATCCCTATCGGACACTATTGTCCTAGGCATTCCATCCAGCTTGGCCACTTCGCACACATAAAGTTTAGTGACAGCCTTTGCCGTATAAGGGTGACCAAGAGTGCAATAATGAGCATACTTAGATAGACGATCCACGACCACAAGGATAACTTATTTACCTTGTACGACAGGGAGAGCCTCAATAAAATCCTTGGAAACATCCTCCCATATGCGATCAGGAATAGGGAGAGGTTGTAAAAGGCCCGCAGGAGTAGTCTTGGAGGCCTTCGCGCGCTGGCAAACATCACAAGCCGCCACATATGAATGGATTTCCTTTCTGATTCCCCGCCAAAGAAAATTCTGAATCACGCGCTTGTAGGTGCGGAAGAACCCTTTATGACCAGCACTAGGGGTATCATGAAAGAAGGAAATAATATCCTACCGTAGGACCGGCCTCAGGGGAACCCATAGGCCCTGCTTCCAGAAGATATAGCTACCCTGTAAAGCAAAAGAGGGTAAGCCTATCAGATTAGTCTGGAGGCGCTGCAAGATGTCCATGGCCTCAGGGACGTCCCAGTAAGCCTGTAACAAATCAGCCATGAAAGGAAAAGTAGGGACAGAGAGGCTCAAAAGGAACTCCTCCGCGTGGCTCCGAGATAGAGTGTCGCCACAGTATTGTCAGACCCCCGCTTATAAATCAGATCATAATCGTAGCCCATAAGCTTCGTGACCCAACGCTGCTGGGCTGGGGTGGATATCCGTTGGTCATGAAAATACTTTAGGGGTTGGTGGTCTGTCCGAATAATGAAGAGTCAGCCCAATAGATAGGGATGCCATTTCGTCACGGCGTGCACAATAGCGAGCATTTCTCGTTCATAAGCCGACAAACGGAGAGAGTGCCTCGATAAGGCCTTACTAAAGAAGGCAATGGGCCGGTAAGGCTAAAACAGGTGCAAATGTCATAGCCTGCTTAAGATAGTCGAAGGCCCTCTGAGCGTCAGGACTCCAAGCGAAGGCACCGGCCTTCAGTAAGGCAGTGAGAGGGGCGGCCAGAGTACCATAATGGGCGATGAAGCGCTTGTAGTAGCCTGTCAGCCCAAGGAAACCTCGTAAGGCCTTGGGTGATGTGGGAGTGGGCCAGTCGAGCATAGCGGCTGCCTTGGCCGAGTCTGTAGATACGCCATGTTCAGCAAGAATATGGCTCAAATAATCAATCTGAGGTTGGCCAAAAGAACATTTTGACCGTTTCAGTAAAAGAGAGTGCTCAGCTAAGATATCAAAGACGGTCCGCAGATGGCCAATGTGATCCTCCCAAGAAGCGTTATAGACCAATATGTCATCGAAGAAGACCAAAATAAACTTGCGCAAGAAAGGCCAGAAAATATCGTTCATTAGACTCTGGAAGGTGGCCGACGCATTAGTCAACCCAAAAGGCATCACGGGAAACTCGTAATGACCGTCATGTGTACGGAAAGAAGTCTTATGAATATCCTCTAGATGCAACCATATCTGATGATAGCCAGACCGCAAATCAAGTTTAGAGAAATATTTCGCACCTGATAACTCGTCGAGAAGCTCCTCAATAACAGGAATAGGATACTTGTCCTTTAATGTAATAGCATTTAAGGCACGATAGTCAACGCAAAACCACCATGTCCCATCCTTCTTTCTGACCAGCAAAACGGGAGAAGAGTACGAGCTAGAGCTAGGACGAATAATGCCAGTCGCCAGCATGTCAGCCACCAAACGCTCAATTTCAGCCTTTTGCACATAGGGGTAACGGTATGGCCGAACATTAGCGGGGCTCGACCCAGGAAGTATGGGAATCCGATGGTCATGCCCGCGCGTAGGAGGAAAGCCGGATGTCTCATCAAAAAAGGACCCATACTCAGCCAAAAGAGCTGTCAAGTCAGCCGGCAAGTCAGGCTGGGTCGAATCAGATATAGACATAAGTTGCAGCAAAAGCCCATGAGCTGAGTGCTGAAAGAAAGACCCAACAGCCTGGGCCGATTGGAGTGTTCCTGGAATGGACCCTTGTAAACGAACCTGCTGATCGGCCACACCAAATGACATAACCAAATCCTTGAAATTTCAGACCACGTCCCCAAGTTCTTGGAGCCATTGGACCCCCAACAGAATATCCACCCCCTTTGTGGGTAAAAGATGGAGATCCACCACGAAGTCATACCCTTGGATATGCAAGGGAACGCGGGGGCACAGGCCCTTACTACGCATGTGGGTGCCGTCACCAATAAGAACGTCAAAAGCATAGTCAGGAGCAATGTGGCGGCCCATTCGCTGCGCCACCCGATTATTAATAAAATTGTGGGTACTCCCACTATCAATCAAAATAGCAACTGGCTGGCGCTTTAACTGACCTTGCACACGCATAGTGTGAGGGGTGTAAGTTCCCGAGAAAGCATGAAATGAGATCTCAGCCGTCGAATCGATATAAGCATCCTCGACCAGTGAGGCAGTAAGATCGTCCTCCTTAGGACATGACTCCTACAAGATGAAAGCTGTAGGGGGCGTGCGACAGCGATGACCAGGAACATATCGCTCGTCACAGTTGAAGCAGAGGCCCTTGGCCCGTTTCTCATCCATCTATGCTTGGGATAACCTGCGAAGAGGTGGAGGCAGGGCGGCTCCTGCTGGTGGGCCGGGCCTAGAGCTGACAACAGCCGCATTAGGAGGAATGGGCCTAGAGACCGGTAGCCCAGGAGGGGGTCGAAAGGGGGGCCGGACCACACGCCTTTGCCAGTTCAACCTTTCTTCTGCGACTCGAGCATGCCCAATGATATCCCTCATAGATTTAGGCTGAAACTGGCGGATTTCATCCGCAATGTCAGCCCGCAAGCCATGCATGAAGGCACCTACTAATGCCGCTTGGTCCCAATTAGGCAAGTGATTAGCAATACGCATGAATTCTTGATGATAGACTCGTACTGTGGAAGTTTGACAGAGAGATGCCAGCATTTCATTAAAATCAACATAATCATTGGGCCCGAATTGCACACATAATTCATCAACAAAGTCAGCCCAAGGTGGATTAAGCACATCCCGTTCAAAATACTGGAACCAAACCAAGGCATCGCCCGTCAAATGGAAAGCAGCGATGCATAGCTTATCAATTTCCGACTGAGTGCCATGATATTCAAAGAATTTATTCGCTTGATATATCCAATCAATAGGGCTGTCTTCCCCGCTAAACTTAGGAAATTGAAGTCGGGCCAATCGATGTTCAGTCGAGGGCCGTCCGGATGCATCATTAAACGGAACCTGAGGCATACCTGGCGTGAAATCTGAGAAGCCAGGATGAGCCATCCTTCCAAGGAATGGCCCATAGGGCGGCACATCTCCCCATGGCTGATGATGAGGTATGGCGATCGGATGAGGGAAGGCACGCAGATGAGTGCCAGCGGCCCCTGGCAGCAAGATATTAGTCGGATCAAAAGGGCCCAACATCGCGGGGGACTGAAAGGCACGACCTTGATGCGTGGGAGAACCTTGCTCTGTAGTAGAGGCCTGGCCCTGCAGAGGGACCTCGTGCAGAGGAGTGAACGAGTGTCTCTGGGACGTTGGGGTCTGTAGAGGAATCCCCTGGCTTGTCGCAGATGTTGTACTTTGGTGCTGATCCATGTTAGAGGCCAGCGGCGGTGTAGAAGCCGTCAGGCACTCGAGCATGGTCTGTTGACTGAGCATAGTCTGCTACATTGCCTGTTGACTGATACGCATGGATCGCATCTCTGTCATAAAGTCTGTGAAGAGCTTTAACAAAGCAGGATCCCTGGCGGCGGAGGGGGCGGCCTGGGCCTGAGCCATCGGCGCCTCCTCATCTGATTGGGTCGAGGGACCCTCCAGGTTATCCGAGGCCTTCTTCCAAGCCATGAGAATGGAAACAAGTGATCGAATGCTCTGATACTAGTGTTGTGCACTCTAGGAGAATGCACAAAGCCGGCGGCCGAAAGTAGGGAATGAGGATGAGAATAGAGAAGAAGGAGATGAGAAAACTAGGAATTCATTCATCAATACCCTAAGCCAGACAAGTTGTTCCCTACATATAGACGCAAAGCCTAAAGCTGATGGGCCCTGTTATGCAAATAAGTAAATAGCCTACTCCTACTGCATGGCCCACATGGTCTAATGGAAATAAGTAAATAGAATAAGTAAATAGCCTAATACAAAGGAGTCATAAAAAGACTTCGAAAAAATCCCGCACTACCTCTATTTCCTCAATTCTCATGGTAGGCATCTCTACAAGTATCACATTAGCTAGATAGGCTCTACATACCTTAGCTATCAATTTTTGAGCTTTCACAGCTGATATTACAAAGTTTTCTTTCCTATATCGAATTCCCTGAAATAATAGCTCTTTCTCTTCAAGAATTTTAAAATGAGCTCTCTTCTTAGTACAGTCCACATGGGCACTGTATTTGGCTAACCAATCCATCCCTAAAATTACATCAAAATCACACATATCAATCAACACAAGATTAGCATACAGTACTCTATCCTCAACCATCACAGGAGAGTTTTCAAGATACTCGGTTGCTACCACCGAGTCTCCAATAGGAGTAGAAATCACAAGGTCAACATTCAGTCTAGACAATGTCTTATCAAGACTTAGTGCAAATACAGAAGAAATAAATGATCCCGAAGCTCCCGCGAAATATCAATCAAAGCTCTAGCGAAACTATTGAGGACAAGAAGAGTACCTTCAATGACCTCATTCGAAGCAAGCGCGTCCTCTGTCGACAGAGCAAAGATCCTCTGAAGAAATAAATCCCCGGCAATGGCCCCAAAAACTTGATCTTTTAATATTTAAACCCTTGCAAGTGCACAAGGCAATTATGTACTACAGCGAGTATTAAAGGGTTGTCGAACCTTAGGGACGGATAAATACTTTACCAAATTCAAGAGAAAGAAAAGTTGTTGTTTTAGTTTAATATAAGAAAAACAGTAAATTCCAGCTTCTTAAAATGAATTGAACTAAAATAGAGAATTGGTAAGACTTCGAATCCACCACACAATAAACCAGCTTATCGTCTCTCTCTCTCTTTTGTATAAATTCTTGGCTAGCATATTCCTCTCGGACATATACTTGTCAATTCAATATATTGTGCTTTCCTCTCGGATGTAACACATAAATCAATTAAAACATGGAACTGTAATCTATCTCTCTCGGGCATAAATCAATGAAACCTTATTCCTTTACAACACCTTAGTCTACTCACGTTCCTCTCGAACACGCAAGTATTCCTCGGTTTGAAATTCACAAGAATCACTCTCGCCTCTCTCGAGCACAAAGAATAAATCTCAAATAAATTTTACAGTGATTATATAATATGATCCATACACCAAATAAGGTAAAAGGTAAAATTAAAGTTGAGAGAAAGAAACGATACAACCAATCTAATTTGGCTTCATCTACGCATTGGAAGAGAAACAAACATCATGTTCTTCATCATCTTCTTCTTCTTCTCTCCTTTGTTCTAGCCTCCAAGGTCTCCAAAGAAACTTAAAACTCTATTCTCTAATGCCCAATGCATTCTCTTTAAGGCCTATTTATAAGGTTCGGCAGAAAACACAAAAGACCCCTTCCAATTCTAAGTCAAAATAGGTCAATTTCCAGTTTTGCGTATACAGCGATCGATCGTTGCATATTGTTGATCGATCACTGGCCGATCGATCGCTACCTCAGTTTCGCGCATCTCAGATTTCCTACAAATGCGATCGATCGCGTTGGCTACCGATAGATCGTTTCCACGGTTTCGCGCTCGGTTCTGAGGCTTCTGGCGATCGATCACCTAAGTGTCGATCGATCGATTTCTCAGTTTACTTTTGCAGTTCTTCCAATGGTCGTAACTTTTCGCTCCGAACTCCGAATTGCACGTGGTCGGTGGCGTTGGAAAGCTGACTTCTTGATTAACATGAAACTTGAATTAGTCCAATAAAATATATGCACACAAAGTTATAAAGATTCAACCATTGGAGTCAATTTTCACCTCATTTCTGCATCTTACTCTTATTTCCTACAAAAACTAAAAACTGTATTAAAGTATCTTTAAATCTAATCAAACACTAACATAAATATAAGTTTAGGATTTAATAAAATGCATAATTCATGTGGGCCCGTAGTAGTCCTGCAGGGTACGGGCATGGGGCACTACTGGATTCTGGTTCAGGCCATTCCCACCCCCTAGGTTCATGTTGTCCACCATAGGATGGGATTCAAGGATTGAATTTCTGTGAATTCTACAATCTCCAATAGGAGTAGAAATCACAATGTCAACATTCAGTCTAGACAATGTCTTATCTTGATATAGTGCAAATACCGAAGAAATAAATGATCCCAAAGCTCTCGGATCATTCAAAACTCTAGCGAAACTATTGAGGACAAGAAGAGTACCTTCAATGACCTCATTCGAAGCAAGCGCATCCTCTGACGACAGAGCAAAGATCCTTGCCTGCATTTTCTTGCTTACCTCAGCTCCGGTCTTCTTCTCTCGATTAGGGCAATAAGGAGATATATGCCCAATCTCGTTACAAGTGAAGCATCTCCTTGTATCCTTAGGACACGGTTTTCTAGCACGCGTGTTCTGTCTGTATATCCTGCAATGACTTCCAGCTCCATTGCCATTGTCGTTGCCTCGAAGTGGCTGACGATTTGGGATATTCTCCCAATTCTGCTGCTGCCTTTGCTGCTTGAAAGGACAATAATTACCACGATTATTATTGTTTATGAAATGCTTATCTCCTGGACGCTCTGGTTCTTAACTTGGTTGTTCTTTTTCTCCATGGTCCTCTTGAAATTATTTTCCAGGATAGAGGCCAAATCGACTGCTTTTGCTACCGTGGTCGGATGAGAAGCCAACACCTTTAACCTTAAGCCGTCCTTCAGCCCATCAACAAAATGTTGTGCATTAACCAAATCATTAGGGCAGGCGTTCATAGCAAACCTCTGTAGTTGTTCGAATTTAGTCTCATACTGAAGCATTGTCATCGAACCTTGCACTAACTCCAGAAATTCCTTCTCCTTGCATCGCTGAATGTGTGGAGAAAAATACTTCCTTAAACTCCTCTAAGGTGATGTCTTGACTAGCAATGAAATTGTTATGCCCGGCGGACACCCACTAGAATACCACCTCTCCAACTAACAGAAAACTTTCAAAGGTTACCTGATCTGCTACTGGCACCTTCATTTCTTTCAATAGCCTCTCAACTTATACCATCCAACATTCAGCTTTTTCCGAGTTATCTTCGCTGGAAAACTCGGGTCCAGCTATCTTGAACCTTTCTAGCGTCGGCACCTTCTCATGACTATTGCTACTACCGCCATTTCGCAATTCTGCAGCCAATTGCCTAACCATGTCAGACATATTCTGATTTGCTCCCTCCTCCTGCGAAGGGTTAGGAATAGCATTGGGTCAACGTCCACGAGCTCCTGAGTTCACCATCCTCGCTTCTCTGCAGTCAAAGGAGATGAATTAAAAATCTTACATATAGCTCATTTTTTAATTCATCCCTCATTCATTTGACTCCTAAACGACAATCTCACATGCAAGCACAACACAAAACAAGCATTAAATCAAACATCTTTTTATTCTATTATCAAAAATGATTCCTACACTTAAGACCCTGGTATATAGATCAAGGCTTTATTACAAAAGCTTGTAAAAAATAAGGTTTTCTCTAATACTTCTGCAAAGTTCTCACTTCAAAGATAATCATCTAGTATCTTTAGGACTGTCAGAGTTGGAGCACATATGAACTCTGGGCGCCACAAGAATTCCCACACCGTCATGTACGGCCACCTATAATCCATAGAACTGAACCTGTTATGTAGTGTGCTAAAAAGTGTTGTGTCAGTCGCAACCCGAACATCCACATGGTGATTTATAACAATCGGGTCTTCTAAAACAAAATGTATCAGTGAAGATCTGTCTGCGAACTCTACTCGGATCTCGGGTGCCAACGGTCTATCTTCGTCTACCCCTTCCACTGGTAAATCATTATCTGTAGTTGGGTCATGATCTAGATATGGGTCATATTCTGGGCAGTGTTTTAAAACCCAGTTCGGCCCAGCCGATCGGACCCGGTTCAACCGGATCCGGTTTGTTTTCCAGGACAAATCACTCGGGTTTTTAGCAGTTTAAGACCCGATCGGGTCAGTAGTGGTCCGGACGGGTTGACCCAAAAACCGGGGGAAACGGACCGACCGGGTCAATAAAAAAACAAAAAAAACAAATGCGGGATAGTGGGACAGCGGGAGTCCTCGTGCTTTTTTTTGTTAGGTGTGCCTCCATCGATGACCACCGCCTCCGCCGTCGTGCCATTCTCCACCTCGCTCAATCGACTTGACGCCTGGGGTGCACCTTATTTCTCCGCCGCCGTGCCGTTCCCGGTGGGGAACGTGACCATCCGTTCCACGGCGCCGAGACGCTTCCCCACCAGGAGGTGGATTTGATGAAGGTCGTCCGTCGGGCGGCCGCGCCTAAGTTGTCAACTTCAGCTCCGCCTTCCCGTTCGGCCTCGAGGCAGGTTCGAAGCCGGAGCTCCTCCTCGCCATGAGCTGCTTCGTCAAGGGCAGCCCCGACACCTTCATCATCTGCAATGGCTGCAAAGACCCCTATGGAAAACAAAAAAAGTCGAGGAAGAGGCCTTTGTCCCTCTTCTTCTGGAAAACCAAAAAAGTCGAGTTAGCCCATCTGCCGTTCGATTCTCAGATGGAAAACAAAAAATGTGCAGACCCATCTACCGTTCGATTCCTCTCAGACCTCTCCACGCCGGCTGGTATCAGATGTCGGAATCGTCTTTTTGAAAGGGTCTCGATAGACGCCCGGAGACGACGTCACTAGAAAAAAAGAACTCCTCGGAAAGAAGGGTGATTTCATGGGTCTTCCTAGCCCCCATCCACTGTACAGTAGAACAACCGTTCAACAAGTCATTTGATTCGTGCTCGAGGACAACCATGTAGCCGGAGCTATTCGGGAGCAGAAAGAGGGAAAGCGGCGAATCAGATTCCCTGTAGCCTAAAGGAAAGGGTATCAGGAGAGAGCTGAGCTAGCAATGTCTTGCCATTAGGTAGAAGATGTCTTGCGGGACCCACTAAACATTACCTTACAAATACATTAAATCAATTGGATTGACCCGGGTCTACCCACCAGATCAAACCAGTTGGCCCGACCTGGTCACCAAACTGGGTCAATGACCGGACCGGGTTTTAAAACACTGGAGAAAATAGAATTGAAAATAGCTGCTAGGGGGAATTTAATTTCCGATATGGAGGGAAAGACGTTTCCAGAACATGCAACTCCCAGAAAATCCGAGCTTGTTCCAGGTTGGGTGTGTCGAATCGGTTTTTGAGCGATCGAACAGGACTCAAAACTTAAGTTTTTCATTTTTAAAACCCGGTTCGGCCCAGCCCAATACAAATGGGTCATAGTTTGTATAGTAGGACTTAGACTCCGAATTTTTTAATTGTATTAGCCTTATGTGTCTAGTTTCTAATCTCACTTACTTTATATTTTTTTAATTTTTTTAATTAGCTATGAATTAATTACTATTGACTGTCGGCACAAAAAATAGTTCTGTCCGAGATGATAAATTACAATCATACTTAAGTATTTAGTACAACCAAACCTTATTAGTGTTAATAGATTATCACATAAGTATTTACTCCACTCCTAGGTTCATTACAGATCCTAGAATATTCAAGAATTACATAAATATACCATTTTTATCACATTTTTTTACCATACATAGCAGTTTTAAGTAACTACCCTTTGAAATAAGGACAATTAAATCATGACAACACTTGTGACTAATTGAACTAACGAAATCAAAGGCTAACAAATAAAGATTAGAACTTTAGCCCTCAATATGATCAATAGATATCAAACATGGATAGTATTCCCATCTAAGAGCATAGAATGAACATATTGAAGAACATACTCAACAATATTAATCGTACAACTAACTATGTATCAAATTCTATTCAAATCAGTATATATATATATATATATATATGATTGATTGATTTTTTAACTATTTACTCGCAATCGCACGAGACTACGTATAGACTAGTGGAAACGAAGTCGAACCCAAAGGACTTGGACTGATTCAACTTAATGCTAAGATTTTGCATAACAATTTCTAACAGGATGTTCTAATTTTTTAACAAAGCAAGGGAAATTTATGTGAAAATAATCTAATGGGAAATATACTTCGAATCCACCCAAACTAAATAGCTTTCCTCTCCGTTAAACCCGTACAATTCCAAGTGATCAATTATCCGTGCCCCTCTCGAAGTCACGAATAATCGTAATGTGTGCAGCCCTCTCGAACATGCAACTAAACAAATAAATCTAATTTAATTTAATCTCCCTCTCTCGAGCAAAGATCAATCATAAAAATTTAATCTTTATTCAAATACTAACTTGGAATTCGCTAAGACCTCTCGAACATTAACAAACCCTTAGTTTAATTTCACTAATAATCAACTCTACCATCTCTCGATAAGTAGAACAATTATCACAAAATTTATTAAGCACATATGGAATAAAAATCACTACTTTAGAATTGCAAATAAATATTGAGAGTCAAACAATTCAGCAGGGTTTCATCTAGTCTTAGTACAAATGAATTTAGCTAGACATGAATGAAAGGTAAGAAGAAGCCTGTGTTGTAGAAGAATTCATTGGCGTCGGCTGTGAATAGTTCTGTCATGCTCCACTGGCCAACAGTTCTGTTTTTCACCTTCTCGAGCACAAATAGTTGGCTCCTTCTCTCCCGAGCAAGTCGCACAACCCTCGGAGCAACCCTTATTCTTCTCTCAAGAAAAGGAGGTCTGTTCCAGAATCAACTCTTCTCGAACTTGACACTACTGTTCTCTCCTCTTCTCTGTCGTCCCTTTTTTTCAACAAACTGCCCTGCTTTTATAGGGTGCAAACACAGTCCCCTTTCTTGTACCAAATCAGACAACCTTCCATATCAATCTTACTAGCAAATCGAATTCCAATTGCTGCCTTCAATTCCTCCTAAACCCAACAGATTGCAGCCCGAATTACCTCCAATCCCGTCCAGATTTTTAGCAAAAATCCCGTTTTTACTCTTCTCTAAACAGAGCAACACACCCAAAATTTGAAAGCTTCCAAATCAAGCCAAATCTGCCCATTTCTGAAATCTTCGATCGAATTAGAATTATTCACTTACTAATTTGATCCAAAAACTGTAATTAAAGCTTCCCGATTCGGCTTTGTCGCGCGCGAAATCAGAGCCTTTCCTTCTTGTTGCTCTGTTTTTGCCGTGTTTTGCTCTTCTTCGGCACCGTTGATCTCTGATCTTGCCATCGTTTCATCTCCACCGTCAGCCACCATGACCCATCGCCCACGGCCGGCTCATCATCGGAGCTCGAGCAGAACTACACCTCTGCCGCTTTCGTCCTCACGAGATGTCTTCTATCGCCGGCGTTCGCTATGGCCTGTCGCACATTGCCCAGGCCGCCGTGAAGCTCCACCATCGAACTCGCCGTCGATCGTGACCTAATTCCTCAGTCGAGCCACCCCATAGCAGAGCTCAGACAAAGCTCTGGCTGTTCGCTGTAACGCCCGAGCCATCGAGCTCGGGCCGGTTCTTCATTGTTTTCTTTTTTTATTACTGAACTGACCACTGAACCGGTCGGGTTTCTTCTTTTTTTTTCTTTTTTCTTCCTTAAAACCCGTTGTAACCATATCATCCATCGGTTCTTCGATCTCTTCACAGAACTGGTTGACGTGCATTCACTTTTGACGATCTGCAATTGGGACTTTTAAAACCTGCATAAATAAAGTTAAATATAATTTAGACGCATCATAAATTGTAAATCCAATAAATCCAATTAACGCATCTAAATTTATCAATTAAACGCATTTATTTATCAAACTCCTAATTACTCACCTAACATGAATAACAACTAATTATCCTTACTTTCACTAAAATTATGACTAACAGATGGTAGAAAGGCACATAAAAATGTGTATATTTTATAGATATCAAATACCCCCAAACCTAAATTTTGCTAGTCCTCGAGCAAAACAAAATCAAGCAAGGAAAAATAAAAAACAACTAAACTAACTAAACTAAAAAAAATAAATGCCACTTTTATAGGGAACACGATTGCATTGAGCGTATGCAACAAACCGTTAAACCTCTAGGTGTCCCTAGTAGGACCAGTGTTGTCTCGTGAGGGTTT
The DNA here is from genome assembly GCA_039654745.1 of Houttuynia cordata. Lineage (NCBI taxonomy): Eukaryota > Viridiplantae > Streptophyta > Magnoliopsida > Piperales > Saururaceae > Houttuynia > Houttuynia cordata. The sequence continues at coordinate 37,681,049 of CM077506.1, forward strand.
ACAGCCATGCTACCCACAAACATGCACTTATGAAATTAACCTAATTAACCTAAATGTAAAAATAACCAAAACACTGCAAAACAAACAAACCTATTATCCCTTCAAATGCAAACCAGAATGCTTAAGAAAATCAACCACAAGTACTTGGTTTATAATCAACGGAAATATAGAAGCCCTCAAGTAAGTGGTTTTATTCCACACTTTCATCTTGGAAATTTCTGCTCAAATATGATATAGCATGATAATATAAATAGTAGAAAGTGTAGAACATTGTAGCAATACATTCTAAATTTTTGTTTTATACATATCCAGTGTTACCCATTAACCAAAGAACATCAGAATCTACTTAGTCATCCCAATCTTTAGGTTCATGATAGCACAAATGCATGCGCGCCTCATTCGGGTCCAACATTCTAGATTTGAGAGGATAATACACCATAGACTTCTTTTTTTTTTCAATAGGACTGTGTAAGGCCTGACTTCAAGATGCTTAGGTTTAACAATGACTCAGACCAATGATTCCCAACCAGTATGGCTTAGGGCATTAGGTTTTAAGATGGACGCTGCGGGCCTGAGCATCAGCCTAAGTTAATCCTCTAATAGTCAAGCAGCCCCTTTCTTTCATTTTGTTTTCTCATTTTTATTTTCAGCATTCATATTTTCAAGCACATCTTTATTCCATCCAGGTTGTATTATACTCTCAACCTATTTTCGGTTCCAGCCCTTGCCATAGCCAAGTAAATAGTCTATCATGATCTTTTAAGCTCAAAAGACAACCACATATCACCCAATGACTCTGACTAAAGACATCCCACTGAAGATTAGTATTCAACAAATCTCTCTCTAGATGGTATTCCTTTATGTAATTAGTGTGTGTGAGTGAGTTTTATTAGTTCAAGCACTTGATCCAAGAGGACTGTAACAGAAAGATACTGCTCAGTTAAGTTCTCTACCCTCCAGTATACTTACTCACACTTCCAATGTAAATTAATCTCTTAAGAATTTTAAAATGCATCATCGCGGGATAAACTATCAAAACCTATAAAAATACTAACAAACAACCTAAAAACTAATTTTTTTTGGAATAAATGAAAATAAATGATAATAAAACAAAAAAATACTTCTTTTCTACACCCCCAAACCTAAACTATACATTGTCCTCAATGTTTACCAAAATAATACTACAATGACTAGTAAAAGAACAGAAGTGAGGAAAGAAGTCATCTGAATGGAGAGCCTCATGGTAGATGTAAAGCATGAAACACATAAGCGAAGAATGAGGAGATAATATAAATATGGAAAAATTAAATACACCCCCAAACCTCGACTGTAGCATCCCCACATAGGTAAGAAATAACCTATAAGAAAAATAAAAACAAAATAGAAAACAAACAAGAAAATAAATTTTGGGTTGCCTCCCAAGAGCGCTAAGTTTTACGTCTTCAGCCAGACCATGACTTTCAATTCACTCAGGGGTCTTTAGGTCGTCCAAGGGATAGATGATCTCCTGGTCAAAATTGTATTATAAGTGCGGTTTTAATCGTTGACCATTAACTTTGAAGGTACTGCCATCCTTCGGGTTTTGAATTTCTAATGCGCCATAGGGGAATATTTGTTTCACAATGAATGGTCCAGACCATCGAGAATGGAGTATCCCAGGAAATAGATGCAATCGTGTATTGTAGAGCAAAACTTTCTGATCAGGCTGAAAAGACTTTCTTAAAATAGATTTGTCATGAAAAAGCTTAGTCTGTTCTTTATAAAGTTTTGCACTTTCATAAGCATCGAGATGCATCTCCTCCAATTCATTGAGTTGCAATTTGTGTTCGGACCCTGCTTTATGCATATCAAAATTCAAAGCCTTGATTGCCCAATATGCAAGATGCTCTAACTCCACTGGTAAGTGACAAGCTTTTCCAAAAACGAGTCGATAAGGTGGCATACCAATGGGAGTCTTGTATGCAGTCGTGTAAGCCCACAAAGCATCATTTAAGTGCAAGGACCAATCTTTCCTATCGGGTCTAATAGTTTTTTCAACAATCTTTTTAATCTCCCGATTAGACAACTCAACGTGACTACTTGTTTGGGGATGATATGGAGTAGTAACCTTGTGGGTAACAGAGTACTTTTTCAACAAAGCTTCAAAAGATCTATTACAAAAGTGAGTGCCTCCATCACTAATAATAGCTCTTGGGATCCCGAAGCGACAAAAAATGTTATCTTTCAGAAATTTTACCACAACCTTATGATCATTTGTCTTAGATGCAATTGCTTCAATCTATTTAGAAACATAGTCTACTGCAACCAAAATATAAAGGTGTCCAAAGGATTGTGGAAAGGGTCCCATAAAGTCAATTCCCCAAACATCAAACAATTCTACGACCAGAATGGGTTGGAGAGGCATCATATCTCGTCGAGAGATAGATCCTAACTGTTGACATCTATCACAAGATTTGCAAAACTCATGAGCATCCTTAAATAAGGTTGGCCAATAAAATTCACTCTGCAAAATCTTGGCAGTAGTTTTCTTTTCCCCAAAATGTCCCTCGCATGCTTGAGAATGACAAGAATGTAAAATGCTATGAATCTCATTCTCAGGCACACACCGTCGAATCACCTGGTCCGAACATATTTTAAATAGGTGCGGATCATCCCAAAAGTAAGATTTAACCTTAGAAAAGAATAGATCTTTGTCGTGTTTGGTCCAATGGGATGGAATCTGACCTATGGCAAGGTAGTTCACAATGTTGGCAAACCAAGGTGTTTTAATTTGGAAAATGGAAAATAATTGTTCATCAGGAAAAGAATCATGTAGTGGCTCTTCATCTTTAGATGTTTCAACAAGGATTCGAGACAGATAATCGGCCACCACATTTTCAACACCTTTCTTATCTCAGATTTCATAATTAAATTCTTGTAAGAGTAAAATACATCTAATCAATCGAGGCTTGGTGTCTTTCTTGGACAAGAGATGTTTTAACGCAGCATGGTCAGAGAAAATGATGATCTTAGATCCTAAAAGGTAGGATCTAAATTTATCTATGGCATATACTACTGCTAGAAGTTCCTTCTCCGTAGTGGTGTAATTCAACTGAGCATCAGAGAGGGTCTTACTAGCATAATATATGACATGGGGAACCTTATTCACTCTCTGACCTAGGACAGCACCAATAGCATAGTCTGAAGCATCACACATTATTTCAAAGGGAAGAGAGTAGTTAGGGGGCTGAATGATAGGTGCAATAGACAATAAGATACGAAGAGCGTCAAAAGCTTGCCTACATGCATCATCAAACACAAACGGCACATCTTGGGCTAGTAAATTACTCAAGGGGCGAGCAATCTTACTAAAATCTTTAATGAAGTGCCTGTAAAAGCCTGCGTGACCAAGGAACGATCTAACTTGTTTCACCGAAGATGGTGGTGGTAGATGAGTGATGAGATTGACCTTAGCTTTGTCGACTTCAATTCCCCTTTTTGAGACTACATGTCCCAAAATAATTCCCTCTTGCACCATGAAATGGCTTTTTTCCCAGCTCAAGACAAGATTTTCTCTTCACAACGCTTGAGAACTAACGACAGATTATGGAGACATTCATCAAATGATGGACCAAATACAGAGAAATCATCCATGAACACTTCTAAAAATTTGTCAACCATATCAGAGAAGATGGCTAGCATGCACCGTTGAAAGGTAGCAGGTGCATTACATAGTCCAAAAGGCATCCTTCGGTAAGCAAAGGTACTGAAGGGACAAGTAAACGTAGTCTTCTCTTGGTCTGTCGGGAACACTGGGACTTGATTATATCCAGAGTAACCATCAAGAAAGCAATAGAATTGTTGACCTGCTAGTTTCCCTAAGATTTCTTGAATGAAGGGTAATGGAAAGTGGTCTTTTCTAGTTTTAGTGTTCAATTTTCGATAATCAATACACACTCTCTACCCAGTAGTTTCACGAGTTGGAACTAACTCTCCATCAGAGTTTTTCTTCACTATGATGCCAGACTTTTTAGGCATGACTTGTATCGGGCTAACCCACTCACTATCAAAAATGGGGTATATGATACCAGCATCGAGCAGTTTCACAATTTCTTTCTTGACCACATCCCTCATGTTGGGATTCAATTTCCGCTGATTATCTCTTGAAGGTTTGGCATCATCCTCTAAATGAATTCGGTGCATACAGATGGAAGGATCAATGCCTCTTAAATCAGCAATAGTCGACCCTATAGCTCTCCTATGCTGAACTAGAATCCTAAGCAGTTGACTCTCCTGGCCGCTAGACAAGCTAGATGAAATGATGATGGGGAGAGTATCATTAGGACCTAGAAAAGCGTACTTGAGGGAGTTTGGAAGTGGCTTCAACTCAAGTTGAGGAGGAGACTCAATGGAAGGTTGGATTGATGGACTGGTAGATATTGGTAAAGGCTCTACTCTATTTCTATAAAGAAAAGAGTCATGATAGGGAGCAGAGGCTGACATAACATGGGTTTCTTCAATATGTGGTTCTATGTCAGAATCCTTTATCCCTAAATAGAGTAGAGTAGGATCTTGAGCGTCAGACATGAGCTCATTCAAGAGTGTCTCTTCCATAAGGTCATCAATTTCATCAACAAAAGAACACTCTTGTTCACTTTCAGTGGCTCCTTAGTTTGAAGCTTGGAACACATTGAGGATGATCTTCATGTTTCCAAAAGACATCTCCATCATTCCAGATCGACATTGGATACATGCATTGGCCGTTGCTAAGAAAGGGCGGCCTAAAATGACTGGAATGGTGTGAGAAGCATGAGACACAGGTTCCATGTCCAAAACCAAGAAATCAACTGGAAAGAAGAATTTTTCAACCCCAATTAAAACATCTTCGAGAAGACATCGGGGTTTTCTAATGGATCTATCGGCCAACTGCAGAGTTGCCGATGTTGGTTGCAAGTTCCCTAAACCTAATTTCTCATATACTAAGTAGGGTAATAGGTCGACACTAGCACCCAAATCTAAAAGAGCCCTGTGAATGATATGGTCACCAATGACACATGAAATAATAGGTGTGCCAGGGTCTTTAAATTTCGGTGGTGTGTCATGTTTCAGAATAGAACTGACCTGCTCAGTAAGAAAGACCTTTTTAGAAATATGAGTCATAGACTTTCGCTTTTGTGTGCACAGTTCTTTGAGGAATTTAGCATAGGAAGGCACTTGTTGAATGGCTTCTAGTAGTGGAAGATTAATCTTAACTTGTTTGAAGGTTTCTAGCACTTCATCCATCCTAGCTTTATTCTTGTTAAAAGGGGAAGGCATGTCTAAGAACTGAGGAAATGGAGCACGGGGTATATAAGGTACCTCATGATTGGCCTTAGACTTGGTTCCTGAAGAAGACTCAGAAGGAGAAACAGTGTCCTTCTGTTTTGGTTGACTTGAATTAGGTGGTGTCTCTACAGTTTTATCAGTCTTTGGATTGCTTACTTTTCCCTGATCTTTATCTTCTCTCACTTTAACACTAACCCGGTTTTCAAATTGTTTCCCACTCCGCAGGGATGTTATAGCTTGCACATGTTCATTGGAAGTAGTTTGTTGTTCAAGCATAAATTGACCCTTTGAATTGTTCATTGGTTGACTAGGCAACTGACCCTCTTCTCTCTTACTCATTGAATTAGCTAATTAGCTGATTTAAGATTCTAGTTTGGCTATGGATTGAGTATGAGAATGCACAAGTTGAGCTTGTGATTGTGCCTGGGTTTGAATACTCTGTAGAGCAGACAAGACTTTATCCTCAAATTCTGAATTTCTAGAGGGTTGTGAAAATTGGGAAGGCATGGTAGGTTGTTGAAAACCTGGTGGGTTATTTTGAAAGTTGGCTCTTTGGGGTGGAGTAAAAGGAACACCCTGGTTCTGTGGACGCCAGGAAAAATTTGGGTGATTCCTCCACCCCGGGTTATATGTGTTGGAGAATGGATCATTGCCTGTTCGAGCATAAGTCTGGGCAGCATTGACATGCTCCTGAACAAGCTCTGGGAATTGTGGGGCAGATGGGCACTCTAGGATAGAATGCATGGGACTTAAGCATAGAACGCATGCTTCTTGAGTGTGTGCATGAGTTTGTGACTTTAGGCTCAAGATTTGATCTATCTTCCTAGATAATGTAGCAACTTGGTTAGAAAGATCATCTGTTTGTTTCACTTCATATATACCACCTTTAGAGAGGGTAGAAGAAGAAGAATCATTTAAACTCCTGTTAGCCATCGTATATTGCAACGAATTTTCACTCAAGTTTTCAAAAAGTTCCCACGCTTCATTTTCATTTTTTAACAGGAAAGTGCCTCCACACAAAGCATCAACAAGATGACGATTCTGATTCGTCAATCCTCTATAAAATCTCTGCACTAACTGCCAACGAAGTACGGCATGATGAGGACACTTCCGCAGAAGGTCTTTGAGTCTATCCCAGCTCTCATGGAACTGTTCAGAAGGCTGTTGGGTAAAGGTAGTGATGGCATCTCTCATTTGGTTGGTTTTACCTATGGGAAAGTATTTCTTTACGAAATCCTGTTGCATTTTCGCCCAAGAGGTAATGGATTCGGGTTCTAGAGAGTAGAGCCATTCTTTAGCCTTATCCTTAAGGGAGAATGAGAATAGTCTCATTCTTACCGCATCATCTATAAGATTGTTCAATTTAAAAGTTGTGCAGATTTCTAAAAACTCATCCACATGCCTATATGGATCTTCGTGATTTCGCCCATGAAATGATGGTAGCATCTATATTATGTTGGACTTAATCTCGAAGTTACCAGCTGTTGCTGTCACGCCCCAAAATTCCCGGCCTCGTCGGAGTGCAGAAGACATATTTTTTTCATTCATGAGTATGCTTGAGGCCAGAAACCCTGAGATATGACCGAATACTCGAACATCCCATCTAATACATCACTATGAATAGATGTGTACTCGACATAACACAACTGAGTATTTAAATAACATCATTAACACATACGAAATGAGAACTTAATAATCTTAAATTAATCCATAATACAAGTCATCTAAAATAACTAAAAATCAAAATCATTAAAATTCTTTGGCCAACATGCCAATAATATTAATACTAAATTTAAAATAATAAAGATAGCTTTATCTTCCACGACTGTCTTTAAGTCTTCCATTATCTGCACTTGCCATTGCTATACTTTCTTCATGCCTGCATCAGAGAATGCATGAGTATTCCGAAGAAATACCCAGTAGAATGCAAAAACCCACAAGAACAGAATATACAATATAGGACAAAGAGTAGGGTTTAATATGAGACAGTTGAATAATCAAGAATATTTGAACTGAGCAACAAGAATTCCATTATAAGAGGAAATAACAGCATCAATGAAGGCTCCTAAATATCCAAAGTGTAAGGAGTGAAATTACTATAATCCAAGACTCCGAACATCAACGCTTCCTAACTCTCAAGTATAGAGCAAGGACAATAAATTATACGACTCCAAACAAATACTGGTGTAAGGAAAGAATGGTCAAAATACCAAAGGTTCCAGGCATCTATAGTGCAAGGAGTTACAATTTCTGCTCGCTGAATTTACCGATCACAAAAGGTAAAATATACCAGAATCATGCTAGAGGTTCTCCCTTCGGAACCTGGCCACGCGTCTAGACATGCTGGCCCCATCCGTGCTTATGAGCACAATGGGCGGAGACTGCAGACCTTCCGTAATATCATATAGCCTAAATGTACGTAATTGCCTCCCTTCGGGCAATAAGGAAAAAAAATTCCATAAATATCGGAGGTCATGCTGGACCTAGCAATGGCTCGTGAACATACTATCATTCCACCGAACAATTAGTGGAGAAATAGGTCAATGTCAAACTGGACAATGTTTCAACAATAGCAGAGGTTTCAACTTTCTGAGAATAGGGTGACTCTTACTTCAATGACTCACTCATGGAGTATGAATAGAATATCAAAGTCTTTTGACAATATATGACTCACTCTCTGAAGTGTGAATAGAACAGCAAAGACTCTTAACAACGTATGACTCACGTTCTGAAGCATGAATAGAATAGCAAAGACTCTCAACAATGACCATGTTACGCATGCATAGCCCTAGATAAGACTTATGAAGAAAGACGATCAAGAATTGCCTTTCAAGACTCCAAGAAAACTCAAGTTATATCATGAAGAATATCAAGTTCTGGTTTCAAAGAAGACTTGACTCAAACATACTCAATAACAGGTCAACTGAAGTTTCTCAAACGAATAGAAGTGCATTGGTCAAATAGAAATAGATGGTTCGGTTTCTAATTGGAAACACAAATCGAGTCAATATCACCAGTGGAACATATAAGACTTAATGAACATCAAACCACTCACCATTAGCCCATGATACTATAGTATTATACTTAATCCATCCTACTGTAATACTTACTTAAAGTCTTATATAATACATATAAAGTTCTTAGTATACTTATTATAGCATAGGCTATTGTTTTGATAAAGTTTTCCCAACCTTTACAATAATTACAGTGTTCTATTTTTTACATATTAGTCAACTTCCGACCCTTACCAACGTCAAAAAAGAAGGAATTAGACTCTGAAAATTTTACTGTGATTACTCCTATGTGTCTAGTTTACAATCCAACAAACAATATATTTTTATGATTTTTATATAATTAGTTACAAATATTTTAATGAAGGTCGTCAGTGCAGAAACAGTTCTGGCCGAGACCCTTAATCATAGATCTAATCAAATTGTGAGTGCGTTTACCCCATAATCCATTCAATAATACATAGTATTCTATATCTTACTTATTCTATAACTTTATTAGGTATGATATGTCATAATATTTACAAGGATTGAGGTGTACTTTCATTATCTTAATTCATCTCACACACGTACCCCTTTTTCTAGTTGAATTAGCAAACTGGACAACTAATTAAGAACATATAAACACACAAGGTCACAGAATTGACTTGACACAAATGCTCCATTGAACAACCAGTAGGTTTATGACACCAATTTATAAAGTATATTCTAGTTATAATCCCCTTTAGTTCCCATTAATAAACATCATCAACTATTGAAGACTTATATCGAGGAAGTTGCCATAATTCCATGATGAACTAGGACAATAAAATTTGGACAGCAATGTCAGATACCAAAAGGACACAAGGAAGCTTCAAATAGGACTCCAAATAATTCAAACTTCTCATCATTGGGCTAACATGTGTAACAATTAGGAATTGTAACATCAAGGTTCACACGATTGAGCAACAACACGTAATAACTGGATAATTCAAAAGATTGGTACTTAGCGATTGACTCTCATGAAGATTCACAATCATAAATCAATATATTGACATAAGAAGCACTTGAACAAGGTATGAAATTCAGATCCAAGAGTGTGGAAAAAATCATCCTACCTAGTCCAAACGTAGTATCTTCTTGTTTCATCGCGAAGGCTTTTGATTCCTCTATGCGATGCCACCCTTTAGCGCTCCGATCGTTGACTCTTGAGAGGAAGGAAAAAGGTGTAAAGCTTTCTGGAACAAAGGATAAGGAGAAGGAGAAAGTCTTGGGACGTTCACAAAGGATTTGGCTTGAAAAATACCAGCCAACCCTCTCTCTTGTGCTTATATAGACCCAAAACCTACTACAACTAGGATATCTCCAAATCAAGACTCCTTCCTAATCCAAACTCTCACTACCAATTAAAAGCTCTCCCTCATTAGTAAGGGACGTTCATCCATATTAATCCATTGGGTTTTCTTCATTTAATTAGGATTTCAAATCTCTAATAATCCATTGGGTTCTCTATCTTAATCCTAATTACAGCACACTGTCATACGCATAACAGTCCACTTCTGACTCTTTCCATGGTCATTCAAGTTGGACTTAGACTCTGAAATTTTATTGCCATTATCCCTATGAGTCTAGTTTCTAACCCCATTGATTTTATATTTTTTCGATTTTAGTAGAATTAGTTATGAATTATTTACCACAGACTGTCGACACAGAGATAGTACTGGCCGAGCTTACAATCTTAATCATACTTTATATATCTCGTTCCAAACTAGGAAACTACCATATCTAGGCCAACCAACTAGACGTCCCCTTCCTATTGGTTGATTAAAAAGTGAAATATTTATCTCTTTTTAATTAAGATTTATCTTCCTTAATTATCTCAACTGAACTGATACTTCCCGATCCTCCGCGATACTTACCATATTTATCGCTATTAGGTCAAATCGTAGATTTTTGCTCCAAGATTCCCTTCCACCTTCCGAAGATCAACTTATGGCAAGGTTACTCACGTTCATAAATCACCCCTAGGCCAGTGCCACGTGGCTTAGTGCCTAGGTCATGCGTCTTGGCTTGAGTCCTACGCGCACAGGTCTCTGAGGTCCCGCAGTTGCATTACTCGTCATACTAACACGCGTGCATCACCAACCACACATCAAAACCAAATTCACTTTACTAATTAAGAGTAATCCACTGAACACATGCCCTGGCGCCTGGCCCCACTCCTGGTGTTAGGTGTTCTTAGACCCTGGCGCCAGACTGGCCTCAGCGCCAGGTTGTGCCTAGCGCCAGGACCAACCCTCGCGTCCTGGTTTTCTACTACTATTAGCCATGCGATTAACAAGTTATATCACATCATTAAATCAAATAACACATCAAAGCACATCAATAACCAAAAATTAAATCAGGAAATGAAACTTTCCTATTTTAGACTAGTTTCCTAAAATAGATACCTTTAGTTAACGTACTAATTTTGTGGGTGTTACAGTTGCAGCCGGTACTCGAATGCAAGACGGAGATATATAGGCATTTGGAGTGTAGTATTCTTTCAGTGTTTTCATGTTCTCGTCCGCCATTTCAATCAAAGGGTGGGTGATACTTAATTGGCCTCTTTGGTTTTGTCTAAAGGTTCTCTCAATTTCACCGTCGAAGGCTGCTAAGTCTTCACCCAATGACCTACGCCCTTGCATAAACTAATCACGCAAACAAAAATAACAAAAACAGCCCTAGATGTTGACAACTAGCACTGCATGCTGTCACAAAAATAAAAGAAAAATCACGCAACACCCAAATTAAACTAAAAAGAGAGGTAATAGAAGACAAACAGTGGGAAAGGATGGCCTTTCTGCGTTGGCGAGAAATCCACGTGTCGCTTTTTACCTCTGCAATGTGATTCCTACAAAGACAAGAAAATAAAATATTAAAATCCTAAAAAAAATGTCTAAACTAATTAGAATTAAATTAAACTGTTACCAAGTCCCAGGCAACGGTGCCAATTAATTGATTGATTTTTAACTATTTACTCGCAATCGCACGAGACTACGTATAGACTAGTGGAAACGAAGTCGAAACCAAAGGACTTGGACTGATTCAACTTAATTCTAAGATTTTGCATAACAATTTCTAACAGGATGAAAAATTCTAATTTTTTAACAAAGCAAGGGAAATTTACGTGAAAATAATCTAATGGGAAATATACTAAGACTTCGAATCCACCCAAACTAAATAGCTTTCCTCTCCGTTAAACCCGTACAATTCCAAGTGATCAATAATTATCCGTGCCCCTCTCGAAGTCACGAATAATCGTAATGTGTGCAGCCCTCTCGAACATACAACTAAACAAATAAATCTAATTTAATTTAATCTCCCTCTCTCGAGCAAAGATCAATCATAAAAATTTAATCTTTATTCAAATACTAACTTGGAATTCGCTAAGACCTCTCGAACATTAACAAACCCTTAGTTTAATTTCACTAATAATCAACTCTACCATCTCTCGATAAGTAGAACAATTATCACAAAATTTATTAAGCACATATGGAATAAAAATCACTACTTTAGAATTGCAAATAAATATTGAGAGTCAAACAATTCAGCAGGGTTTCATCTAGTCTTAGTACAAATGAATTTAGCTAGACATGAATGAAAGGTAAGAAGAAGCCTGTGTTGTAGAAGAATTCATTGGCGTCGGCTGTGAATAGTTCTGTCGTGCTCCACTGGCCAACAGTTCTGTTTTTCACCTTCTCGAGCACAAATAGTTGGCTCCTCTTCCGAGCAAGTCGCACAACCCTCGGAGCAACCCTTCTTCCTCTCTCGAAAAAAGGAGGTCTGTTCCGGAATCAACTCTTCTCGAACTTGACACTACTGTTCTCTCCTCTTCTCTGCCGACCCTTTTTTCCAACAGACTGCCCTGCTTTTATAGGGTGCAAACACAGTCCCCTTTCTTGTCCCAAATCAGACAACCTTCCATATCAATCTTACTAGCAAATCGAATTCCAATTGCTGCCTTCAATTCCTCCTAAACCCAACAGATTGCAGCCAGAATTACCTCCAATCCCGTCCAGATTTTTAGCAAAAATCCCATTGTTACTCTTCTCTAAACAGAGCAACACACCCAAAATTTGAAAGCTTCCAAATCAAGCCAAATTTGCCCATTTCTGAAATCTTCGATCGAATTAGAATTATTCACTTACTATTTTGATCCAAAAACTGTAATTAAAGCTTCCCGATTCGGCTTTGTTGCGCGCGATTTGGAAATTTCCAAAATCAGAGCCTTTCCTTCTTGTTGCTCTGTTTTTGCCGTGTTCTGCTCTTCTCCGGCACCGTCGACCTCGCCGTTGATCTCTGATCTTGCCATCATTTCATCGCCACCGTCAGCCGTCATGACCCATCGCCCATGGCCGGAGCTCGAGCAGAACTACACCTCTGCCGCTTCTGTCCTCACGAGCTGTCTTCTGTCGCCAGCGTTCGCTATGGCTCGTCGCACATTGCCCAGGCCGCCGTGAAGCTCCACCATCGAACTCGCCGTCGATCGTGACCTGATTCCTCAGTCGAGCCGCCCCAGAGCAGAGCTTAGACAGAGCTCTGGCTGTTCGCTGTAACACCCGAGCCATCGAGCTCGGGCAGGTTCTTCATTGTTTTCTTTTTTTTTATTACTGAACCGACCACTGAACCGGTCGGGTTTCTTCTTTTTTTTTCTTTTTCTTCCTTAAAACCCGTCGTGACCATATCATCCATCGGTTCTTCGATCTCTTCACAGAACTGGTTCACGTGCATTCACTTTTGACGATCTGTAATTGAGACTTTTAAAACCTGCATAAATAAAGTTAAAGATAATTTAGACGCATCATAAATTGTAAATCCAATTAACGCATCTAAATTTATCAATTAAACACATTTATTTATTAAACTCCTAATTACTCACCTAACATGAATAACAATTAATTATCCTTACTTTCACTAAAATTATGACTAACAGATACGTAGAAAGGCACATAAAAATGTGTATATTTTATAGATATCAATATATATCAATGTTTATGAATGAAGGAATTAATATTCATATATGAGAATAAAATGAATAGAATAGGGAAAACCATCCTACTCTTTTTTTCACAAAAGTCTCGCCTTTTACGCGTTGTTCGCCTCATTCGCTTCGCAACAATGCTCCCGCTCGAAGCTTTTGAAGAAAACTCACGCCAAGAAGAGGCTTGAGAGAAGGGTGAACATGGGAAGGATAAAAGCACAAGCTTCCTAGAGCTAAAGTTTTGAAATGAATAGCACAAATCATCCCCTCTCATGTGCTTATATAGAATTTAGGGTTTCTCCCCTTAAGTCAATCCTTCCTTATCATGGTTTCTTCCTCTAATAAGAATACTTCAATATCTTCTTAGGGACGTGCACTCCAAGTTTGGTTAGGATTTAATATCCTTTGTACTTACGATCGATCGTTCAGGTAGCGATCGATCGTTCGCATCAAAATTGAAAATCACTGTAAATACGATCGATCGTCACCCGTGGTGATCGATCGCGTCAGCCTTACTTTTGGTTCTGGAATTGTGCTGATCGATCGTGTATCCTTGCCGATCGATCGTGTCCCCATAATTCAATCCATCATATCTTCTTGCTCTGAGCTCTAAATTGCGCATAGTTTGTGGCGTTGAAAAGCTCTCTTTGTGTACTTTAACATTACATCGCAAAACAAAGCAAAAATAAGCATCAAAACTTCATATATCAGTTATAGTAAACATACCAACTTTTCGGGTGTTACAGGAGGACTTGTGTTGTAATATTATATGTATATATGGTTTTGTATCTATAATTGTGAACCCCAGTTATCATGGCCTAGATATTTAGTCGATGAATTTCAACTAATAATTTATCGTATAGAGGAATAATTCTCTAAATTTTTTGCTATTGCTCTGATTTAATAAAAATTTTAAAAATATGGGCCGTGACACCCCATTAGTTAAGGTTTCCACCATCCAATAAAAAACAGTTAGGCAGATTATGACTATTAGGCTCTTTTTTTGTGAGAAAGAATGATAGGACTTAAAGAAAAAATCTAGCCAGCGTTGCCATCGTATCAATGTGCCCCACGTGGGTCTGCACGAACTAACGACTACCAAGCTGTCCGCTCTAACAAGACCGACTCATGACTTAATGGCTCCCTACTTAAATGCCTCTCCTTTTTTTCGCAACAACTTGATGGCTTTCTTGATTAGGGCTGCCAATGGTGACTTTAAGGTGCGGTTAAGACTTCTTCCATAACCATTTATAAAATCTCTAACCATAACATCAAACAAATGGAATAACCTCTCCCGTAACCTTTCCATTAACCATTATCCGGTGATTAACCAAGATTTAACCATTACCCGCTTTTTCTCATACTTTTAATTTTTTTTCACTTCTTGTTATCAATTATTTTTTATTTTTCTCCATCATAATCTAGTTTTAGCTTGCAAAAGAAAGTTAGCCAACGATATATCATTGAGAGTTGTCAAGTACCATATATAATTACAAAAAAAAATGCACAGACTTTGTAGCACAATACTTACTAATAACAATTATACCATATTGCATCAGTAATAAGTCTCTCCTTCATTGCAAGAATTCCTCTCGCCAAAAAGAAGTCCTCGAGGAGTTATATATAAGAGATAAGTTTACATGAGATCGTTCTCATATAACGAGCATGAGGTCAATCTTTATTGCCGTTAGATTCCGATCGGAGGGTGGATATCAAATCAATGGGTAGGTGAGTGTGTCACATCAAAGAGTGGGTGAGATGATTATGGATATTTGTAACCGTCAGATCAAGATCCAATGGCTACGATTCAAAGTGGCCTCATATAAGCAATATGAGAGCGATCTCATTTAAACTTTTCCCTATATATAATAAGAGTAGTCCATGCCAGATACGATAATTTTTCAAAGAGTTAACATGTGCCCCCAGCTGACATGCGACGGCATGCGTCGGCCACTCGGCCATTGCAAACCAACTGATGGAGATCGTACGACACACGCTATCCACCCTCCTCCTTTGTCAACGCACACCGCCCAATCTATATCTGATGGCCCACAATCCTCTGCGCATGCCGACGAGCGTGACGCACTGCAGAGTCCAAAATCCAAATGACCCTGTCCTTCGTTTTCGCCCATTATTTACGTCACGTGACCCTCCATCCGTTCCACTATTTCCCAAAAGGTAGTGGCTCTTTCGTTATTCTTCCATAATTGATGACTCTTTCTACACATGCGTTATCGTCCTTTTCGCCCCTTGGCCTAGCTGTCAACCTCCGATTCGATGTCGCCCATCCTTGGTCCACCCCCCATCCCGACTCCTACAAATATCCCCGCCCCAAAAAAGTCCGAAACTTTCTCCCCATCTTCTTTCCCGGCTCCGATCATCTCGGCGCCAAAGTCGGATTCCGGCCTCGAACCGAAAACCCTAGATCACCGCCGACCGATATCCGTCCTCTCCGGCCATGGAGTCCCCCAAAGATCGCGAGTACTTCGTTTACGTCGCCAAGCTCGCCGAGCAAGCGGAGCGATACGATGGTTAGGGTTTCATTTCCTCTATTTTTTCCCCAATTTTTCTCGATTTTTTGGCTTGGATTTGCAGGAATGGTGGAAGCCCATGAATTCGATGGTTAAGGTTGTATTTTCTTCATTTTCCGGTTTTTTTGGTATTTTTTATAGGAATTTTTCGGGCTTGGAATTGCAGAAATGGTGGAGGCGATGAAGAAGGTGGCGAGATTGGACATGGAGCTGACGGTGGAAGAGCGGAACCTGCTGTCGGTGGGATACAAGAACGTGATCGGGGCACGGCGGGCGTCCTGGCGGATCCTGTCTTCGATAGAGCAGAAGGAGGAAGCCAAGGGGAATGAGGTGAACGCGGGAAGGATCAAGGAGTACCGGAACAAGGTCGAGGCGGAGCTGACCGGCATTTGCAGTGACATCATGACCGTGATCGATGAGCACCTCATTCCTTCCTCTGGCGCCGGCGAATCCACCGTCTTCTACTATAAGATGTGAGTATCGGACGCGTCGATATTCAAGATGGATGGCGCACACACAAAGTGCATTTCAGTCCAATAGCTGGACTTGTACTGGAGCACGCGCTCTTTGTGTGTGCGCTGTGGATCTTGCAAGGCTACTGGTTTGCTGGGCATCCAGTGACTGCTTGATTTGTTTGGCTCTTTTCTTTTTCCCTTTCTTCCTTTGGTTTGGAGGATTAGAGAGGTTGGTTGTGGATGAGTGCAGGAAGGGAGATTATTACCGTTATTTGGCGGAATTTAAGGCTGGAAATGAGAGGAAGGAGGCTGCTGATCAGTCACTTAAAGCTTATCAGGTAACTAATATATGCATTTAATACCTTTATGATTGATTAGGTCTGTTGTTTTTATATACTGTGCGTTGGATTTGATTGCCATAGTATATTGCGTGTTGGATTGGTGAATCTGAATAGTTAGCGGAAGGAAGCTGTTTTGACCTCTCTTTGTGTTTTTTTTTTGGAAAATGATATTTATACATCAGTTTTCTTACAGCACTGTGTCACCCTACATCAGTTTTCCACTCACTGAGCTGTAGGGAATGTAGGGATATCACTCTCCATTTTATTTTGTCAGATCACATTCTGTTGACATTTTAATAATTACAATTATACTGTGGAACTTGTTGTTATAATACATTTATTGTTTCTAGAGATGTTGGCTTCCGCTGCGTTGTACAAGCAGTGATTTAAAGTTTTTGTTGGAGTTTCTGTGGCTTGTGCTTGCATAATTGTCATAAATCTATGCATCTTAAGAAAGGCAAATGCCTTGTTCAAAGTTACTTTTCAAAACTAGACTTGTAGTTTTGTTGCTAAAAATGCAGTTTGCTCATTCTATTACTTAATCGATCCACTACATTTAAATTTTGTTAAGTGGATACAGACCAATTTCGTTATGATCAGTTATTTATGCAAAAGGTGGATTGCAGATGTATATTTATTTTTCCTAATAATTAATCTTCTACTTTCGTTCCATGTAGTGGGCTAGTTTTGAGAGGTTGTTTGTGAAATTGTTGAATTATCTCACACATGTTATATGCATTTCACGAGAGCTGCAACTGATTGATAAAACAAATAGGTTTGCATTACCAAAGAAATGGGGCTTAGCAATGGATATCTTAATGTTATTTGAAATGTATTAGTCGTGACTGATTGTATGATATGATTATTGGCATATGAATTAAGTAATGCATCAATAAAAGCTATTCTGATAACTAAACTTTCATTGTATTTAAACTTATCATTTGTTCATTCGGATTCTTCTTCCTGTTGTCTTATGCAGACTGCATCAACTACGGCTGAGGCAGACTTATCCCCCACGCATCCAATTCGATTGGGGTTGGCATTGAATTTTTCTGTCTTCTATTACGAGATTATGAATTCTCCCGAGAGGTAAATGCAATCTTGGAAATTAACATTCATCCTTTTCAAGTCTTTTTGGTCAGCAACCCTGTTGTACAATGATTGGACATAATTTTTTTTTCCAGGGCTTGTCACTTGGCCAAGCAGGCTTTTGATGAAGCAATTTCAGAGCTTGACACTCTCAGTGAAGAATCATACAAGGACAGTACTCTTATCATGCAACTTCTTAGGGACAACCTTACTTTATGGACTTCTGACATTCCAGAAGATGGAGGTAATAAGTATGCAAGTGACTCATGTAGGTTTATTCTCATATAGAGGATGGATGCATTACCTTTTCCGAAATCTTGTTATGAAGCATTCCTACTGGAGTTCATGGAATACTGTGCAAATAAACTTGTCTAATTTGTCTGCACATTTTTATGGTGTCGATATTGTTGTGGAATGTGTAATTTTCCAATTCTTACTGAATTATTATGACTTCAGAAGATGCTCAGCGGATGGAGAGCAGTAAAGCTCGTGGTGCCAATGATGCGGAGGTAATTTGAAAATATCTGATAAATTAGTTACAATGAGATTTTATTTCGTAGAAAAACTTATGTGTGAATTTGTTTTGCAGTAAAGCAGAGTGTCTGGCCAATACTTGGAGAGGGATCACGGATGCTGCTTAGACTTCATTAATTTGTTTTTATTTGGAAAGGTCATGGATGTCTTTTTCCGTTCTTGTGTGCCTTGTATGATAGGAAGGTTCTCGTGGAGGTCTGCAAACTGAGTTAGCATGGGATGGGACTGGGGCTCGTGAAGGAAGCTGAGGGCTGGACTTTCCCATTGTTGTACTTTTAAACCGTCGGCTGATCGACTATGTATTAGAATAGTCTTGTCTTTTTCTTACCGCTTGTCTACTCTCATGCTGCCCTGTAAGTTTTTGAACTCGGCCTTGCTCGCAGACAACTGCCGGGATACAAACAAATTACAGGTAAACATGATTCGTGCATTCTTGTTTTTCTGTGTAGCTTAAGATGTTGCTGTTTTTTTTTCGCTACAAAGATGGTGCTGTTTTATACAGTGAAAGAAAGGGATATCACGTTCACCGAAATTCTTAAAGAAAAATGTAGCTTGGTAGACGACCAATAATGAAGACATTTGGAGGAAAGTCACTTAAACATGATATGATACCCTATCATCTAATTTTGGTACGTTAATTTTACTCATTGTCTCAATTAAAAATGATTAGGAGTATATTCACTATTTAACATTTACATGTGTTAATGACAAAGATAACTTGAAAGAAAATCGAGGAGAAACCCTGCTGCCCCCATTGGGGGGGGGGGGGGGGGGGTGGTGGGGAGTGTCGGCGGCGGTGTGTGGCGGTGGTGGTGAGGGTGGTTGACGGTGGCGGCAGTGGGCGACGGAGGTAGTGGTGGGTGGTACCGGCGGTGGGCGGCTGGGGTGGTGGTCGGTAGTGGTGGGTGGTGGTCGGCAATGGTGGTGGCCGGTGGGTGGCGGCGGCGGATGCAAAATTTTCAGGGATGGGGTCAAATCATTTTAAGATGGCAAAGTAAGGGAATTAAACCAATTTATAAGAAAATCTTAATGAAATGCAAGATGGGGAATTTAATTTTATATGTAATATTACTGAAATGGATGAATCCCATCGGGTCATCTCCATGGGTTACACGTAGGTCCGCCTGGTCTTGAGGGTCTTGAGAACTTATCCGGCAAGAACGCCATCCTCTTGTGTGGTCATGCGAACTTATTGGACAGAGGAGAGGAGGAGGCAGTGGAGGTGGTGGGAGGATCTCGAGCAAAGGGGAAGACGTCTTCAAGGAAGCGAACATGGCGAGAGACATATACGCAATGGGTGGACCGGT
This sequence comes from Houttuynia cordata, assembly GCA_039654745.1. Classification (NCBI taxonomy): domain Eukaryota; kingdom Viridiplantae; phylum Streptophyta; class Magnoliopsida; order Piperales; family Saururaceae; genus Houttuynia; species Houttuynia cordata. Next base: position 37,700,620 of record CM077506.1, read on the forward strand.
CAAGGCAACGATAGTCTTTGGAGGTAGGGCAACAGCCAATGAAGTCACAAGGGGTGGACGGGGGTTCAGGTTTGTGGGTGGAGTAGGGGCAGGTTCAAGGGTAGCAAAGACATCCAAAGGGGTAGGGAGACTTGTGTGATTTACCATGCCACGTGTCGAGGAGAGAGGAAGAGTGTCCTTAATAATTATCGAAGGTGACAACAATGTGAAGATGATTTTCGGCCGATTAACATGGAGGATCGAATGACACAATTCAGTGATTGTTTGAAGAAGAATTTTGAATGGTTTAATGAAGGTACGAGCAAGTTGATTTCTCAGATTCAGACACCAGTGAAGAAAATCAAGCATCAAGATCTATTGCCAATCGAAGAATCACAAGCTCTTTATCGCCAAATGTAGAGGCAGACAAGTCTCTGCAGTTTGTGGAGCAAATCGTAGAAAATGAACAAATGAACATGGTGAGTCGTCTTTGACACGGTTGACAGATAGCAAATTGAAGAATCTGAATTGCTGCCGAAAGTTGTCCGGCCTTGCCCTCAGTTCCGCATGATGGATTAATGACAACATTAACAAGCATTTGTTGGAGCCGTATGTGTTGTAGAAGTGGCGCCTAATCTGTTTGGATAATCGCCTAAGAAAGATTTATGTAGGCTTTGAACACTGATTTTGGGAATTTGAATGACGAGAAATCGAGTTTGTCTGCGAGTCAACCTGTGGAGGAAGGTAGCACGATTTGTACATGATCAATCACCATAAAAAAGGATGGATGGGATCGATTGTAAGATTAGAATGCGGATTAGGCTTCCAATTCAAGGGGTCATAGATACAAATAGTCATAATGTAACACTAAGAATGACACTTTTAAGGCTTCTAATGTTATCTATTGAGAGTTGTGAGCGATGTGTGACCCTCTCAAAGTTTAATGAAATTTTTGCGAGCCATAGACCATAGTAGTATGTGAATTAGCCATTCCACATCAAATATCCCTGCGTGTTCCCTTTGCTATTCATGTCATCCAGTCGATTTGCTGCATGGTTAAATATGGGATGGAGTGTAGGCACTAAGGACTTTATAATAATCCTAAACACCAACTGTGAAATCAACCATGTAAAATAAAATATTAATTTAGGGGCCGTTGGGGCGTGATTAAAAGCAAAACATCCAGAAGATGGGATGTTTTGCTACACTAAAGCATCTAGATATTTTATATATCCAGCTGAAACACCTCAGGACGTGTTTCAGCTAGATGTAAAAATCCACATAGATGCTACAGTAGATATCCAAAATCTAATCTGCATATTTTTGCAATAATCACGTCCCAAACGGCCCCTTAGTACACCAAAAAAACCTTGTCATACTTTAAAAATTATGGAAAGAAAAGACTCTTGTATGCAATATTCTATTAGCAACAACTCTAAGATAACCAATTGAAATATCCAGCAACAATTTTCTTTTATATATATATATATATATATATATGAGAGCAACAACTTCTCTATTTTGAAAGATGCAGTAGGTTCTATATATAACATCATGAAAAGTTACACAAGTATCAGACAAAATGTTCCTTGTTAGCTAGTGAGCTACTGTAATTTAAACATTTTGGTGGAACTGTAGGGATCTAATGGACACATATGGGACCGGGACATGATAAACCTTGTATCTAGAATTTGCTATTAGAGATAAAGAATTTGGTAGTCCAGGAAGAATGTGGTAGTCCTTTGGACTTCAATTGCTAATGGATTATGCTCACTACTACTGCTTATAGGAATATCATACGGTCAGTATGCATGAAATTTTTACAGAGGATCTTATTTCTGCGTTCGGCACTTCTTTAATATTCTAAAAAGGAATATCTCAGTGTACTTTCACTTCGGAATAATTGAAACTTATTTTATAGGGGAAAAAAAGGTGAGAGCATTTCATCACCATCTTTATGGCCAATTTGTCCTAAACTCGACGAACTACGATTCTAAGATTAGTTATCTGAGTCGGTACAGTTAGCCATCCAGACTAACCGGTAATTAGACACTTTTTTATAGATTAAGAATTTGTTAACATGAAATTTTGAAATTTAACTCTACTCGAGAACTAGTAATTTTCGATATTTGGATGTATTGATACAGTGATACTAATCTAAAAGGGGCATAAGATAACAAGAATACACGTATATTAACATCTGTAACTACACAGCCTGCTAAGATTGCAGGCTGCTGAGGTGGTATGCTTGCAGATGACTCGTATCTAAGACAAGGACTTGCGTTTTATGGCAGTCTTGCTATAGTTTTCAGAGTGCATCCATGGAAGTGTACAGCACATGAATGATGAACCTACATGGGGTATATGAATTTCGCTTTCTTTGCCAAAATCACATTGACCATGACTTACTCTAGAGGATCAGACAAATGGTACGAACACCAAACTTGAGTCCTCGTCTTTGGTTTTCCCACGTGAGCACGTAACCTTGGTCAATTGAAATAATTTTATACAGTTCACCCTTAGAAATAACAAAACTAAGAATCTCAAGATTACACCACTCTTTCTTTTCAAGTTGGACGTCGACCAATTCAATTTGTGCTTTGCTTGTGGGACTTGAAAATTTGATGTAAACTAAGCAAAGGAGGGTACAACAAATGAAGCTAAGAATACAAACCTCGTAAACCAAAAAGAGACTAGAACAAGAGTGCTAAGCACCCAACACACTAAAAAACCGGGAAATATCATTTCTTCAATTTGTTACAAACACGGGAAATGATAATACGTTCTCTCCATCCAATGACGCTTGTTTGCATTGCAAAATGAGTAAAATTTATTGGACTTTGGGCCCCGTAAAAAACAGGCATTTTTCTCCATCATTCATGTTTTTGGTCTTGACCCATCTTTTTTGCAATTCAGACGAGCTTCATTGAACCAAGGGAGTACCGATTATCTAGCTATAATGGATGGATCAAAGATAAACAATTGATTCCCCCTCAACATTAGACTCTCTAGCTAATTAGTGGTTTTTATATATTAGCTTATTAAACACTGTAACAGTGAAGTTAACCAACTATTAGAAGCTTATCCATTATAAAAATAATCAGAGGCCATAGTTTTTCTTTCTTTGTTATATGTGTCCTCATTAGAAAATAGTACAGTTTGGTTTTCTATTGATGACACATAATTTTTGACAGAGGGAGTATATACATTATACACATCTTTTAGAAACGGTAGGCCATTGTATCTCAAGAGCAGTGTGTATGTATATTGGTGTAATGTCAAGCGGAGCTAAGCTTCTGGCTAGCATGATCAAGCCGGTCAAGATTTTCTGCCTAGTAAAAGTGGCTCGAGCTTAGAATCAACCTGACTTGAGTCAAAAAGATACACTTAGCTCACTAGCATATGGAAATTATGCTTTAAATATTTGTTTAAATATTTGTGACACGAACTGATTTAATAGATGGATAAAAGGACCAAGCACAATGGGGCAAGCTGAGCTTGAATAAAACTGGATCAGCTAGCACGATCAGAAGGTTTAGTGTCGGAAAATTCCAACAGATGGATCCATCGCCCATGCAGAGCGATTGTGAAGGGTCGAGAGGCACCGTAGCGGAAGCGCGATCGATCCCATCGTGATGCCAAATTCTCCAAATCAGCCCCTATTTTTATTCTTTTCTCTTGCACACAAAATCAATACATAAATATGCAAGGATATGAGCAATAATATAAATGATAATTTATATTATATCAATAAAACTATAATTGAATCGGTTTGATTACTACTAACCTTTGGGCCTTTGTACCTTACGATCAAACCTTGACAAATAGAGAATTCTATCATAGATCACCAAGGACTCTAATGTATGGACAAGAGTCTTTATTCTCCTTGAGATAGAGATCCTCTTCTTCCTCTTTGTTTATGGAACTAGATCGTCAAGTTCAAACCACCAAAATAAGAGCACGAGAGAGAGCAAAAGGAGGCTATTACTATTTACGGTTATTATTCATGCACAGGTTCAAGTCCGTTTTATTTGGGATAGTTAGGGCATCCTGGTTTTCCTCTAACTCTAACCACTAAGCCTCCTAGTGGTTATCCATAACCAACTCACTCCTCATTGTAACGCACTCCCATAATAGTCCTGCATAGGTGTCTCCTCCATCAAGTGTGAACCTCATCGGGCCCATGGGGCCTAGCACACTCCACGTGTCTATGCACCACACGAGATGGCTGACTCCTCATATAAGTAGGCTACATAATATGGGCTGAACTCATACCTATAACCAACAGATTGATCGATCATCAATTTCAGGTCCTCTAACAACCCTAAAAAGACTACTTTAATTATTTTAATGTGTGCCGATAGTTCTTGTATTGCTCGCATTCCCGCTGTGAGAAAAGAGGAGAGTGAAAGACCTCCTTCAATGGAAATCAAGGTCAGATCGTGGCCCAATGTTTTCTATTGCTTTCCTATATATTTGAAGTGTTTTACCACACATTTTATGTTATTCTTGAGATATATGCCAAATACCACAAACTTGGTTCAAGGAGTGAACTAAAGAGTTGATTTCCATTGGTAGCAGCTCACTTTACAAGGCTTTTCATGTTGGGAGGGAAATTGGCTCGAGAACTCTCTAACAAATTAATTTTTATAATAGAGGGCCAATATTTTTGCAGGAATAGCCTAGGGACGAAACGAAGAGAGATTTCTTCTGCATTTCTTCTTTGAGTTCTTTTCTTTTTTGCAAAGCGGTGTTCATTGTAGAACTGTGGTTCTAACACATCCTAGCTATGGAAGCATTTATTATCTGCCTCATGCCACCGAATGGGAGTCGTCGAGCTTCAGAATTGACTGCCCACAACCGTGCCCTTGCCCAAAATAGTACTTTCCATGCTTTCTGTCAGGATTTCTACCATTGAATGGGAGTCGTCGATCTTTAGAATCAACGGTGCACAATCATTAACTATGTGGCAGATTTCTACGTAGATAAAAAATGCTTACCTTAGCTATGGTTAGTGGGTCCATTACGTAGTCGTGGCCACGTAGGGGTGTTCATGGACGCGGATACCGACCTCAATATGGTGGTGGGTTGTCCAGTTCATCCATGTCCGCAATCGTCTGTTAGAAACCTTGTCTATATCCGTCCGCCGTGTGGACAACAGATGTTTGTGGACACTGAATGAACAATATATCCAATTTTTTGAATTTCTACTTTTTAATTCTTGTACTAAGAAAATCAACTTTTTATTCATAAAAACATCCATTGTGCATAAAAGTATTTTCCGAGTCCAAAACATCTATAGTTCATGAAAATATTCATAGTTCATAAAATCATGTCTCCGTATATAAGTTTAACATCTAACTATAATGAATCTGTGAACACGAACATCCGTAGACCCTATTAGGACGAAAATAGGTCTTATCCATGTCCAATCCATTGTCCGTACAACTATCTATTACTCTTTCCGTTCCAAAATATTGTATACATTTGAAAAGATTCTCATTTTTATTGGACCATGAAGCCCACAAAGAAGTCACATGACTTCTTCCCCTGACATCACGTCCAACTCGTATTCTCGTTCACAAACAAGTTCAAGTCAATCCTTCCAAGTCTCTTCTAATTTTGAAAAGAGGAAGTCACATGATTTGACAAAATGTACATAGTAATTTAGAACCGTGAATATTTCTAAATATACATAGTATTTTGAAAACGGAGGAAGTATATTATATATGGAATAAATATGGACGGATTGACGGACACAGAGACATCCATGAACACCCCCATGGCCACGGAACATAAGGTTATTGAACGTGGACACAGGACAAGGCTCATCCGATGCCAGCAACAGCCCTGTGAGCCCCATGAAGGCCCCGTTTGGTTACAACTTCTTGGAGCAGAAGAAGCAGAATCTAGGGTATTCTGCTTCTTGGATTTTGGTTGTGAAGTGATGTGTGTTTGGTTGGACATAAGGAAAAATTAGCTTTCTCAGCTTTCTAGTGAGTAGTATGTTTGGCAACATAAGTAGAAGCAGATTCTAGAATGCTAAGTTATAAGACTACCCCTCATGCTAAATATCTCAACTGTCCATGTAATCGAACGGTTGAGACTGATCCCCCTATTATCCCCCACATTAATTTTCCTATTTTTTTTTCAAAATCAACTCAACGTAGTTCCCATTGGGAACCAAATAAGACATGGGGAGGAGGGAGTATAAATTAAGGAAATTCTTTGTTGTTTATTCAACCAGGAAATGTACTTGGCATTTAATTTATCCAGTACACTGATAGAATTACCAACAACTTACAAAATGACAACAATTTTAGCAAAAAATTTAAAATTGTCTCAATTGGTTTATGCAATAGCCATTTACTACAATCGAGCCTCCATTACAGGGTCATTCAGGTATAGAGGGTCGAGTTCCTGTGTATAGTTCAAGCAGCTGGGATGACAATATAGTTGAAGCAATATCTAGATTGCTAAAGTACATAAAGGCAAGGCTAAAAAGAGGTTAATAACAGAGAAGCCGCCCGAATTGTCTGTTTGCTGAGCTTTTGGGAGTATATGACGAATTGATAGAACCTAAAAAAAGAACATAAAAAAATTTTAAATTTCCAAGAAAAAATAAGAAAAAAATAAGCAAAAAAAGTAGTTCTTCACCAAAATAATTTATCTTACTCTTTATACAAACAAGAAACAATACTATAAGCATTACTGTTTGCCAAACCAAAAATAAGCATGCAACAGCCTTAACCTGCTTCAATTGGATTCATAATGTTTGACATCTACGGTTTTAGAGTCTCAACTATGAGTAAATTAGTTTACTATCTGGACATGCCAAAGTCTCTCTCTCTCCCTCTCTCTGCGTGTCTCCAAGAAGACATTATAAATTTAGTAAAAGAGAGGAGAAAACCTAGTACAAAAAAGAAGGCCATGTGCAAAATGCACCCATCTTAGATGGGTATCAGGACATGAAAAAAGTGATTAGCTAAAATTCAAGACCATATCACCTAAAAATAACTCTCTCCAATAACATGTAAAAGATCATTATAGAAAAAAGGGAAACCTAATACAAGAAAAGAAGCATTCCATGTGCAAAATGCACCCAACAATGAAATAGCACAACAACAATGATATTTGAAGATGAGCAACGAAATTGCAGGAGTAACATCCTCAGCCATAAACCTCCAACCAATCTTAAAAAATAGTGCACTTATTACTAATAATGCATTATAGCCCAAAAAGGTATGTAAAATTGTAGATCATGTTCTTCACATAGTGGTCTGTTTCCTGTAACTTAGAGCTACACAATGGTCTGTTTCCTGAAAATGCTCAAGCATATGTTGATTGACAAATCCACTGCACAGCACATGTTTCAGGTCAAGCATAACCAGTTCTCTCTAGGATTGTCACATCTAAAAAAAACATGGATGCATATTAGATGAGGTTAACCAGAAATTTGTCTATAGTGTTTACAGAAGCAGAAATATAAACATAGTTCAAGAATTTCAGTGCAAATCATTAGAAGCAGTCAGACCAAAATATGGCCCGGCTTCAGAGTGAAGTGCAGAGCCTTGTGAACTTTCTAGAATTCGCTTATTCATAGAAGAAGCATCTTCTCTCTTTGAATTCTTCTCTATGGTGTATTAAACTGTAAGTCCACAACCATATTTCACACTAAATTTTTACACAAGTTTCTTATAAAAAAGTAAATAAGTTAATAAACTGAACAAGTAAACTCCTTGTACAGAGATGAACACTAAAATAGATCAGAATATATTAAAATCATAAATTTCCTTCTGTTTCTGATAGAAGGCAGATGTAATATTTTAAATTTTCTTGCTCTCTTGTATAACTGCCTTCTTGCTGTTCTTTCTCTTTAGTGAAATTATACTAAAGAAAGAATTAAAAAAACATAAATTTTCAACTAACCCTAATCATTATGCAACTGCTTTTGCATCAAGCCCACAATCTAAAAATTTCATATTTGGCTTGCAAAACAACTAATGGATGACAAGGAAGATTGTAGTTATTTTATTTTTTGTTCTCCCTTGTATAACTGTCATCTTGTTGTTCTCTCTTCTGCTTTATTGAAATTTAATTTGGCCAAATAAATAAATATAAAGAAACACAAATTTCCAACAATCACTAATTGCTAATTTTTGCATCATGGAAGAATCTAAAGTTTGCAAATTTATTAGCATGCATTATACCAAAAAGAAATAGCATGCCAAACAAGAAATGAAAGACAAGGAATATTGTATGATCAACATAATTGGAAGAAGAGGAAGGAAGGTTTAGAGGGGGAGAACTAACCTGGCGCAAGGAGAATCGGGAGGAGGCATGTGAGAGGGATGGTGGGAGGGGGAGGGGGAGGGGGAGAGGAGGTCTGGTGGAAGATGGTCGCAGTGAGTCTGAGCCTTGACCCAACTGGTGTCGGAGCCGTCCTCCTCCACCAACTCCAGCAGAGCTCATCATATTGTCTTCCTCCCTAGTGTTGATGGACCTAGAAGAGAAACACCGCCGACAACTGATAATCATTCATGGATCTCTTCTATAATCGACCGAGTCGTGGGTTCGGCAGCCAAGTCGGCAACGAAGGGACGGAGGCGGGGCAGAGAAACTGGGGACACGAGGAGCGAGGGCAACGGGTGGAAAAATTTTGTGAATTTTCAGCTTCCTCTGCTTCATCGCGGAAATCTCCTCGCCAGGAGATTCTGCCTGAGGTCGACTTTCCGCCCGAAAAGTCGACTTCACTACATAGTGAGATTCACATGAAATAGTGGAACCAAACGCTCTAACCCGGAAAGCGCCAGACTCTCTTAAAATCTAGCGCGGAAATCCTCAACCAAACGGGCCCGAAGTGCCAAGAAGTCACCCAAAAAGAGAGAAATCAAAGCGCCAAACATTTCCCGCAAAAGCCTCTTCACAGTTTTCAGTCTGGGTGTGAGACCCTCTCTCGCCATGGCTCTCTCCGCCCATCCTTCCCTCTCCCCTCCTCCCACCTCCAACCCTCCCTACCCATCTCCCATCTCCCTCTCCCTCCGCTCCCCAACCACCCCCCGCAATCCTCCGCCCGACCACAACAAGCTCGTCATCTCTGGCGGCGCCTGCCTCTCCGGCCACGTCCACATCAGCGGCTCCAAGAACGCCGCCCTCGCCGTCCTCGCCGCCTCCCTCTGCTGCTCCGGAACCTCCTCCCTCCACCGTGTCCCCGACATCTCCGACACCCGCACCATGCTCGCCGTCCTCCGCTCGCTCGGTGCTCGCGTCGAGGATGGTGGTGCTTCTGCTGTAGTCACTGTGAATGCTGACCACATTGGCTCGCTGGAGCCATGCGCCGAGTCGGTGGCTCGAATTCGGGCGGGGTTCCTGGTGCTCGGCCCTCTGCTGGCCCGGTTCGGGGAAGCGGTCGTCGCTTTACCTGGCGGGTGCGACATTGGAGCTCGGCCGGTTGATTTGCACATCAGAGGGCTCCGTGCGCTTGGCGCCTTTGTCGAATTGAGTTAAGTTCTTTTAATTTCAGTTGCAAGTTGCTTTCTTGCTAATTTATGTGGCAGAATTCATAGCTGAAAGTCTCAGGATTTTAACATTTGGGCAATCTTGACAAATGAAAACCAGTTCCGGACGGAGAGAGTATTTCATTTTTGTAAACCAAATGTAACTACTAATTCCGGACGGAGGGAGTAATTGTTTTGAACTGCATTTGATGTACTTGTATAAATGTGGCATAGGAAAAACTGATTTTTTTACTTAACAACTGTTACAAGTTATCTAAAATTTGTCTTTTCCAGTGTTTTTTGTGAGGTGATTGGCCTTTAAATGTTCACTATATGTATTATCACTTATATAATGTGAATAAGTGAAGGCTGATTAATAAGTAGCTGGTTGATTCACTTGGATTTTGCTTTTTTAAAAAGCCTATGTGGCTATTGGCGCACATGAAAACGTCGTATTGGATGTAGCTGCAAATTTGATATTGTATATGAAGTGCTTCTGTAGAGTGAAATTTTGATGTCATTGAATTTGACAAAACGCCAATTAACTAAGTAAATGGTCATTATGGGCAATGTGATGTGCCAACCTCACTAAATGTATTATCAAAATTATACTGAAATATAGTTTGTCATATTACATGAAGCTCCGGATGCATTGTTTTGTCAAGAAAAATGAATTCATTCTTTGCAGTCATGATGGAAATTAACATAACTAGGGCGTCATGTAACTATTCTAGTGATTACATCAGTGTTTTAATTGTATTGCCTCCAAAATTTACAAAACCTCACTTTACAATGATACACATTGTTTGGTGGCATTTTAAGACATACAAGAGGGCAAGAGACCCTAATTATAGTGAAACATCTACACCATATAGGGTCCTCATGCTTATAGAGAAGTGGTCTTCTCCTTTTACAGAAATGGGAAAGTTTATGCTTGTACTGCAAATGGTAGAGGCCTAGTTGGAGGTAGGTTCTCTCTTGACTACCCAAGTGTTGGTGCCACAGAAACTTTGATGATGGCTGCTTCAATAGCTGAGGGAGAGACAATCCTTTCAAATGTTGCTCAAGTAATTCATAAATTGCTTCCTGTTTGCATCAGTTTATCATCATTCATATAGATATAAGAGAAACTTAATCATGGTGCTAACTTCATCCCAGGAGCCGGAAGTTACTGATCTTGCAGAGTTTCTCATTGCCGGTGGGGCAAGCATTCAGGGAGTTGGGAGCAACAAACTTGTTATTGGTGGCAAGAAAAGACTTCATGGTGTTGAATTTACACTTATTCCTGATCGAATAGAAGCAGGCACTTTTATGGTGGCTGCAGCTATTACTCGCTCCTGTATATCAATGTCACCTATCATTCCAAGCCATTTGACATCAGTAATGAACAAGCTATTAAATACTGGATGCAAGATAATGAAAAAAGGCCCTAACAATTTGGAGGTATGGTCCTTCTCTTTCTTTTTGATAAAACTTTGGGGAATGTATTTAAAAGTATAGCTATTTCCAGGTTTTGGCGTCGCCAACTATTTGTGACGAGCTGCGAGGTGTCAGTTTTAAGACTTGCCCATTTCCTGGATTCCCTACAGATCTTCAGCCCCAATTTGCAGCACTACTTACAACATGTAATGGCTCGTGTGTTGTGGAAGAGACTGTCTTTGACAATCGTATGGGCCATGGTATGTGATAATTGATGATTCAGGTGTTTGCAACAATATAACTTTATTGTTTACTTAAAGACAAGATACAAGTTGAGGTCCTTTTAGTCCCAACATGATACTAAATGTCTAAGAACTTCTGTAGGGCTACTGTCCATATTATCTGACATCTGACATTAATTAAAAATCATAATGCTCTGCTCAGTTAAAGAACTGAAGAAACTTGGAGCTAAATTTCTAAAGATAGGAAGTTCAGTCATAGTTTATGGAGGAAGGTAAATTGTTTTTCTCCTGTTAGATTCTCCTGTAAAATTTTATGCAGAACTGAGACACTTTACTTAATTGCTGCTCTTGTTCAGTAAACTACATGGGTCACAAGTAGTGGCCAGTGATTTAAGAGGTGGAGTTTCGCTCGTCTTAGCTGGAATGGCTGCAGAAGGAATTACTGAGATCTCTGGTGCTTCTCATATTGATCGGGGTTATGAAAATTTGGAAGGGAAGCTTCTTTCTCTTGGAGCCAATATCAGAAGGCTTCCATATTTAAGTGACGCCTTGTGTGCCAGTAGATAAGAACTTGGAGAAATACACCTTCCTCACCAGCTACTTGTGTCTGGATAATCAGATTCATGCGCTACCTCTTGATCAAATTTCATTATCTTTATCACCTTGTTTCAGCACCTTCTTTGAAGAGGCCACGTGTCAATATTGTCACTACAATATTCTCATTACTGAGTATAATTATATTGGAACAAAGCTGCAAGTTTAAAGCTCTGAGCCAATTCTAACTTGAAATTTCTGCATGGTTATTAGTAGTGAAAGAACACTATAGAAATATATAGGTACTTTTTTCATACGCCCAGAGGCTGTTATAACTTGTAAAATTAGCACTGTGGATCTATGGCTCCGCTGATTGTATAGTAAAACAGCCTGTTTGAGATTCGTTTTTAACTACCTAGTACATATAATTGAGTTCATTACAACTTTTTGTCACAGTTTGTATCTGCTTTTTGTTTCTTTACATGGATTTTTGTATAGTCATTTTGATATCCCCGACTGCAGACTGCTCGAATAAGGCGTATGATGATGATGATGATGTTGATGTGTAGCTTCAACATGAATGTCATGTATGTCTATGGTTTGCAAGAAAAATAATTAGCCATGCCTAATTTTCAGTACTACAAACCATATGCAGAAGTGACCGTTTCAGTTATATTTAAGTGAAAAAATGGACTAATTCCATAAAAATTTGAGAAATTGAATTCAAACACAGCATCTCAACATTTTCAGATTTATCTTGGCAGAGCGTTTGGCCTTCAGGAAGGATTTCAAGAAGGCTTTTGCCTTCGCGCTACAAGATAAACAAGTAAAGGGTCTGGCAGAATAAAAAACTACAATTGGGAGGACGACTAAGTGATTAGGAAAATTCATTCAGCACTTACGGCTTGCCACTGATTAAGGCCTGCCTTCTTGGACGTGGGAGTTGACATTACGAGTCCCAAGGCATAAGTGTTGTCGTACAACGACCTCGCCGGCCTTAGCACCGGCGGGAGGGTCAAACTTGGGACTACCGTTAGCCAGCATTTAAGCTTGATCAGTCTGCTGGCTTGGCGAGGTCCCAACTATGAGTTTCAATAAAGGCGACATGGAAGACCAGTATCAGCATCACCCCCCAACCCATCAAAGCTCTCACACGGTATGACCTCTTCAACAAACCCTGTTTTTTCATCTTCCTATGATCAAATGAAGTGTGGGAAGAGAAGGTTTGATCAATTGTCCATTTGAATATATTTTTTTAATTATCTCCATTTGAATATTGCACATACAATAGAAGTAGTACCTCTAAATTTTAAGCTCAATTACAATTGTTGCTAGCTCTAGATCATGAGTAGGATAGTTTAGCTCATCCACCCTTAACTGTCTAGACGCATAAGCAACCATCTTTCCATTCTGCATCAAAACACAACCCAATCCTTTCAAGAAAGCACGACTATAAATAACATAACCCTCATGACCTTTAGGAAGGGGTAAAACTTGTCCACTAGTAAGCTGATCGATCAATTCTTGGAAACTTTTCGGGGTATATGTTGATATACTCAGGCATCCTACTGGTGCAGGTTTTGACATGAAGGAGTAGCCGTAGAGTTACAAGGAAATCAGGAGGTTCATGAAGGATTAGTCTAACTATGTTGATACGTAGGAGTCTCAACAATTTTGGCTTATGAGTCAGTTTGTTAGTGAAATAGTCCAGTATTTTATAAGTTTTAAAACTATTGGAAAGAAAATTAGAAAAATTAGAAAAGGAAAATAGAATTAAAAATAGGAAGCTCTAGTGTTCCTAAGATATTGCTCAATTGATTACTTTAGTCTTTTAATTTGCATACTTGTTTTGCTCTAGCGTTTATATTAAAACAAACTCTTTCTTTCGAATTTGATAGATATTTCAATTCCATCCCTGAGGTTCATAACCCTTCATACTTATCCTTGTACAATTATCTTGTAAATTTAAAAGGATTCTATTTGAAATGATCAATTGTCATAGAAAGTAACTTTGAAGAGGATTTGCAAGACCCCCAAAGTCATGCCATCCCCAAAGTCTATGCCCTATGGGGAATTCTTTCTCATGTAACCAATTCCCAGTTTGGTAGCTCACGCCTCAACGCATCTCAGATTCATTTGTTGTGCCCCACCTTGCCGAGCCTCATCTTTGTCATGTAGATGTGCCACAGGACGACTTGAGGAGGAAGCTTGCAGCAGCTGTTAGAAGTGTCCAATGGAGTTATGCAATCTTCTGGGGAAGTTCCACCAGACAACAAGGGTGTGTAATCTCAATTTTCACTTATATGAGCTGATCTTATTGTTAACTATCTAATTCTTCAAAATTTGTGGCAACTATAAAATAAATCAGGTGAGATAGTAACATCCAATGCTGAATTCTGGTTATGTTCTTCTTTTGGGTTTTTATTTTCTAATTTGTTTTGGGGAAGAGGTGGGAAAAGTGTGGTGATTCAGGTTGATGGTTTTTACAGTGCTGCCAAATCTCATCCTTTTTGCTTTTAAGCCATGTCTTTGGAATGACTGATTTCACATTTAAAGAATTAGGCATATGTAGTTTTGTTTTGTATGTAGAGTTACAGAGTTTGGTTATCATGTTCACAATGCTGCTGCTCTTGGTGGTGGCTAAATAACTGTTAAGAGCTGTCTTTCAGGTTATTGGAGTGGAGTGATGGGGACATAAAGACAAGAAAGTCAGTGCAGCCTGTTGAGCTAAATGCAGATGAAATGGGGTTGCAAAGAAGTGAGCAACTGAGGGAACTATATGCATCACTTTCAGCCGGTGATAGCAATCCACAAGCTAAGAGGCCTTCTGCCTCTTTATCTCCTGAAGATCTCACAGATTTGGAGTGGTACTATTTGGTCTGCATGTCTTTCACCTTCAGCTCTGGTCAAGGGTAATTCTCTTTAACAACATTTTTTTTTCTTTGGCCTGATAGAAAATGCAGCTTGTTTTACTACCTGTGTATTTAGAGAAATCTATTCTATAAATTGACAAATCCATTAAATAAGGAAAATCTTGAAATATAATGGATTGTCACTGATCCTGGTGTTTGGGATAAGGTGGGCCATGAATATTTGGCAACATACGTTTTTTAAGGAAAGTTGGCAACTTATGCTGGATGAACACTGAACAGTTTATGCAAATATATCCTGTTCTTACCCTTCAAAAGAAAACCAGAGGAATGCTTTATTTATGAAAGGACAAAGAATAAGAAAGCTGGGTAAAGAGAAAATGCAGGAAGTTTTTATGATTGCATCTCCGTTCCAAGATCATTATTTAATCAAATTTCCAAAGCATAAAGGGAATGACTTTAGCCTGGTTTCATTCTCTCCTCTTTATGACATTGAATTCTAACATATAGGGGAGTTGGTAGGTTTTTTTCTCTCTAATTATATGTTGTTTAATGGGTTTGCTACCTCTACCTACAATGCTTAGCAGAGATTGTTCTTTTTATTTTGTTTATGGCATGATTGGCTTGCCCATTGTCTTGTGCATTCCCTCTGTTTACCTGGAAGTGCATTTGCAAGTGGTCTTCGTATCTGGCTATGCAATGCCAACCATGCAGATAATAAAGTTTTCTCACGCTCACTTCTAGAAAAGGTCAGTAGCTTCAAACTTCTATTGTCTTGGTACAGTTGATGAAAACAGATAAAAGTTAATCTCTGAAGTATACTGACTGAGAACAACTGACACATCTTGTGTTTTCTACATGGCTTCCATCTACTGTCTGATTACAAATGATTTCGGGTTCAGAGTGCATCCATCCAGGTATAACCTACTCCCTGTTGTTTCAGCTAATTAAGTAACTATCTATATTGTCCTTCATAGGGACTTTGACTATTATGTATAGGATTACAATTTAAGTGTTTGATAAACAAATAAATATTTACATTCTCTTGCCTAAGATGTATATAAACTTCAGAACAAAAGAAAGACAGTAATTATTAATTTATTTTATGTATAATTAACACGTTAAGTTGGTGGCTCTGCATTCCCCTGACTCAATGAAAAGGTAAATATGCTGGTTTCTTTCTACTTGGCTCTATGCCATAAAATTCCTAGCTTAAAACTTGTTTGTGGGGAAGTTTTGTTGTTCAGTCTGATCTCATCCATGTGGATGCATGATCTTTTTTCCACAATATGTTTTTTTGTGATTTATCAGATAAGGTATGTCACAATTACATGTGTCTCTTTTTATAGACAGTGGTATGTTTCCCCTTTCAGGGTGGCATCCTTGAGCTTGGAGTAACTGAACAAGTAAGAAACTTGCACTTTTTGCAGTTAAAATCTCATCATTTGTCATTTTGGAAGTAGTATGTTTTCACATCAACCTTGAATATCGTTATTGACAATTTTCTCTTCCTGTTTTATATTATTCGTTTTGAAGATTTTGGAGGAAGCCACTGTCATTCAGTGCATGAAGACTACCTTTCTCGAGTTTCCAAAAACACTTTGTTGTAGAGAAAACGACCACATCTCCAATGAACTTGATGTGGAGAATATGAATCCTTTGCCTAAATGTGACTCACAGACTGAGGTTGGACCCACAACTTATCCATTGTCTATTGAATCCTGCACCCCAATAAACGTAAAGAGCATCCTAGACCCAATTGAAGAGTTGCAGAAACATGACATAATATCTAGATCTTCTGATGATAGTTCAAATGGCTCCAAGCCTAATTGCATTAATGAAGACTCTCTAATGGTAGATGGTATGAATGGGAATTCTCCTGTTCAAAGCTGGCAGTTCATGGATGACGAATTTAGCAATCTAAATTTAAGCGATTTTGTATCGCAATCCTTTGCTAATGTTGAAATCTCTGCCTCCTGTGACAGGGCAAGTCATTTGACATTACAGGAATTGCAAAAGTGCAACCACACGAAGCTGAGCTCATTGGATATTCAAACAGATGATCCACTCTATTCAAGAACACTGGCAGCCATATTTAGGTACTCTAACTGGTCAAGCAGGAAATCTTCTCTACAGCCGCGATCTTACAGGTCCAGCTTTTGGACTTGGAGGAAGGACATAGACACGCCAAAGCCTCAAAGTAACGCATCCCAATGGATGCTTAAAAAGATCTTGTTTGGTGCTACTGGGTTGCGTGGTGGTTGGTCCTGTAACTTTTCAAGATGAAATTGTGGGACAAGGAAGAATTTGAAGTTAGATGATTGTGATTATGCTGCCAAGCATACAGTGTCAGAGAGGAAAAGAAGAGAGAAGCTTAATGAGAAATTCTTGATACTCAAATCATTAGTTCCTTCCATTAGCAAGGTCGTCGACTCACTGCTCCCTATTTGTTAGCAATTTTCGTTTCAAACTTCATTCTTTTTGAACTGTAGTAGATAGTCCTGTTTTTTCTGTAATTGCCTATTGTCACTGAGTTTTGGGCTATATTGTTTTGGAAATTAAACTGTAGGATATCGATTAATTGTATGATATTATGATGCAGGCTGATAAGGTATCCATCCTTGGAGAAACTATAGCGTATCTGAAAGAGCTTGAGAGAAGGATTGAATAATTAGAGGCTTGCAAAGAACCGGAGGCATTGGAGGTGAGAGAGAAAAGGAAACACCCTGACATTGTGGAAAGGACATCAGATAATTATTGCCACAATGATCTCGCCCATGGTAAAAAGTCCCTCATTAACAAAAGAAAGTCATGCAATATGGATGAAGCAGATGCTGAACTAGACTGGGTGTTGTCAAAGGGTGGCTTAGCTGATGTGGCAGTCACAATAGTCGATAAAGGAGTTTCAATTGAGATGAAATGCCCTTGGAGGGAGTGTTTGTTGCTGGAAATAGTGGATGCTATGAGCAATCTTCATTTGGGTGCTCACATGGTCCAATCATCTACTACTGATGGAACACTCAATCTGACAATAAAATCGAAGGTACTATTTAAGAAAGTTCTTCATGTCTTACCTTTTTTAAACTTTGAATCTGATAAATGTTATGTGATGATCCTGTGAGGAGCTCATCCAAGACATACTACACAGAAATGTTGAGAAGTTGAGATTTCTGATTTTAAGTTCTCTCGCTGATCAGAATATTTTGGGGGGAATAGATGGATAAACATGCTTGATTTTTAAGATGGTTCTCTTGTGCTTGTCATATGAGTAAGTCTTCATGGAGAATTTTCTCCTTTGCTTGTCCATTAGGTTCTCTTGTGACCTTGTTTAGTAGTGGAGGCTTCTGTTTTTAGTTCTCACTAATCCAAATATATTTGGAGGAGATAGATGATTAGATATGTGATTGGTTTTTGAGAATGTTTCATGTGCTTGTCATATGAGTGACACTTTATCATGCCACCACATTAATTTTACTTTTCATAGGATGGAAGATGCCTATATTAATATTTCATGTGCAACCATATGCCATGAAGCCAATCCACATATTTGGAAAGGTGTATGTTGAATATGATGACGTTGAATCTTCTTATCATTGTCCCCTCTTCAGAGGGTTGCGTCAGGAAGGGCATTCAACGTAAAAATTTGCCACTATGTTTCTTTGTATAGATTTTGTACCATTTTGATTCTAATAAGAATCAAACGCGATATATAATCCATGCCTCCGACCCTAGATAGCTGGGATGAGGCGTATGATGATGATGATAGGAAACATGACCAAATGAACTCAACTTTTCTGCGCTTTAAGGGAACAGCAGTGGCATCAGCAGGCATGATCAAGAAAGCCCTTCAACGAGTTGTTGGAAAGTATCGATGTTTCACATATTAATTGCTGCTTATTGATCCACTTCATAGTTGTAAGGTGGCCTCACACACTTGCCCTGTAAAGGAAATAACTGCTAAAATGATTGAAGTTTTAAACGTATTCCTACTATTTAGGTGTATCTTGTAGTCTTGCGCCAAATCTCAAGGAAAATTGATTAAGTATTAAATTCAAGGCTTTACAAATTAAATGGTAAGTTGATTAGCGCTAATCTCTGATCTCCTATTCGTAAACAAGATGGTAAATGTTTTGATGTGATATTCAAGTCAGCAATAGAGACATAATTTATCTTGGAATTTTTCTTGTATGAATGAGAATGGTTCAATAAATCTTTGATAATTTTGTTGTATTTTAAGTCTAATAATTTATGCAAGATTTGGTAGCCAAATTTTTTTAGGTGATTTGCATTCGAATGTTATTTCACTTGAATTTTTAAAGCAAATTTTATTTTGCTACATTTAAAAGTTTTCAACTGTTTGGCAGAATGTAATACCTTTCTACATATTCAATCCTTGCGATAACCAGTTAAGCTTTGACATCAACTCAACAAAATATCATATAATATGAGGACCAATTTAGCTCACACTACTATCTTTGTTGACATCAAATTCTTGGTGTTTTGCCATCAGCTGGTTTAAATCAAAGCTTTCATACACACTCATCATAGCATCAACAGTGTGATGTTCACCACAATAGGTAGGAGCTGATTACAATGTGTCTATGAGCAAAAGAATTCATAAACTCTTCGCAATTTGCGATTACAATTTGTCTATGAGCAAAAGAATTCATAAACTCTTCGCAATTTGCATTCATAGTAATAGCTAACTGTGATGATGAGAAAAATGTATTACCCACTTTAGGCAAACCAATCTGATGAGCAAAATAAACAAAAGTCACAAGACCGTACTAAGTCACTGAGTCAGTCTAGTACACCAATTGGGTACTAGTCAATTATGAAAAGAACTACAAGAATCCATTTACATGGGATGCACATGAGCAGGGCTGATCTGGGCCATCGAATTTGATCTGGCGACGAGCGTTAATGTAGGGCAGGCAGGTTTGAATCACTCATGCCCCCCGAGCAGTCTGATCGCAATCAGACTGCTCAAATCGTTCTGGCTCACACCTATATGCATTGGTGCCAGATCACATTAACTTTTTCCAAGCTACAATGTATATTTGATCTAAAATGGTAATAAATCATACCCAGGCATTTTATCAAATTTTGCAAAGTAACGAAATTACATGATGTCCAGCATGAGGTAACCAATCAATACATGAGTCTTAACTATAAATGTGAAGCCGAGAGTTGAACAAAAGCAAATTTGAACAAACCGTGATGGATGTGACGCTTGACCTCCTTAAGTAAAGAATGAATTCCAAAGTTAATTGAGTTACTAGGAGAGGTTTGAAGGTGGAATTAATCAAGGCATCAAAGCATTGATCTTCATTAAAACGAAAGTCAAGTGGCAAGTGGTAACCATTTTGATATAGCCAAGTGGGAACTATTAATGTAATAGAAACACATTGATTATATATGGGAGAGTTTATATATAACTGTCAAGTGAGGATTAATTACCATTATTGAGGTACTAATAGGTTACAAGGTAAGGAAAACGGCTATTTTGAGGATTCCGAGTTAGCCGATTCATCAAAGGATCGGGGCTCTCTGAGCCAATTGACTCATAGTCCGATCATGTCAATTGGAGTCTGTAGACGAGTTTGACTCGTATTTCAAACGAGCTGAGTTGACTCTCCGAGTTTGCGGAATTAATAAGGAGTTTCCACCACTTGAACAAACCAAGGTGCAATAACTTGATCAGTTACATGCTCGCTACAGTAATGCATGCTATCTTCTTAACCCCCTTAGTGCTTGCCTTCTTATTAGCCCCTCTTTCTCTTCATTCCTCTCTTGATGTGTACAATGTCAGACATCGAGGGCGTTCTTGAAGTGCTTCTTGTGGGTGCTGAAGGCTTCAAGCACACCAATCTACTAGGTGTTCTCTCTCTCTCTCTCTCTCACGTGCTTCTAACGTAATTAGCTGTTCTCTGCCAATACACCACCATGCATTGCCAAAGGGAAAACAAAGAGCATTTTATTGCATTTTCAGCTATTTGGGTATGAAAATTCTATGACCATTTGGCGTGGGAATGCTCATCGGATGCATGCCACTTGAAGGCATAGAGAGCTTCTTTAGGTTATTTTGGCAATGTCAATTATTTCTTAGAATTCTCAGAAATCAGATATAAATTGAAAGAGTCAGGTGATACTCATCATATAATGTGATAGGGCTAAGATTGAATCTGAAAACATATGATCAATTTGTATAATGGGAGCATGTTTCTACATAGGCGTGTATGCCTGGGAGTTATATGTATCGACATGTTGCAGGCATTGAATAACAAACAACGAGCACCATGTCGAATATTCATGTTGATATTAACCTGGTCCCAAAGAATCACTATATGTGCCCAGCCTTAGATATAAATTTTTTAGTACAGTATGTATTGAATTACCGATCTTGTTGTATATCGATCATTTAGAACGCATCCTTTTCTTTCAGTACTTTCCAAATTCTAATTAATTCTATCTCATTGGAAGGTTTGCTATTGGGATCTGCCTGTTATGTGATTCTACAAATTGGGAAAGAATCTTACAAAAGCAAAATCACTTCAGGTCTGTTCAATTTGATTCATTATATATATGTTTAGACATCTATCATCTAAGGCTTTAGCCATCACTTTTTAGTGAGAAAATATCACGTGTAATTATATTTTATTTTATGGATGCACATCAAGGCTTCAAATTCAATCTCTAGTCATCCAAAAAACAATTTCAAAGTGTATGCATCACAGATCAAATGGGTGTATTATATGGTTTGAGATTTTTATATACAGGTAGATCCAAGAAAGCTCTTTGGAATGAGAAATTTACATTCAAACTTCCTGATCAATGGAACTCTACCCAATTATATCTGAGGGTTATGAAGGCGCGTACGCTCTTGGAGGATGAAACTTTTGGCGAAGCCTTGTAATCACTTGCTTTAAACATCGGTTATTTAATTCTGAAGCATAAAAATCATTAAAATTTCTTATTTTCCTACACGTACTTATTGCGCCACCTTTTTGTTCTAGAGTTCATTTGGAAGGAA
Source organism: Houttuynia cordata (assembly GCA_039654745.1). Taxonomy (NCBI): domain Eukaryota; kingdom Viridiplantae; phylum Streptophyta; class Magnoliopsida; order Piperales; family Saururaceae; genus Houttuynia; species Houttuynia cordata. Next base: position 37,722,194 of record CM077506.1, read on the forward strand.
TTTTGACTGAGGGGCTTAAGAAAGGGCACAAAGAAATGATGCCTACAGTGTATAACATTGTGACTGAGGATGGTACTTATGAGGGCGAAATCAAAGTTGGACTCAAGTTCACAACTGTACGTATTTGCACGACTTGAGTTTATTTTTGAATCTGGGTGTAGATCTTAGCGATGGATGATTGAGCCCTTAGGATCCGAGGCAGGGCATCCGGTCTCTTAGAGCACTGTATTCTACTGCCAATCCCCTTGGACATCTACAAGGCTCACCCATCATACACACTGGGTAAATCTGGATATGTCTATGGTGGGTGGTCAACTGCGTGTCCTGGCCATCACATTGTCGTAATTAGCATTAAAGTATAGCGGGTAAGTAGCATGAGATATATGGGCTTCTCTTAGAAGTTAGACCTTATACCAAGGATGAAAGCAAAAAAATCTGCTATTGAATTGGTGTAGTTAGTTTGCTAAGCTTCACATAAGCTAAAGAAAGTCTGCTATTAAAAGAGTGCAGTTTGCTAAACTTCAAACAATCTAAAAGAAAATCGAACTAAGACAGTTTTCCTGTTTTGCTGATGGGTTAATTTCAATTCAATAACCAATTGTGCTTATTTTTTAACAACAATCTTTCATATCAAAAAAAGAAAAGAACTGCCAAGTTTCTTACTGTGATCATGGGCTGACAAAATTGGGCTTACTAATGAGGTGTCATGTACATGCTCTCAATTTTGAATTTTGCAGGCTGATGTACCAAAGGTTGAGAAGCAAGAGACCAATGAAGAGGAAAAGAAGCAACTCTCTCGTTGCAGAACCATCTTCAGCATTATGCAAATTCCATGGCTTAGGTTCTATATTTCTCCTAAATTGTGGGATCCTGCAGTGAGTAAAAAGCACACATAATGAAGTAAATTAAGCCGAAGTCGAAGATGGTCAATGTGATCATACGAAATGGCTTTCGTGTTGCATCTGCATAGTGGAGTATATATATTGGATGTTATACGTATGTACAAAGAACTGTTCTCGTAGCTTTCAATTTTGTGAGAAAATCATGTGATACGAAGAATTGAAAATGCAGTTACCTAGGCTGCTGCAAAGCTGATGTTCTAACACTTCAGGGCCATCTGATAAAACTTATTTTGGTTTATCAAACTAGCTATTATAAGGGTCATCTGGACATCAGCAGCCCTTGTTAATTCTCTCTATCAATCAGTCCAATTTTTGTGTTTTTGCACAAAGATACTGCTAGCATCACCCTTCCTACTTTCACTACGCGTATGGTGCTGATTATATATTTTGTTTCATTAATGCTGTTAGACTGAAAATGCTAAACCCAGATTAATAAAAAAGAGAAAAGACATTGCTAAACATTCATCAATGCAATTTGCTCCTTTTATGCTGATACTAATGCCTCGTCGCATTACTTCTGATTTAGTGACTCATAAGTAGTAGCAACTCAGCCTTGTGAAGAATGGTAGCTTTTCTACTTGTTACAACAAGGCTTAAGCGTGACCTGTATGTAACCCCCTCCCCTAAAACGATTTTTGGAAAAACCAAACCCCTAACCCCATTTGGATTGGGCAGATTTTTGACAAAAATATGTCTCATATAAGGAAGGAACATATTCCTTAGCCCTCCATATGTAATCCAACAACACAAATTTTATACATCCATCAACAGTCTTAATAAATCGACGACTCAAATTCTAAGGCTTAGCCTTTTTCTCTTTGGTATGTTGGAATTATGCCACTTTTGTAGAATGAGGAGATTTTCTAAAAAGCGAAAAAACCGCTTCTATTATATCAAAGCTGCTTTTGTGTAAAATCTATCTCCCGAACACGATTTTGCATTGAAGCGGCTATAATAAAATGACTTTTTCACCCAAAAATCAGCCTCCCAATGTTCCCTAAAAATCTAGCCTTCTTTCTTTTTCCGTACTATAAAGAATCTGAGTTTTTACTACAATGATAGCCAGATTTATTCGCATGTTCAAATGGATAATGATAATTGTATGCTGCAATCTGGAATTCAAAAACCTACACTGGGTTTTGATGTAGTCATGTTAAGGGATTCACTTTTTTGGAGTGCAGGTCGGGCCAATGTTTTAAAAACTGGCCAGTCCATCGATCCAAATTGATGGCCCGGCTGGTTTAACAGTTGTTGAATCGCCAGCCGAGTTGGGTTGACCCAAAGATGAGGTCAGCAGCCAAACTAATGGATCTCCAAGGAAAATGCCAAGTACTCCCTCCGTCTTGAAATATATGTCATATGTTATAAAAAATAATTTTAAGGAATATATGAGATTGTGGTGAAACTCCTTCTATCATAATCATAAAGGTGTTGTGAAAGCTGGTGTTTCTCCCATGCGCAAGCTTTTTACATATTATCTGACGCCAACTATAGTATTCTCATATTACCTAGTTTTTCTTGTGACTTCTCATGTGACCTGGAATTGGCACTTAGAGTACCAAAAATGCCCTTCTTTTATGTTTTCTATATATTTTGTACTCGAAATACTTCATTCGTCCCAAAATTAGCGATTTACAAGATCATCAAGTTGGGGAAGAAGACATTCTGGCAAAGATCCGTCCATAATCGAGGTTCAAACCATCACCGGCGCCGTCTAACCCGAAAAAAAAATTTCATGCCGAAAAACTGTAAAAACAGCGGGAAAGACGAAAAAAAATCTGTGATGAAGGGATTTTGATGTAAGAGCAGCGGGAAAGACTTCCCAACTACAAAAATTAATATCTACATATAAAATTGGCATTTATCATGTTGTCGACGACATGACTTGATTCCAAGTCGTGTACTATGTGACACGACTTGGATTCAAGTCGTGTCACATAGTACACGACTTGGATTCAAGTCGTGTCGTCGACAACATGATAAATGGGTAATTTTTAAAATGACATAACTTGCTCATTTTTTATCCATTTTTGCCTATTATTTTTGTGTTCTTCCTTATTTTTCCTCCTCTTGCACTTCAATAAGATATAGGATGGAAAAAGAAGAAAAAATAAGAAAAAAGTGAAAGTATTCTGACATCCGGAGCTTTACCGCATCGCCCACGAAAAAAAAACTATTATCAAGAGATTTTGATGTAAGAGCAGTGGGGAAGCCCACTCAACTACTAAAATTGAGATCTACATGTAAAAAAAACACATATAAAAGCGACCCATTAGTGCTCGAACGCTCATGGACATCAAATAAAAGGATAAGAATGGATAAAAGCTTAAAATACTCGTCGGCGAGTGACAAGTTCAATTTATATATCTTTTTGTGATACTAATGAGGTGGAAGAGGAGGAAAAATAAAGAAGAATAAAAAAAATGGGCAAAAACGGATAAAAAACGAGCAAGTTATGACATTTTGAAAATTGCCCATTTATCGTGTTGCCGACGACACGACTTGAGCATTTATCGTGTTGCATATAACACGACAAAAAGACAATCTTCAAAATTTCATAACTCGCTCATTTTTCATCTGTTTTTGCCCCTTTTTTCTTCCTTATTTTTCCTCCTCTTCCACCTCATTAGTATAATTTAAAGATATATAAATTAAACTTGTTGCTCGCCGATGATTATTTTACGCTTTTGCCTATTTTTATCCTTTTATTTGATGTCCATGAGCACTCGAGCACTAATGGGTGGCCTTTATATGTGCTTTTTTATATGTAGATCTCAATTTTAGTAGTTGGGTGGGCTTCCCCGCTGCTCTTACATCAAAATCTCTTGATAATAGTTTTTTTTTGCGTGGGCAATGCGGCGAAGCTCCGGACGTCAGAGTGCTTTCACTTTCTTCTTATTGAGGTAGAAGAGGAGGAAAAATAAGGAAGAACGAAAAAAAATGGGCAAAAATGGATAAAAAAAAGAGCAAGTTATGACATTTTAAAAATTGCCTATTTATCGTGTTCTCGATGACACCACTAGAGCATTTATCGTGTTGCATATAACACGACAAAATGACAATCTTCAAAATATCATAACTCACTCATTTTTCATCTGTTTTTGCCAAATTTTTTTGTTCTTCCTTATTTTTTCTCCTCTTCCACCTCATTAGTATCACAGAAAGATATATAAATTGAACTTGTCGCTCGCCGACGAGTATTTTACATGTTTGCCCATTTTTATCCTTTTATTTAATGTCCATGAGCGCTCGAGCACTAATAGGTGGCCTTTATATGTGTTTTTTTTACATGTAGATCTCAATTTTAGTAGTTGGGTGGGCTTCCCCGCTGCTCTTACATCGAAATCTCTTGATAATAGTTTTTTTTTTGCGTGGGCGATGCGGCGAAGCTCCGGATGTCGGAATGCTTTCACTTTCTTCTTATTTTTCCATCCTAATATATCTTATTGAGGTAGAAGAGGAGGAAAAATAAGGAAGAATGAAAAAAAAGGGCAAAAATAGATAAAAAATGAGCAAGTTATGACCTTTTTAAAATTGCCATTAATCGTGTACTATGTGACACGACTTGAATCCAAGTCGTGTCGTCGACAACACGATAAATGCCAATTTTCAAAATGTCATAACTTGCCCGTTTTTTATCCATTTTTGCCCATTATTTTGTATTTTTCCTTATTTTTCCTCATCTTCTACTTCATTACGATCACAAAAAGATATATAAATTGAACTTGTCACTCGCCGATGAGTATTTCACATTTTTGCCTATTTTTATTCTTTTATTTCATATCCAGGAACGATCGAACACTAATCGGTGATCTTTATTTGTGTTTCTTTATATGTAGATCTTAATTTTTGTAGTTGGGAGGGCTTTCCCGCTGCTTTTACATCAAAATCCCTTCATCACAGATTTTTTTCATCTTTCCCGCTGTTTTTACAGTTTTTCGGCATGAATTTTTTTTCGGGTTGGACGGCGCTGGCAATGGTTTGAACCTCGATTATGGACGAATCTTTGCCAGAATGTCTTCTTCCCCAACTTGATGATCTTGTAAATCGTTAATTTTGGGACGAATGAAGCATTTCGGATACAAAATGCATAAAAAACATAAAAGAAGAGCATTTTCGGTACTCTAGGTGCCGATTCTAGGTCATATGAGAAGTCACGGGGGAAAACCAGTTAATATGAGAATACCATAGTTGGCGCCAGGTAATATATAAAAAACCCCCCCATGCCCCCATGTACGGCCCCCCATGTGGATTGACTACTAGATGTAACATCTAATTTAGGACAACCACATTGTCTAAATTGGGCATGCATTTCAGGATGGAAGGAATAAAATACTTACGATTGTAAATGGGGTAGCAGGATAGGGTTAGAAGAATCTATTGACGGATGATAACTTTGAATCCCAGTGCAAGTAATAGTTTTTCTTTTAAAAATGATTACTCTGACTGCAAACCAGCCATTCCGGGTTGGCGGCTCACTAGTTAAACCGGCGGGGCCAGCTTGACCAAGCTCATTGAACCGGCCCGTCCAAACCGGATGAACTGCCGAGTTTCCATGACGGGTTTGATTTAAACGGCTGGTTCAGTCTGATTTTTAAAACACTGGATTGAGTACAACTAGGGGTGTAAATGAGCCGAGCTGAGGCATGTCTCAACTCGAACTCGAAATTTCAAATTCGAGCTCGAGCTCGGCTCGGCTCGTTTACAGCTCGGTCCCTCCTAGCTCAAGCTCGGCTCGTTCAGGATTCTGGAGCTCGGCTCGAGCTCGAGTGCCTCATACTGGAAGGCTCCGGCCAGGCTCGAGCTCGGCTCGTCGGCGCATCACCGGCCGATGGCGTAGGACTGCCCCACCGTCGGTGTTGCCGGTAATGGCACCGATTATGATGTCGTTGCACGCCGATCGCGGGTGACAGATGAGAATGAAAAAAAAATAGTTTTTTTTGGACTCACCTGACGCCCCGTGCCGCTGCCAGCAGTCGCCTCGCTCACCGCCACCCTCCGCCAGCATCGCCCCCTCCCCCGGTGACTGCTTGGGGCGGCCAGAGACCCCCCTCCCCCCCGATGTTGCCAGCCGCCCCCGTTGAGCCCCTCGCCCGACAACTACTTGGGGCGGCCAGAGCGCCAACCCCCCCCCCCCCCCCCCCCCCAAATCCCCTCCTCACCCTGAGCTCCCCTCCTCCGGCGACCCTGGGGGTGGCAGAGCCCCTTCCCCCCCTTTTTTTCTCCCTCCCCCCTCTTTCTCTGTTCGTCGCCGCTCCCCTCCCCTCACCGGCACCGCCGCCTCGCGCGAGCCCTCCCCCCCCCTCTTTCTCTGTTCGACTGCTCCCCCACCCAAAATCCCCTCCTCCTCCCCCTCGCCAGCACCGTAGCCAACCCCCTCCCCTCTCCTCGCCAGCACCGTCGCCGCCCCCCTCCCCTTGCCAGCACCGCCGCCTCGCCCCCCTCTCTTTTTTCTCCCTCCCCCCTCTTTCTCTGTTAGCCGCCCCCCCTCCCCCTCCGGTGACCCTCGGGGTGGCAAATCCCCCCTCCCCCAAATCCCTGTTTTGGGTTCTCCCCCTCCCCCAAATCCGACAAGAGAAAGAAACTGGGTTTGAGAAACCGACGAAGCACACATTAAAAAGGCCATTGTTAGGGACACGCGTTAGGAAAATAGCGTACGTCCAGAGGATTTCCTCTGCACCTGTATGTGAAGCTGATTCGCATTCAATAGAAATGATACAAAACAAAGACAAATTGAAAAATTGAAAAAGCCTATGAGAGCAGAGATTCGTCCATTGGAGAAAGGAGGAATCATAAAAAAAGAAAGAAGAAAAACTTTGGAATTGAAAAATCCGAAAAGGCATGTGATGAGGAGGGAGAGGGCCAATGTCACTCCAATGTTTACGAGACAGTTTTTGTCTGATTGCGGCATCCTTTTTCCTTTTCATTCTCTCTCTCTCTCTCTCTCTCTCTCTCTCTCTCTCTCTCTGTAGGCAGTGTGAGCCTGAAGACTAGACTAAATAATGGGGCTCAATAATTCTGCGGTCTCTCGAAAATGGCATACGTACGGTTCAAACACCTAACAATCTTATGCTCCAACCCCTCCACCTTCCTCGAGGCCTCCACTCAAGGGAGGCTGAGGAATTTTCTAATTTTCTTTTAAGCCTGTAGAATGGGCGGCTAAAATGAGTTAAGTGGATTGGAGATAGAACATTTTTTGTCACGCCCCGAAATTTCAAGCCTCGACGGAGTGCGGAAGTCGACCTTAAAGCGAGAAATTCTTGAAGCAGAATTTTGGGAACACAACTGAATACCCATTCACCAGTCAACCACAACATCTCAAAAGGATGTGTAATTGAAACCACTCAGTCAAATGAATCAACATCATTAAACCATATGAAATAAAAATTCTTAATCTCAAATTATCCCAAATAAAAGTCATTAAAATCTTTTAACAAAATCACTAAAACTTCTTGGCACACAGGCCATTAATGTCACAGCTATTTATTTCAAAAGCAACATAAACTTCGTAACTTTCTGACTGCAATCCTTGAGTTTTTCCTTCTGCTGCAACGTTCTCCAAATCTAATCTTTATCCAAGCCTGCATCACAGGATGCATGAGTATTCCGAAGAAATACCCAGTAGGATACAAAACCCACACAAACACAAAAGATACAATATATAACAATGCATAAAATTTCAACAACAAACTGACAAATCAGCAATATCGATATCCAATATAAGGAATTGCATTACCAGAAATCATCATCAGTCACTAAGACTCCAAAACAGCTAGAATATATGGAGAGAATATAATTAATCAATGATCCAAACATTGAGAGTGCATAAGAAAAACATCATTCACAGAGACTTCAACTATCACAAGTGTATGGAGCTACAACTCTCACTGTCATATATCACCACTTCCATGTGGTTTCTTGCCAGACTATCCTAGAGATTCTCTCCTTCAAACCCTATGTCATGTCTAAAATACTGGCTCTATCTCTTTGGGCGGGAACCTAACAAGGGTCCAAAGATATACTCTCTTAACACAAGGACTTTTGAGTCTTATTAACTCTCATCCTGGCAGGGTCTCTTAACTCAGGGGCTTTAGAGTATTATTAACTCTCTCCCTAGCTGAATTTCTTAACTTAGGGGCTTTTGAGTATTATTAACTCTCACCCTAGCTGAATCTCTCTTAACGTAGGGGCTGTTGAGTATCATTAACTCTCACCCTGGCTGAGTTTCCCTTAACACAGGGGCTGTTGAGTATCATTAACTCTCACCCTAGCTGAGTTTCTCTTAACACAGGGGCTATTGAGTATCATTAGCTCTCACCCTGGCTGAGTTTCTCTTAATCCAAGTGCTTTTGAGTATTCTACAACTCTCAACCGGACAGAGTCTCTCCTAATCCAAGTGCTTTTGAGTATTCTCCAACTCTCAACTGGACGGAGTCTATTATGGCTTTTACCAGCATACTACGAATGTCTTCACTCAGGTACTATTGAGACTACCTATCTCTCATCCTGGGAAACTAATTTACCTCTCTTGGGCAAAATCTCACAAGGTTTTTATAACAAATCTCTGATGTAACTATTTACTCGAAGGAAAGGTATCCTCTATATATGAAGAAAATATTCATTCTGATAACTAGCTCACGAAATAAGTACAACAAAGATTTCGATACTCTTTCAAAAGTTTGACTCACTAAAGGAGTACCAATGAGATTACTTAATCTCTATCGTCACATAACTAACCATAAAAGTATCAAAATAAAGTGTCAACAACAGAAGTGTCACACATTGCCTTAACATAGGTGAAACTATTCCAATACTCAACTCGGTCATAGAAACATTGATCCAAACTTCAAGGTTTAAGACTTTAGTCAAAGGAGATGATGGTTCGGCTTCCAATTGAAAACGCAGTCTAGTCAATATCAACCATGAAACACATAGGACTTACTAAACACCAAATTACCCATCATTAACCCATGATATTAAAGTATTATACTTAGTCCATTATGCTATAATTCTTTCTAGAAGATCTTGCATAACACATATTACTTTCATAGTATACTTATTCTAGCATAGGGTAATGTTTTGCTAAAGTTTCTCCAACTTTTACCCTAATTACAGTATTCTATTTTTACATATCAGTTGATTTCCGGCTCTTCCCAGCGTCAGCAAAGATTGAATTACTCTCTGAAATTTTTACTGTATATAGTCCTTTGAGTCTAGTTTCTAACCCAATAGACGGCATATTTTTATAAGTTTATTTGAATTAGTTATGAATTATTTACTACAGACTGTTAACATAAAAATAGTTCTGGCCGAGATTAAGACTTTTCATTAAACTCGATTATCTCACTTAAAAACACATTATAGATGATAATATATCATTAACATACAACTATACTCCCCTCCTAGATCAATTACAGACCTTAGGATTGTCTAAAATTACCAAAGTATACCCTTTTATCATGTTACATATCATATATCAATTGACCCCTACATCTTCACATATAAGAGCATGATCATAATCAACTCATGAATAGAAAAACCACATATATTCATTCCCAAACAAGGTCACATATTTGACATCAGAACTTGAATCATAAACATTCATATGATTGAAATAAATCACAAAGAATAGTGGTAAAATCATCCTACTCTTAGTTTCACAAAAGTCTCGCCCTTTACGCGTCGTTCGCCTTCTTCGCTTCGTAGCGATGCCTCCGCTCTAAGCTATGGATGAAGACTCACACCAAGAAGAGGCTTGGGAGAAGGGTGAACGTGGGAAGGAGAAAAACACAAGCTAGGGTTTGATATGAATCACAGAAGCCCTCCCCTCTCATGGGTTTATATAGAGTTTAGAGTTTCCAACTCTTATGCAAATCCTTCCTTATCATGGACTCTTTCCTCCAATAGGAATCCTCCAAAATATCCTCATGAACGTCCTCTCCAAGTTTGGTTAGGATTTGGTATCTTTTTCTCAAGAAAATCCACTCAAAACGCAATTTCCGTATTCAATGCCGTTGCGATCTATCGCGTACCCCGACAATCGATCGCGTACCCCGCCAGATCAATGGCGTACCCCGCCAGATCAATCGCATATCCCGGCAATCAATCGCATACCCCGACTGCATACCAAAATTCAAACTAACATAACTTTATGCTCCGAACTCCGATTTGCGCACTGTCGGTGGCGTTGGAAAGCTCTCTTCACATACTTTAACTCCAAAGTGTAAAATATAGCAAAACAAGCATCAAAATTTAATATTTTTAGATCAATC